>JAQFVV010006491.1:509925-922425 GCA_028023455.1 Epiperipatus broadwayi
ATATATATATATATATTGTGCCATTACAATTTGGTCACTAGCCAAATTTATAGTAATGTGCATGTAGAAAAGGTCAAACAAAATCATCATCACAATTTTATATAACCATAAAGGAAGTTGTAGGGCATCCAAGTTTAAACCCTACAAGGTCCAGTTCTAAAAGCTTTAAACAGAGAATGGGTCAACAATTATATGCTTTATTTGTTTGTGTGTTGATAGAAAGGTAATACACACATTTAAACTATTTAATATTTAAATTTTCTGTTAAAAAGCAAAGTTATAATGCATACATATAGGCAATGTATGTGTAAATTATTTATTTGTTTTATATTTCAAATATTCAACATTTTAACTTTCTTTAAAACTAACCTATGCTTGATCAATTCTAATATTTTATTCTATACTTTTATTTTGCTTTTCTTTAATTATAAGTGGGATTTAAAAGTTACAGATTTAATTAAATAATTGGGTTATAATTACTAAGCTAGCAATTATAGTATTTAAGGTTAGTTTATGAATGATTTGAAAGAATGCAGGATGTGTGTACATTACATACAAAATTTTACATTTCCTAAATATTGAAAGAAAAGGAAGTATTAAATCTGTTAAATTATTTTTTTTTGTACAATTTTTTTTTGTTAAAAGAGGAAATCTGTTTAATCAGATATCGATCTTTGTAGTAAATTTTTTGTAAATGATTGTCACTTTGGAGCTATAATTTTTGAAATTGTCTTATCAAGATCTAAAGAAGGAAGCTCAAAGATTTGAAGTGTTACCTGGATGTTAAAAAGAAAGAAAAAACAAAAGAAAGGAAATAAGAATTGAGTCTATTTTTTTTTTAAAACAAAAGTGTCTGGAAAAAGGATTAAACTTTTCAGTTGAAAAATACTTTGGTTGAAAATAAATTAGAGATCTAATTAAAACAAATTTGTCCAAAAATAGCAAGTGATGCTATCTCTGATTGGTTAAGGTAGCTAAAAATTGGATATAAAAAGCTGTCTTAGATTATTATTGTGATTGATTCAGATTATTAAACTATAAAATTGAATGCTGAAAATATAAAAAAATGGCTTGCTAGAAAAATTATATGTATGTTCCATCGATTCCGGACCATCTGGGGAAGCTGCACATCACATAGGAAAGAAAAGATGTGTCTAAAATAATATTCTACACCTTTCAACTGACCAGATAAATAAGATGTTTTTAATAGAAGGAAGAAAGCATTCACCTGCATTCAAAGAAGATGAATTAATCTACTGATAAATATTAATCATCAAGTCCAATTAATTGTTACAACAACTGATTTTAAACTCAAGAAAATTTACAAATGGGAAAACAACTGCTGTATTTCATCCACATGCTTGACAAGAAGAGAAGAAAATTTACTATAATGATTTCCAAATTGTCCACTAAAGCAAATAACCTCAATAGAGTCATCATCATCAAATAGTTATCCACCTCAAGAAAGAGATTGTTCCCAGTAAAACGGAAATGGTAGCTGCAGAAATATAAACATTATACAAGACAAGTTTGAACCCTTGGAAATTCGCCACAAACAAAAAGATCGGTAATATGACTTTTTATATCTATTTTCTTTATGATATCAGTCTTAATAAACATTTTAGCAATAAAGTGGTATATTTTTATTTAAAGAACTTTTAAAGACTATTCAGATCGATTAAAACAAGAATGTCTTACTAATAATAACTTTGAGCTTCATAAATGATCTTGAATGTATGAAAATGATTTGTTTATTAATTTTACAATATTAATGTGTAAAACAATTTTTTTTTTTTATGGTATTATGATTTTAGTTTTAACTAATATATTATTATTTTGGTTTTAAATAATATTTTGTTATCATGGGATAAAACACGCACATACATAATAATATTTTTATATGTGTATAATTGGAAGTGAATGTGGAATAATGAGTAGTATTAGAATATTAGATTATTTTGTTTCAAGTTCAGTATAGATTTCAGCGCTTGGAAGGGAGGGGGAGAAAATAATTTAAAACTTTTTTCTAAAACTTGCTCTTTCAATTTTACTAACATTTTTTTTTTACATTCTATTTACATGTTGGATTTTTAAAGTATGTGTGCTAATGAGCAGATAATATTTTTTTTTTTTAAATACTTTTCTCATGGAGTGAAAATCATGGTCAATGTGACGTCCAACTTAATACAAAATACATTTGAAGGGAAAGGGGGAAGAACTTAAAATTAATCTGAGGATTGTTATATAATCAATTAATTATTATTATTATTCATGTCAATTTTCATATTTATCTAGAAATTTTTATGTATATGTTAGAAATGTAGTAATAAATATTAGTTTGTTTTATTAAACGAGGCGTATATATTTCATTAAGTGTAGTCTTTGTTAAGTGTGATTATTCATCATCATCAATGGTTGAATATTAGTTATTTAAGATATAAGTAAATATGCTAAAATTAAGCAATAATTATGAATTTCTTTATAAAAATTAGTTTTATGTTTAGGCTTAGTCCTAGAGCTGTAATTGAAACCCTTGTCATTATCGTTATTATTATCATCATCATCATCATCATCAACGTTTTAATTAATGAGCTGTTTAACTGTTTAAAGGCCATAAATAAATATTGATTTTATAATATTTAGTGATCTCTTAGTATTATTATAACCACATCCCATCATCTATTTCATGCAAGGATGAGTGAATTGCCATCCTAAATTAGTTATATATAATCTGAGCTAGTGAACTTATAAAAATATTGAAACACATTTGTTATGTTAAGATCTGAGAAATGATTTATGTTCAATGAACTCCACTTTGGTTTAAAGATGTTTTACTTTTACCTAAATATTAGTGCTTATAGTGATATGGCTCAAAAAGCAAAATCTCTCATTTTTATTAGAAATAAAGTACCAAAAAGGGATTCAAACCCGGTACATGTGAAAGGTTATCAGATATAACCGTGTCTAGATTCAGATAATCTAGTGGCGCCCTGCTAGACCATATTCACTTAGTATTTGTTTAAACATGCACTTAACATCAAACCAAGAAATGAAAGTGGATAAAACCTACTGCCTGTATACCTGAGTTATATTTTATTGAATTACTAGTGTACTCACTTCACGTGATTTCCATATAATACTTATTGATAATAATTTGTTAATAATTTACTTATTTCTTTTAAATATTATGATCATTTTAGGGACTCCTTTACTCAGGTATAGTAATATCTTTTGAACTCATTTATTAGGTTACAATGGACACCCAACTGGGGCCTGATATTTTACCATATACCTGAAAAAGAGAGTCTATAGAATGATGGGAGATGTGTGGTTAAAAATAGAGAAATTTTTTTTAGTAAAATTTTTTTTTTCAGTAAAAATTTTTTTTTTGTCTTACAAAATTTTCTTGGCCAAACAGTCTTATTTTAGATGATGATGTTTAATATGATTTAATTTTTCATTGATGATGATAAAATGGGTACAGCCATAAAACAGCTTAGTTTTTTTTTTTATCAATTTTGAAAATAGAGATGAATATCACAACTTAAGACAAAGGTGAAATAAATAATAGATTTTTTTTTGTGGAACATTAAAATGATTTATTGCCAGATAGGATAGGCATAGTAATAGTGATGAATTATGGAATAGTAGTCTCATGTGTGTTTGGGGAGTTCATTTTGTAAAAAGTCTATGATTTTAGAGGTTTGATTGGATGGTTGATCGTTGGAGTTTGGTTGGTTAGATTGCAGTTTTGATGATGAGTGAGGAGTTTTGTCATTGCCTTGAGAATGCTATGTATTTCGTGTAACTTATGAATGATCAAACCCATTCACTGCTCCAACCCAATTTATATGTTATCTTTATTTTATCATGAAGCAGTTAACAGCAGACCTGCCATGATACCAGCCTATAAGTCTCCAAGAGAGAGAGCATGGCATAGTTTTCCAATCAAGTTTATATGTTATTCTTATTTTATCATGAAGCAGTTAACAGTAGTCCTGCCATGATATCAGCCTATAAGTCTCCAAGAGAGAGAGCAAGGTTTCGTTTTTGTAGTCTATAATAAGCAGGGCATTCCTTGATACTTGCCACATAAGACTCCAAGAGAGAGAGCAAGGCATAGTTTATCTATTTTAGCCCCTAAGACTTAATACATCTTTTATTGCAACAGAGTTTGCTTCATTTAATCAAGGGTTGTGGTAGTTAATAGTGATCGAATTGGGATGATCTTCTGAGTGCTCGTGATGCATTGTGTGATTATAGTGCTGTGACTGAATTCTTTTATTTATCTCAAGATTGTGAACTGCTAGTCATTCTGTGGACTGTCAATATCTGTCGGATTTCTGGGAGAATGGATGAATGTATAATTTGGGCTATTACAGACAGACATGCACTATATAGATTATTGTTGTGTAGTTCATTAAATAAGGATATTAAAATTTTTTTTTTGTTGTATTTGTAAATGCATAATAAGGTGAAAATCAAATCAGTCAGTTGGTCAGAATAGGTGTCAGACAGGGAGAAGATGTGTGGATTTTTGATGGTCAGGGAAGTACAGATGGGATATATATAGTTTTATAACATGAGTGAACTAAATTATAGTATGGAAGAGGTTATGGAAGAGGAAGGTGCCCCAATACCAGGAATCAGTGATCGTTTTCATACTGAAGAAGAGGATGGGGAGGTTTTCTTAAAAACACAAAAGGAAAGAGAGGAAGTAGAG
The DNA here is from genome assembly GCA_028023455.1 of Epiperipatus broadwayi. Lineage (NCBI taxonomy): Eukaryota > Metazoa > Onychophora > Udeonychophora > Euonychophora > Peripatidae > Epiperipatus > Epiperipatus broadwayi. The sequence goes on from JAQFVV010006491.1 coordinate 514,649, forward strand.
GAAGATGCCTTTAATGTTAGTAGCAGTAATACAGCCTCAAGTGTGGAAGTAGATGAGGAGTCAGAAGTGGGCCAGGCTCAAATAGCAAAGATGGCACCATCAGACATGGACATGATAATGCAGATGCTCAGAAGTATGAGAGAAGATAGTAAGCAAAGTATAGTAAATCTAGAACAAAAGATAGAGAAAAATAATAAAAGTATAGAGAGTCTAAGAGAAGATAGTAAGCAAAGTATAGAAAATCTAAGAGAAGATAGTAAGCACAGTATAATAAGTATAGAGAGTCTAAGAGAAGATAGTAAGCACAGTATAATAAGCATAGAGAGTCTAAGAGAAGATAGTAAGAAAAGTATGGAAAGTCTAGGACAAAGGATATGTCAATCCATAGAGAGCATAATAGAAGGTAGTCAAAGATCACTAGTGTTAAAAGATAAGCTAGATTGTCAGACTACTGATAATAGAGAAAGGAGCGAGAGATTAGAGGAAGAAATAGGTAAATCAGCTAATATACTGATAGAGGAGAGTAGATCACAAGAAGTGGAAAGGCCAATAGTAGCCATAAAATCTAATCTCTCAGTAAAAAGAATACATGAGGTGATGGACAGAGAGCAGATTGGGATAGATCATGAAGTGAAAAGAAGGAAACGAGAATTGGAGGAAAAACTTCATGCATCCAATAAGATGATTGATTTAAGAGAGGCAATAAGGGAGATGAAACCAGTTATTTTAGAAAGAGAACAAAAGTTTCAACAGTCTGTAGTTCTCAATCTAGTAACAAACCAGCATGTGTGGTTTCAAAAATCTGTCTTCTTAAATAGATTGGAGATACCTTATATATGGTATAGAGAGGCAATCTCTCTGAAAAATGTAAATGTCCAAATCTCTCTGAAAAATTCAACTGCTCTGGAAAAGTCAAAAATAAGTTATATCTGGTACAGAGAGGCAATCTCTCTGAAAAATGTAAATGTCCAGTGTGTATCAGACAGAGAATCAATCTCTCTGAAAAATTTAAATGCTCTGTTAAATTTAAGTGTGCCTTATATTTGGTACAAAGAGTCAACCTTTTTAGAGAGTTTAAAAATAAATTATACATGGCACAGAGGTCAATCTCTGAAGTTATGAATATATTACAGAGTCAACTCTCTGAAGATGTAATGAATTATATCTGGTACAGAGAGTCAATCTCTCTGAAGAGTTTAAATGTCCATTATATATGGTACAAAGAATCAACCTTTCTAGAAAATTTAAAAATAAATTATACATGGCACAGAGAGTCAATCTCTTTGAAGAGTTTAAATGTCCATTATATATGGTACAAAGAATCCACCTTTCTAAAAAATTTAAAAATAAATTATATATGGCCCAGAGAATCAATCTCTCTGGAAGATTTAAGGATGAATTATATATGGTACAGAGAGTCAATCTTTCTGGAAAGTTTAAAAATAAAGTATGTATGGTATAGAGAGTCAATCTCTCTGAAAAACTTCAAGGCATATTATGTATGGTACCAAGAGTCCATATTTCTAAATGGAGTTTGTAATAGGAGGTTATATAAAATAAATCCTCCAGATATGTTTTATAAATATCCAGTCAAGATGAAAAATGGAAATATTAAAAAGGGACTGGATGTACAGGTGCATTTTTATGCAGACCACAATATGATTTGAAAAGAAAAAAGCCATTCCAAATTACCAAGAAAATAGGAGAGAATGCCTTTATGCTTGCTGCTCTTGATGGGAATAAGGGGACCTATAATGCTAGGAGTTTGATCCCTTATACTTCAGCAGAATAGCCTGGCAAAGATCTCCAAATAAATTATTTTTAGGTTTTTTTTTTTTTTTAATGAAAAATATATTTACCAGTAGTTAATTTTTTTTTATATATATTATAAGTGTTTATTATTATTAGTGTATTTATTAGTTAGGATTTTTTTTTAAAAATATAGTTAAAACAAAAGTGCTGATGATTTTATCCGAAGGGGGAGAAAGTTGTGCCATTACAATTTGGTCACTAGCCAAATTTATAGTAATGTGCATGTAGAAAAGGTCAAACAAAATCATCATCACAATTTTATATAACCATAAAGGAAGTTGTAGGGCATCCAAGTTTAAACCCTACAAGGTCCAGTTCTAAAAGCTTTAAACAGAAAGAATGGGTCAACAATTATATGCTTTATTTGTTTGTGTGTTGATAGAAAGGTAATACACACATTTAAACTATTTAATATTTAAATTTTCTGTTAAAAAGCAAAGTTATAATGCATACATATAGGCAATGTATGTGTAAATTATTTATTTGTTTTATATTTCAAATATTAAACATTTTAACTTTCTTTAAAACTAACCTATGCTTGATCAATTCTAACATTTTATTCTATACTTTTATTTTGCTTTTCTTTAATTATAAGTGGGATTTAAAAGTTACAGATTTAATTAAATAATTGGGTTATAATTACTAAGCTAGCAATTATAGTATTTAAGGTTAGTTTATGAATGATTTGAAAGAATGCAGGATGTGTGTACATTACATACAAAATTTTACATTTCCTAAATATTGAAAGAAAAGGAAGTATTAAATCTGTTAAATTATTTTTTTTTGTACAATTTTTTTTTGTTAAAAGAGGAAATCTGTTTAATCAGATATCGATCTTTGTAGTAAATTTTTTTGTAAATGATTGTCACTTTGGAGCTATAATTTTTGAAATTGTCTTATCAAGATCTAAAGAAGGAAGCTCAAAGATTTGAAGTGTTACCTGGATGTTAAAAAGAAAAAAAAAAACAAAAGAAAGGAAATAAGAATTGAGTCTATTTTTTTTTTTAAAACAAAAGTGTCTGGAAAAAGGATTAAACTTTTCAGTTGAAAAATACTTTGGTTGAAAATAAATTAGAGATCTAATTAAAACAAATTTGTCCAAAAATAGCAAGTGATGCTATCTCTGATTGGTTAAGTTAGCTAAAAATTGGATATAAAAAGCTGTCTTAGATTATTATTGTGATTGATTGAGATTATTAAACTATCAAATTTGAATGCTGAAAATATAAAAAAATGGCTTGCTAGAAAAATTATATGTATGTTCCATCGATTCCTGACCATCTGGGGAAGCTGCACATCACATAGGAAAGAAAAGATGTGTCTAAAATAATATTCTACACCTTTCAACTGACCAGATAAATAAGATGTTTTTAATAGAAGGAAGAAAGCATTCACCTGCATTCAAAGAAGATGAATTAATCTACTGATAAATATTAATCATCAAGTCCAATTAATTGTTCCAACAACTGATTTTAAACTCAAGAAAATTTACAAATGGGAAAACAACTGCTGTATTTCATCCACATGCTTGACAAGAAGAGAAGAAAATTTACTATAATGATTTCCAAATTGTCCACTAAAGCAAATAACCTCAATAGAGTCATCATCATCAAATAGTTATACACCTCAAGAAAGAGATTGTTCCCAGTAAAACGGAAATGGTAGCTGCAGAAATATAAACATTATACAAGACAAGTTTGAACCCTTGGAAATTCGCCACAAACAAAAAGATCGGTAATATGACTTTTTATATCTATTTTCTTTATGATATCAGTCTTAATAAACATTTTAGCAATAAAGTGGTATATTTTTATTTAAAGAACTTTTAAAGACTATTCAGATCGATTAAAACAAGAATGTCTTACTAATAATAACTTTGAGCTTCATAAATGATCTTGAATGTATGAAAATGATTTGTTTATTAATTTTACTGAAATATTAATGTGTAAAACAATTTTTTTTTTTATGGTATTATGATTTTAGTTTTAACTAATATATTATTATTTTGGTTTTAAATAATATTTTGTTATCATGGGATAAAACACGCACATACATAATAATATTTTTATATGTGTATAATTGGAAGTGAATGTGGAATAATGAGTAGTATTAGAATATTAGATTATTTTGTTTCAAGTTCAGTATAGATTTCAGCGCTTGGAAGGGAGGGGGAGAAAATAATTTAAAACTTTTTTCTAAAACTTGCTCTTTCAATTTTACTAACATTTTTTTTTTACATTCTATTTACATGTTGGATTTTAAAGTATGTGTGCTAATGAGCAGATAATATTTTTTTTTAAAATACTTTTCTCATGGAGTGAAAATCATGGTCAATGTGACGTCCAACTTAATACAAAATACATTTGAAGGGAAAGGGGGAAGAACTTAAAATTAATCTGAGGATTGTTATATAATCAATTATTATTATTATTATTCATGTCAATTTTCATATTTATCTAGAAATTTTTATGTATATGTTAGAAATGTAGTAATAAATATTAGTTTGTTTTATTAAACGAGGCGTATATATTTCATTAAGTGTAGTCTTTGTTAAGTGTGATTATTCATCATCATCAATGGTTGAATATTAGTTATTTAAGATATAAGTAAATATGCTAAAATTAAGCAATAATTAGGAATTTCTTTATAAAAATTAGTTTTATGTTTAGGCTTAGTCCTAGAGCTGTAATTGAAACCCTTGTCATTATCGTTATTATTATCATCATCATCATCATCATCAACGTTTTAATTAATGAGCTGTTTAACTGTTTAAAGGCCATAAATAAATATTGATTTTATAATATTTAGTGATCTCTTAGTATTATTATAACCACATCCCATCATCTATTTCATGCAAGGATGAGTGAATTGCCATCCTAAATTAGTTATATATAATCTGAGCTAGTGAACTTATAAAAATATTGAAACACATTTGTTATGTTAAGATCTGAGAAATGATTTATGTTCAATGAACTCCACTTTGGTTTAAAGATGTTTTACTTTTACCTAACTATTAGTGCTTATAGTGATATGGCTCAAAAAGCAAAATCTCTCATTTTTATTAGAAATAAAGTACCAAAAAGGGATTCAAACCCGGTACATGTGAAAGGTTATTAGATATAACCGTGTCTAGATTCAGATAATCTAGTGGCGCCCTGCTAGACCATATTCACTTAGTATTTGTTTAAACATGCACTTAACATCAAACCAAGAAATGAAAGTGGATAAAACCTACTGCCTGTATACCTGAGTTATATTTTATTGAATTACTAGTGTACTCACTTCACGTGATTTCATATAATACTGGTTATTAATAATTTACTTAATATCTTGATATTTGGACTCCTTTAAATATTTCTTTGAGTAACTTTAATTAGGTTACAATATATATATATATATATATATATATATATATATATATATATATATATATATATATATATTATTTTTTTTATTTTAAATTTTATTTTATTTAATATTTTTAATTATATTTTTTATTAATATTAATTTAAATATATATATATATATATTGTGCCATTACAATTTAGTCACTAGCTAAATTTATAGTAATGTGCATGAGAGAAAATGAACAAAAATCATCATCACATTTTTTATATAAAAAAGGAAGCTGTAGGGCATCCAAGTTCAAACCCTACAAGATCCAGTTCTAAAAGCTTTAGATAGAAAGAGAGTGGGTCAACAATTATATTCTTTATTTGTTTGTGTGTTGATAGAAAGGTAATACACACATTTAAACTATTCAATATTTAATTTTTCTGTTAAAAAGCAAAGTTGCACATATATAGGCAATGTATGTGTAAGCTATTTAATTGTTTTATATTTCAAATATTCAACATTTTAACTTTCTTTAAAACTAACCTATGCTTGATCAATTCTAATATCTTATTCTATACTTCTATTTTTGCTTTTCTATAATTGTAATTGGGATTTAAAAGCTAAGGATTTAATTTTAGATATTAGGGTTATAATTACTAAGCTAGCAATTATATTATTTAATGTTAGTTTATGAATGATTTGAATGAAGTATGTGTGTACATTACATACAGAAATTTACATTTATTAAATATTGAAAGAAAAAGAAGGGTTAAATCTGTCAAATTGTTTTTTTTTACAAATCTATTGAATCAGATATCTATTTTTGTAGCAATTTTGTTTTTGTAAATGATTGGTTGTCATTTTGGGAGCTTAAGCTTGGTGGGAACTCTAATTTTGAAATTGTCTCATCTTAAGATTAAAGGAAAGAAACTCCAATTTTAGATATTACAGATATACGTGAAAAAGGATTAAGTCTATTTTTTTTTAAAGACAAAAGTGTCTGAAAACCAGGTATGTGATTTTTTTTTGGAATTGGTTAAAAATAGCAAGTCACACTAGCAATCTAATTGGGTGAGTTGACTCAAAAATTGCATATAAAAGCAGTCTGGAAAATCAGTTGAGCTATTAGATTAGATTAGATTATTGTTATTATAATATATTTGTGATAGATACTTTTTAAAAATTATTGAAACTAAAGCAGACAAACATTTTTAGTTCTGCTAGATAAATTTTTTTTAAATCATTTTTTTATGAAGTTTTGAATGTTGAAAATATAAGAAATGACGGGGTAGAAAAATTATATATGTGTCCCATCCAGACCTGACCGTCATGAGCCGCAGATCATATAGGAAAGAAAAGATGTCTTGTCTGAAAAATAATATTCTACACCTTTCAACTGACCAGAGAAATAAGATGTTTTTAAATAGAAAGAAGAAAACATTCACCTGCATTCAAAGGAGATGAATTAATCTACTGATAAATATTAATCATCAAGTCCAATTAATTGTTCCAGTAACTGAGTTTGAACCCCAGAAAAATTACAATATGAAAACAACTGCTGTATTTCATCCATGATGAGAATCATGCTGAACGGAAAAATTTAAAGTCAGTATAAGAATTTCTAAATTGTCCACTAAAGCAAATAACCGTATTTGAATCATCATCATCAAATAGTTATACACCTCAAGAAAGAGATTGTTCCAACAGAAAATGGAAATGGTAGCTGCAGAAATATAGACATTATACAAGACAAGTTTGAGCCCTTGGAAATTCGCCACAAACAAAAGATCGGTAATATGACTTTTTATATCTATTTTCTTTATGATATCAGAGTCTTAATAAACATTTTAGCAATAAAGTGGTATATTTTATTTAAAGAACTTTTAAAGACTATTCAGATCGATTAAAAACAAGAATGTCTTACTAATAATAACTTTGAGCTTCATAAATGATCTTGAATGTATCAAAATTATTTGTTTATTAATTTACAGTTATGAAATATTAATGTGTAAAATAATTTTTTGTATTATTATTTTGGTTTTAAATAATATGTTGTTATTCTGGGATAAAACACGCACATACATAATAATATTTTTATATGTGTATAATTGTGTGTGAATGTGAAGTAATAAGCAGTGTTGAAATATTAAATTATTTTGTTTTAAGTAAAGTATAGCATTTCAGAGGTAGAAGAGGGGGGAGAAAATGATTTAAAACTTGTTCGGGGGACTGTTCGGTAAAACTTGCTCTTTCAATTCTACTAACATTTTTTTTTAACATTCTGCTTACCTGTTAGATTTATAAGGTATGTGTGCCAATGAGTGAATATTTTTTTTTATATGAAATACTTTTCTTGTGGAATACAATATACTTTTGAAATACATTTGACGGGAAAGGGGGAAGAATTTAAAATTTAATGTTATGATTTTAAAACAGTCGATTATAATTATTGTTGTTATTGTTAATATAAATTTTCATGTAAATATAGAAATTTTTATGTATATATTAGAAATGCAGTAATAAATATTAGTTTATGTTATTAAATGAGGCATATATATTTCATTAAGAGTAGTCTTTATTAAGTGTGATCATTCATCATCAATGGTTGAATATTAGTTGTTTAATTAAGATATGATTAAATATGCTAAGATTAACAATAATTATGAATTTCTTTATAACAATTAGGTTTTATGTTTAGGCTTAGTCCTAAAGCTGTGGTTGAAACCATTGTCATTATCGTCATCATCATCATCAACGTTTTAATTAATGAGCTGTTTAAATGTTTAAAGGCCATAAATAAATATTGATTTCATAGTATTTAGTGATTTCTTAGTAATTATTATAACCACCATTCCATCATCTATTTCATGCAAGGATGAGTGAATTGCCATCCTAAATTAATAGTAATCTGAGCTAGTAAAACTTATAAAAATATTGAAACACATTCGTTATGCTAAGATCTGAGAAATGATTTGTGTCTAATGAATTCCACTTTAGTTTAAAGATGTATATTTACTTAGATATTAGTGCATACAGTGGTATGGCTCTAAAAAGCAAAATCCTCCATTTTATTAGGAATAAAGTACCAAAAGGGATTCAAACCCGGTACATGTGAAAAGGTTATTAGATATAACTGTGTCTAGATTCAGATAATCTAGTGGCGCCCTGCTAGACCATATTCACTTGGTATTTGTTTGGATATGCACTTAACATCAAACCAAGAAATGAAAGTGGATAAAATCTACTGTCTGTATACCTGAGCAGATATTTTATTGAGTTACTAGTGTACTCACCTCACGTGGTTTCCATATACCTGAGTTATAATAGTTGTTATTAATAATTTGTTTATAATTATTGATATTGTGATATCTTGAGAAATCTAATTATAGAAATATGTTTAATTTATTCCTACTCATCATTTTAATGTTTTTATGGCTATATAGATACTATCCAGGAGTATGTTTCATGTAATCCAATGACCCTTAATATGATTGATAACTCAGGCTGACCTTTTTGTTTAATAACCACTACTCAGGTATTCTTCTCATAATAATTTAAGCTACAATGCTTTTCATTTATTAAGCTAAATATTTATATTTGAATCGTTTCTTAATTATTTAATACATTTGGATCATTTCATCATCTTTATTAAGTTACCATGAATATAGTATTTGAATATTTGAGATTTTAATAATATTTGGATTTTTGACAAATCCAATGATATTTTAATAATACTATAGTTTTTGATCTCTTTATTAGGTTACACTATATATATATATATATATATATATATATGAGTTATGATAATAATATACAATATATATATATATATATATATATATATTATCATAACTCATTGGTAGATAGTTATTTCCATTTTAATTACATATTTATATGTGATAGAATGTCAATAGCTAAGTTAATCAGTAATCATAAAATAAATTACATCTACTAAAATTTACTAATCTTAGTCAAATGTAAACAAAATGTATAATCATGGATTGGTAATCTTATATTTCTGTTTGTTAATGATGCTACTTTAATAGTTGCATCTTCTTTTTTAAAGTTTTAATTCATCAATTAAAATGAAGACTTGTATTTTTATATTGGACTATTTCCATCTTCTAATATGAGTATTGAATGTCTTTAGAAAATTCTAACTTTATTCAAATATTCCAAATACATTCATCTGTTAGTAATAACACATCAAATTGGTTAGTATAGTCCAGTGTTTCCCAACCTTTTTTGGCTCGTGTACCACTTGGTAGTACATCATGCTAAATTGTACCACTTTGTAAAAATGATTGTATTTCATGAAATTTGTTATTGCGAGTGTGTTATTTTATTTGCATTATAAATATTATAGGGTGACCATGTATGTATTCACATCTTGTAATGAGACAAATTACATTGAAACACGCCTAAATGTCATGCCAGATTATAAACTCACTGAAATTATGTACTCACTGTAACATATTTATAAGTATGTGTTTGTTCAAAGTTTCATATTTTTTCCAAAATAATTTATTAAAGATTACATAATTACATTAAAGGTTATTTGGTATATATTTTGTTCAAAGTGTTTTCTCATTCCTTCATTTGATTTTCCCGAATTTGAATCTGTTTTCTTTTTTTTTGGAGCATCTTGCTATTGGTTGGGCCATGGAGAGAATAAATCCAACATGTCCCAAGTCATAGTAAAAATAACCTCAGGGGTTATCAGGCTATCTTTTATTTTTGTTTTCTTTATATTGTTCAGCATCAAGTTAATAGGATTAAAATTTTGATGATTAAATACTAGCTTACATCTAGTAATCCACAATAGATAATCAAGAATTAATGAGAGTCTAATTTCTGGGTATGATCCTTTTCTGATACATTCTTTCAAATTAAATAATTTAAATTGATTTGCCTTGATCCAATTCATTATTTATCTACTATTTTGTCATATTTTGTTTACTAATAAATGGTTTTAATAAAAACACAAAATTATAAAAATCAATTAGTATATTTTCTTATCATAATCAATTATTTTTATAAAATAAATTTAATGAGATCTTTGTGCTTGTTTCAAACAACATAATTTTTTTAAAATTTGGTTCAAAAGATGTGAGGTATATCCTTAAGTCTACAGCTGCATTCAATCTGCTTCGATACTTATTTTTTAAAAAAATATATGAAGAAAAAGCTCTTCCTACTAATTCCATACTAGTAAAAGGTAATAATAATTTAAGAGCTTTCTCAGAAAGTTGTTCATATTCTTTAATGTTTAAAACAAAAATTAATTAAATTGTGTCATTTGAATTCTACTTGTAAAGTTCTGTCATATGATAATTCTATTAAATTTTCTTTATCCTTTATTGATAATGATGTTGCTTTTTCTAAATTTTCTGCATAGAAGGGGTTTGAAATCCAATTATCATTTGTGTTTTCGGGTTTTGGAAAATATTCCATGAAAACCATTTTTAATCCTGTTAAATGTGCTATTATATTTTCTCTTATATCTTGAGACAGACTAAACTTATTTTCAAACAAAAAAATATGTAAAGTTTCAAATACTTCCAGTTGATTATTTTTAATACTTATATATATTACTGTTTCCAAAAATCTAATTTCTTAATCATACTTTCAATTTTATCATTAACATTAAAGATCGTTATTGACTGTACATATTAACAACTTCACTGTATAATATTATTAATTAAAATAATTTTTATGAATTGTAGGAAAAAACATTTCTATATTTTTATGATTTAATTTTTTTTTATGTCCGCCATTATTGATTATTTTTCATGTACCGCCAACCAGAAACTTGCATACCACCAGTGGTATGAATACCACAGGTTGGGAAACACTGGTATAGTCCAATATTAAAAGACAATTAAAATACCATTATCACAAACCTTCAAGAAAGCACAAAATGAAGCCTTCTTTCTTTCTTGTTAGCCAATGAGTTGACATATTTAAGTTCTTATATTGCTTATAAAGCTTCATATTTATTTTATTATTCTATCACTCATTTGTTGTTAATCATTTTTTCTACAATTATTGTGTAATAATCAGTGAGGATTTTCTTCTAGTGAACCAAAGAATAAAATCACTTGTATATATAACATATGCCTAAGTAATGTGATTACTTTACAGATATTAATTGTCAATTTTAATGTTAACAGTTATTGAAACCTAATATAATTAGTAGTTGCTTCTAAAAATTTTAAAAACAAGGCTCATTTTTAAGGCATTTTATTTGAATTGTATGATATATTATTTATCTAGCTAGTGAATGTTTTAGTAAGAGTTTATGCTTTATCTTTGTTGTTCTCTTTACAAGCTTAGAATATCTAATTACTTAATCACATGAGTTATATGGCTTGCTTGAAAAAGAGTGTTATCTATATGTATGTATACACATTATATTATTATTCTATTATCTATATGTAGGTGTTTTTACTTCTGGGCAGATGGATGGTTGTGATAGGATTGAGCAAGTGGTAAATGATGCATTGATTAAAAACAAAAACTTACAATGCTTATTATTGTGCAATAATGATACACTCCTCCACAATGTATTAAAAGTGGATAAAAACCTGTCCTTACCTTTTCTGAGACTGACTGGATGACTAGATATATTAATTTAATAAAATTGTCATTCGACCCCTATTTTTTACACAGATTTAGCTTCCAGATTATGTTGTGCAGGCTTATGTAAATAAGTACAAACACAATGAAATAAAAATGCTGAGCATGGCCAATTGCTCAACAAGCTTTATGATAAATGCTTAGCCAGTGTAAGCAATTAAAATATCTCTGTCAGAACCCCTCCCCCCAACCTCTAACCATGGTTTTGTGCTTTGGCACTCACATCACTCAATAGATAACTTTTAGATAAATGCCGGCTTTGGATTGGTATTTTTAGATCTAGTGTCTGAAGCTACCCTAGTGCCTTTCTGAGGAATGCCAAAGCATGAAAACATGGTCAGAGGTTAGAGGGGTTCCTGACAGAGATATTTTAAGTGATTTCTCTGGCTAAAAATTTATCATAAAGCAATGGTCAGTGTTTATATCTTACAAGCTCAAGAGGATTGGGTCATGTGATCTTTGACTTTTATTTTGACTATTTATAGTCTTTGCCTTGTCTTATGCAATGTTATATTGCTAAGGTTACTAATATATGGTATAGCTGAAGATCTCTCAGCCCCATATAACTATTTGAGTTGGATAGCTGGGTTTGAAGACATGTAAGTGTCTGAAAATTTCAGATTTTCCACTCAATAGATAACTTTTAGATAAATGCTGGCTTTGGATTGGTATTTTTTGATCTCGTGTCTGAAGCTATCCTAGCGCCTCTCTGAAAAGTTCCAAAGCACGAAACCATGGTCAGAGGTTGGGGGGGGGGGGGTTCCTGACAGAGATATTTTTAAGTACTTTCTCTGGCTGCATTTATCAAAAATCTTGTTGAGCAATTTGCAATGCTCAGTATTTATATCTTACAAGCTTAAGAGAATTGGGTCATATGATCTATGACTCTTTTGTATGCTATATAGCATTTAGAAACTGATACCCAAAAAATAATTATTTGTAAAAAATATAATATATTTAGTTTATATAAACATAATTAAATACGGTAAAACAAACATTAAATTAATTGTTGATAATATACAGTGATAGAGTATAACTCATTATTTTTTCCTCTTTTTTTTCACTTTTTCCCCTCTATTATTTAACAGTAAGATTTTTTTTTTTAAAAAAAGAAAGGAGTAAGAGAGAAAGAGAGAAGAAAAGAAATCAATTAAATCTTGTAAAAGTTGTTGTGTACAATGTTGATTTTGACACATCAACTGTGTTAGCCAGTTTAGTTAATAGATTTTGAGACTCTTGTAAATCATTTATTACTTTTTAAGCTGTAATTGTATATTAGTGTAATATAAGTGAAAAATAAAGAAAGAAAGCAGTCATTTCTAATTATACACATTGAATTGCTCTATTCAACTCTCTCTCTTTTGATGAATAATGTTAAAATCTCACCATTATATATAAGATTTTAGTTCTATTGTGGTTCAGTTATTAATTAATATACAACTTTTATTTTTTTTTAAATTGTATTGATTTCTACATGTTTTTATTGACTAAAGGTTTTCCTTTTTTTTTTTATAATGATCTATCAACATTTTAATTTCATCTCAAATTCAGTATTTTTTGTAAATACTATTAAGTAGTCTAAATCCATCTAATTTTCTATACATTTTCCCTATCTCATAAATGCATTAATAACAGTTAAGATATTTTTTTCTTTTCTTCCCTCCATTATTTCCTTTAATTATTTATATATATAAAACATCGTTATAGATTCCACAAAATAGCTTTATGAAAGAATTAATCGGGATTAGACCATATTAAAATTTCACTATCTTATTTTATATATGTGTGTGTTACTCTTAAGCTATATATTAGTAGTATGTATTTATATATATTTATTTAACTACACAAATATGTTTCTTTTAAACAGAGGGTAATCAACTCTTTACTTGTGCATTATACTGTTAATATTAAAACTTCTTTTTTTCTGTTGAATGTTGGAAATTATCATCCAAGGCACAAGATACGAGTCTTTGAAAAGATCAGAGCATTCGTCTTATCTTTTGTATCTAAATCCAATATATAGGCTGATCTTAAGTATCTTGGAATAAGAACATGAAGATTTTTCATTATTCACTTTTTTTTCTTTATTATGTGTATTAACACTTGTGAAATTTTAACATTTATTGTGTGTTAATTATTAAGAGTTGTCAGAATTAATGTAATAGACTAAGATATTTTTTTACTGTAATTTCAAACTATAATTTTACACAGAAGGTAATCAATCCTTTACACATGTGATGTACTCTTATATTAAATCAACATTTTGTTGAATGCTAGAAAACTCTAAATGCAAGACAAAAGATAGAGTCTTTGAAAAGGTAAGAATAGTTGTCTTATCTTTTGTACCAAAATTCAATTATATAGGCCAATCTTAAGTAACTTGGAATAGGAATGTGAAGATTTTATATTGTTCACTTCTGTTATCTTTATTATATTGATTTAATATAATAGTACAGTACATGTGTAAAGGGTTGATTATCTTATGTGTAAAATTATAGTTTGAAAGTGTACTTGTAAATGTCTTAGTCTATTAAATATATGTTTCATAAAAATCTATCGTTAATTAATAAAAATACTAAATACAAGATAAAGATTAAAATAAACTGTCAAATCAAAAAAATTATTGAATAATTTACTGCTCTAAAGTTTATAAGAAGTGTGAACAAATGAAGTGACACTGCTGGGTCTGCAATACATGAATCTTAAGCTCTATAATCCACTGTCTCACCACAAATCTTTATTTACAAAAAAATGTCACTTTCAAAATATGCTTTTCAACTTGAGTGTAATTCTAGATTATTTCTGGTACTAGGACATTTTATGAACTTCTGAAAAATAAACAATTTTATTATTTTGCTTAATCAAAAAATAATAATAACAATAGAATATCCATCTGACACAAATGCAAATTTTGAAAGGGAGTCGTTTTTATGAAGATAAAACTTGAAATTTCTATTTCTATAAAATAATAAAAATACTTTTTTTTTATTGTCGTCTTTATAGCTAAACAATAATATGGGATGTTTTGATGCTTTTATTAAAGTTAAAACATCTGTTTGTTTTTTATGAAAAATTTAAGTATATGTCTGTTTTAATCTTATCAATAATAAAATGTTACCCTTTAGTAAAGTAATAAAGTAATATTCTCACAAATCTATAGGTTTATTGGTTAATTCCTTGTTGAATAAAGCAAATAATGTGTTTATTCAATTGAATATAACATCTCAGTGCTAATCAGTTTGATACTAAACATCATACGATATTTTAAGCAATGGTTTATAAAATTACTTTTACACTTTTCTAAGCAATCAGAAGTTTTATTTCATCTATATGAACTTTAATTACAAGTACACTTTTTTTGTGAATCTTTAAGTATTTTAATGTGCATTTTGCTATGTGCTGTTTACTAACAGTGTCTTAAGGTAAATTTTAATTTAAATTCTCAGGTATTGTATTATACTTTTAAATGACAAGTGGTATCTATAATTTTTTCTCTTCTAATGTATAAGCATAGCTTTTTTTAATATATATTTTTTTAATTGCAAACTGTGAATATAGAAAATATACAATGATGTGAATGTAAATATTTAATGTGATATTAAGTGTATACTTAAAGTATATCTTATCCACATTGCTTTTATGTCCACAGAAAATAGCTATTGTATTTTTTTTATTATTCGGTTATTTTTTTATTCTAAGATTACCCAATACTGAGAAGTTTTATTTCCGAGCATCCATTCCATACAGCTTCTATTTTGTGAAGCTGTAAAAAAATTTACATAAGGTTCTATAATTGTTCACTCTTTGAAAATCATGATAAAGATGGATTAAATAAATAACTTTTTTGTTAATCTATGTTTTACAGAGTTTACAAAAAATATAATTTATAATTAAAAAGTTAATGTATAGTAATTAAAAGCTTTTCATATCTGTATGAAAGCAGATTATTTACTTATATAATTTTAGAATATCAGCTGTATCACACAGTAGTTTTGCTCTTTTCTCAAACGCTTACATCATTTGATTTTGTTGATGCAAATTTCTCTAAATAAACATTGTATTCTCCTGTGACTTTTTATTTTTATGTTCATGAGGGGGAGTTCACAGTTTTAAAAATAAAATATATCTTAAAAATTAGACAATATAAAATGAATTTTTATTTTTTTAGTTTTAATTTATTTCACAGTGCAGCTTCTAGAAATTAACTAGTTACAACAATAGACATTTTTACACCTCATTATAAACTTTCTGCTAAAGTGTCAAATTTAGTTAAAAAATTATTGATTTACTATTTATATTATGTTTATACATATTCTGTACACTAGATAAATTTATTTTGATAATGCAATATAAACTTTTAAAATGCTGTTTGTGCTTATTTTACAGAGTCAATATTTTTATATAGCAGTAATTTAAATCGTAAGTTAAATCAATTTATTTTTACTGATTAATCTTCTTCATTTTTTACTTTTTTGTTTTAAATATTTATTAATTTCTTCAAATAGTTTCTTTCTTCTTTTGATATCTAAAATATGACAGATGGGATATTATGTAAAATGTCACCTCCTTAAATGAGCAGAGATGTTTAGGTGCATAAGCTATATGCTCAAAAATCCTATTACCACATTAAGTATTTTTTCTTTCAAACTTATTTTACATCCCAATATGCTTATCTACTTCTTATTATCCTCTTATTTCTCAACTGATAGTCCATTTAGTTTTTTTTCTTTTATTTCAATAAAAGCTGTTTCAATTGTTCCATTATTCTGATCTCATGTTCCCCAATTTTATTATAAAGATTTAACTAAAAATTATGAAATCTCTACTTTCCCTATTTTTAACTTTAAATTTTTCCATCTTTCTCTATATAATTTATTCTGATTGTTTTCCAACATCCTGCATTCAAAGTAAATGTTTATTTTTTTTCTTCCATCTCCTCATACATTACATCTTTAATCCAAAGGTTTTTAAATCATTTTTGCTTTCTTTCTTTAGAATTTAAAGTTTCTGTTTTTGCATCAAATAACAATAAACGTTCTTTAGTATAATCTTTTTTTTTTATTTTTTATCTTTATTTAACTTCAAATTATTTTACATTTATATTCATTTTCCATAACTCTATTTATTTTTGTGTAATTAACTTATCTATCCTCTTTTTCATTGTACCTGCAATATATTCCCTACACATCTTTCCCACTTCTAATATTGTAATGGATTGCAAATGTGCAATGGAAAATAAATTAGCCCAGTCATTGGATGTCAATTGTAGTGGATTGAATTATGATGTTAAGCTCTTATTTAACAGCACCATAGATTTGGGCAGCAATTGTAATGGATTTTATTTATGCATGAGAAGATAAATTTTAAGCATGAGTAAGATATGGTCCAATCATTGATTGACAATTGTAATATTACCTCTCTAACTAGCTGTATACAAAGTATGCATAGAGATCAAAGAGCAATGATAAGAGACCTTAATTGATTTACTCTCAGGGTTTAACATGACTAATGAGGCTTGATTACTCACCAAAGTATAAATTGGAATCAAATGGAATTTTATTGAATTCAACCTATATTTCAAGATGGAGGATTATATGCAAAACAATATATTAATTAGTTGTGGCTTATTCAAGTAATTATAAAACTGAATATTGACAAAATGCAAAAATTATATAAGTAATTATCAGTCTCAATCATTGCCTACTGACCTTTGTACTGAAAAGAGTAAAATAAATAAATAAATAAATAAATTTCAAATAAATCACAGTCATTTTATATAAAACAAATGGTGTATTATTTATTTTGATTATGGTTTAATTTTCTTTTCAGATGGCAATAATTATATTCAAACAACATACAATATTTGTTTCTTTTCTAAGTTTTCATTTTACTTTAATAGCATTGACATTTACAATGTTTGCTAACAATAGGCATGGGTTGATATTGGTGTCTGAATAAAAACCAGCTACTGTTTAAAAGATGCAAAAATAAAAAAAATAATGAATATCATAACAGTTTCTTAAAACAGCAGTTCAGAATCATAGATACATTTTTTAAGGTGAGATCACTTAACTTTTACACAAAATTATCAGCATTCTCTTCATACTGTGCTGAATATCTATCTATATACCACATTTTCTATTAAAATTATACTTTTATTTTTAAACTGCAAATACTAATTCCTTATATTTATTATCCTCAATAGGGCTTTTATTATGGCCCAAAAGACTTAATATCTTCTATTATATCATCACTAGTTCTGAGGATTCAATAAGTGTTTATCACTGGATTACACAATTCTTAATATACTAAACTTCTGAAAATAAAAAGTATAAGAACAACTCCCAATCTCACATATGAAGAAATATGCAGATACAATACACATATAAAATGTCAATATACTGATCTACCTTTTTAACATATCTTATGATGATGTCATGAATTATTTTTCAAAAGATACTAATATTAAATATTAAACTCTAATAAAATACATTATATGTATATTTATAAATTATTCTTATGAGGACAAATGACAATAAATTTAATTTAAAGCATTCATCATGTACTATGTATATAGTGTATGTGTACAATGCATATAAATTAAAACAACAACAGAGTGTTTTAATGACAAATTATATTTAGCATATTATTATTTATATTGATTAATCAAAATTTAAAACCAATTTGCTTATATAATGTATGTATATAATACATATGAATTAAAGAATAACAGAAATTGTTTTAATAATAAATGATACCTAGCATATTACTATTCATAATCAATCATTTTCATATTTTGAGAAAATCCATTAAACATTACTTTAGTCTTTTTAACATTTATCTTTGGTCCTACTTTCCTACTTTCATCTGATAACTCCTGCAACATATTCGGAAGTTCTAAAGCATTATTTGCAAAAACAACTACATCGTCTTCAAAATCTAAATGACTTAAATAATCTCCAGGCATATACATAAGATAGTAAGGTAGACAATTGGACATACATAGATAGAGTGAAGATAGGCAGTCAGATATACAGATTATTTTTTTTGGAGTAGAGAGAGAAATATATAAATTATAAATAGTAAAATTTAATATTTATTTGATTCTTTAATGCTTTTATATAATTAATTATAGAATGAAAAGAAGTATCTACTACAAAATGCATTATATATACATATGGGTTACAACAAATAATTTGAATAAACAAATAATTAGTAATAATATTACTAATTAACAACAATAGTAATAATAAATACAATTCAACCATCTGACTATTCATTGATTACTTTATATATTATCAAAGACTAATATTGTTTAAATATATCTTAATATTTATGTAATTACATGGGTTTAGTTTTGCCTGGGTTTAAAACGAATTAAGTAAACTCGTCTTGGCCTTTATATAATTATTTGATAAATATCTATATTTTGTTTAATTTAACAAAAGGGTCCACAAAAATTAAAAATATGCAGCATATATTATACTTGCTTTTAATTACTATAAAGTTATTAGAATTTTCAGAATGCATAGAAAATTTAAACAATATGATTTTTTTTTTTTTAGAGTGAAGATATTCTTCAAATACTTGACAATGGAGAAACCGGCAGTGATTCAGTTGAAACGGATTCTGATATATTTCCAATTGACTTTAGCTCTTCTTTAAAATCATCATTCTCCTCACAAGGTAATATTTTTTTAATAATTTTATTCTATTTGTTTACACTTTTATTTTTTGGAAAATGAACCGGGCATTTTAAAATCATTAATATATTTTTAATATATTGTTTTATAAGAATTGAAAAATGTTATCTATGAACTAAGTTTTCTTTTTTATTTGTGATCTTTATTTATTTCTATCAATTACACTAGTAGTATTTAGCCTGGTCATTCTGAATATCTTATACCAGTAACTCTAATGTCAATCTTCTTTTTTTTTTTTTTTTTCATGAACAATCTCATAATTGAGAAAGAAATGATAGGGTCAAGTTAGTAAACTGGGTTTTTTAATTATGATCTTTGCTTATTAAATTTTAAATCAATTTATAACAAAATTTGAAATAAAGATTTCAACTTGGCAAATAATTTTATGTTTGGAAAGTCCTACTTAAAAAAATATTCTGCTTACTATGTAAATAGAAAACCTAAATGGCTGATCTAAATCTGACTTCTGTCACACAATCTGGGAAATTTCCCATTAATGTAGTAAAATAAAATAAGTTTTAATAATGAGGTGAAAACTGAAAACAGTAGTAGGGATCAAGATAAATATCTAATTTTTTTTGTAAGTTTAATATATAGAATGTAACAAATTAAATGTAAACTTTTCAAGAACTTGAATATATTTTAAGAACCTGTTACTTTTTTAAACTGGAATAGTTATTTTTGTCAAATTGATCTTTTACCCACAAGAAATTTAATTGGATATATAGATATCAAGTATTTTTGTAAGGGAAGATTATCAAATGAAAGAACACAACACTGAGTTGCATTTGTTCAGGAGTCTTGTTTGTTTTTTTTTGGTTTTTTTTTTGCAATTTTTAAGTATAACAATTAGAAGCTATAGATATTAAATCTTATTTAACATTGTTCTGTCTTTTCTTGTTATGTCTCAGTATTATAATCAGAAATTTCAGAGAAGAAAGCAATTTTTCTTGTTGAATACGATTATTGAATGAATCATAAATAAAAATAGTTTAAGATTAAAATGAAAGTAAGTATTTTTCCAAACATATTTGTAGGAAATTTGATAATATTCCTCTAAAAGCAACTGTCTGCTGATTCTCTTGTCAGTGAGGTGTAGAATTCTATTAAAAATGTATTGAATATACAAATGAGTTTATTCTTGGGTTCATGAAGAACAAGAACCTTATGTGGGTCACTAGCAGAAATTTTTTTATTAGTAATTTAACTAAAAAGAAATTTGTGACATTTTCTGATTAGTGATATCCATCTTCAAAAGCAATATTGACATTTAAAGAAAAAAGTTTGATAATTGATAAGGATATTTAAAAGTGATTGATTATAAAATACTAAATATTGTCACCATTATTTTTTTTATCTATTAAAATAAGATATGGATTTCAGAAATATAATTATATTAAATTTATATGTTACACTCTTTCAAATAATGTTAAAAAAATTCAAAGTGTGGAAAGATTAGTAATTATACATTGAACTATATCTAATGTTAATTGTTAAATATATTTACAAAAATGTAAATTTTATTTAAATTTTTCAAATAAGTTTAACTATTAGTAATAGCACATGAGTCAGTGTAAAACATAACATTTTTAATGATATTATTCTCTTCTCTTTTTCAAATGTTGCTGACATCATTAGTGACCGTATTAACATGGAAATGGAGTGTGAATTTTTACAGTCCTAAATATGGTTAGAATGTCACTTTAAATTCAATATTCACAATTTCAAAGGTCCAAATCCAATTCCCATGCTAGTACTAATATCCTTCCAGCTATCAACATTTGAAGAAGAGAAAAAAATAATACTATTCAAAATGCTGTGTTATATCCTAATCTGAGTACTATTACTAACAGTTGAATGTACTTAAAAAGTTGAATTTTTCTAAAGATATTTAACAATTAATATTAGATGATGGATCTAGTCCAACATATAACTACTATTAAAAATACCATCATCACAAACATCCAGACAAACACCAAGTGGAAATAGTGTTTTGATTACTTTTTGAATAATGACATAAGAATTAAAATAATGTTTTATTAATTCTAGCTATTCATTTAAATATGTACAAATTATACTCAGATGTTGATCCTGGTAAGATATTTAAAAATATTTAGTTTGGTGAGAATACATACAAATTTTCATATTTATTTGCAATTTTTAAGAATATAATGATCTAAGAAATGATGCTTCTACTGCTCTGATTTATAAAAAAGGAAAGAGGGATAGAGAAGTTTGTGATAATTACTGTGTACTATAATATATATCCATTTTAGCTGAAGCATTTGAGATAAGATTTCATGAATAGGTTCTTTCTAAACATAGATAAATAATTACAGAAGATTCATTGTAGTTTTAAAAAATCAAGAAATATTAAAAATATGGCATTATTTTTTGATCATGAAATACAAGAAATCTTACAGAAATGTATTTATTACTTATATTTATTTGAAATAGGACATTTGGTTTATTTCATTGAAAAAGTTTATGATATGGTTCGAAATTAGCTTTTATGTGATAGTATGAGAGGAAACTTTATTAATTCGTTGTGGAGAATAGAAGGTATTTGAAATTAAAACTAGTGAAAAGCAAAATCATGTACTAATTATAATTTTACCTCCCCCCCCCATACACACCCATAGTCACGATACTAGTTTTCTAGAAAAGTTTGTAGATGTATCCATGAAGCAGGAATTAATACTTAATTATAAATGGTATTTAATAATGATAATGCAGATACTGCTTATACAGAAGAAATTGTTTAAATCATATAAAACATTAGATATGTGTGATTACATTATCATATTTTTAAAGTAAAATATAGTATGAAATAGTTATATGACCATGTTTGCTATGCTGTCTTACATGAGACATGGAGTAGTAAAACTTCTAATTTTACCCTAAGTATATTTAATTATTAATTGATTATTTATGAATAAGAAATATTCTTTGATATTAAAGCAGAATTAAAGCTGAGAATGAATTTGGAAATTTTGATGACATTGTTGAATGAGGATTCTAATCTTTAATTAAGAAATGGAATCTATGTAAATTATAAATTTTTAGCTACATACTATTATTTATTTTTATTTGTAGTTTAGGAGTAATGTGTTTTTTGCATAGATGAATTAATCTTGCAGCTATATTATCATCAGACACAAGCTCATGGATATATTCTCTACTTGTGACCATATGATTTTGCTACTGCATAATACTGATATTTGTGATCAATAGTAGTCATTGTATTGACAACCAGACCTTGATTCACTATAAAATTTCAATAAAGCACTTTTATGAATTTATACATCACATCTATTGTCTATTATTTCAACTATTTCTTTTCTGATCTATAATACTTATTGGTACTCTCTCTCTCTCAAATGTTCTTGCTCTCCTGGTTCATATAATTTGTGATTAAGCTCATAAACTTTTATCAGATTTGTGAAATGTCACAAGCTGATAATATGATAATAAAACGTTTAGGTATTTTCAAATTTTAATGAGTTGTAACATTAAATTTTTATTTTATTGCTTTATCAAATCTAAATACTTTTTATTAGGTGATTTTATGAAAAATTTTTTGCTCTCATACATCTAATTGGTTATCAACAGTAATTATTCACACATTTAATTTTTTTGTTGCTACTAAATAATTTACCTATTATTAGTCATTTTCTTTTGTGTATGATTATAGTAAATAAAAAAATTCTATTTTATTTGTTTTTCTTAAAAAGATAATAGTATTTTATTAATATGCACATACAACTGCTTATGATTTAATAGTTTTTATTTATTGTTTTTATATGATTCATATTGAATATTATTCTTATTAATTAGTTTTATAGATCAAGGTAATTAATACATAAGTTTACAGTATACATAATTTTATGCCAAAACATGTCATGAAACAATATTTTTAAATTGAATTTAATGCAAACATCCTTTCACATCAAAATTTAACTGTGCTGAGCTTGGAAATATAATTTTATCTTGCTAAGTAAAATTATAGAAATATGCAGATTAGAAAATGATAAATAAGAAGTAAATTTAATTATAAGCCAAGTCAAATGAAACTATGGGATGTGTTTATTGATATAAAATTTACCCATGTCTATATATGATCCTACCTGGTAAGATTAAAGTGGATTTACTTTTCATCTGAATGTAATATATTTGGTACTTGCAGTTATATAGCAAAAAATTTGAAAGTGTATCTTTTCAAATATATCTTTATTAGCAATGTAATATCTTTATTTTTAATAATTTACTAAATTCTTGCATTATTGGAATATTATTTTATAGAATAAAAAAAAATTCCTACAACTTTTGTCATTTAAAGGTTAAGATTTTTGGTGTAGTGCATCACCTTCAAAAGAAAAACATTTAAAAAATATTTATTACTATAACAATTGTCTTTTGAAGATATTGTTTTGCACTGAAAATGTATTTAATGCTTTATACACTAAATATTATTGGAGTTTTTGCTCTGTGTAAGAGAAACATTTACATTTTTGCAAAAATATATTACAATTCAATTCTGGATTTTAACATAATTTTCCATTAAGTTGTAGTTTTAAGTTTTTATACTAATATTTTTACTATAGATCACAGAATAATTCAGTAAATAGTTAAAGATTATTTTTTGTCATATCATTAATAATAATTATTTTCGTCAAAAAAATTTCATTGTGTACTAATAATGTGTTTCATTGTATAGTCATTTCACTATTATAAATTTCTATATTCTGAAGTAAGATTTTATTGTTTATATCCAAATAAAAAGAGATTACTCCAGTTGCTTGCAACTGAATTTTTATACAAATTTATGATTAACTACTAGAAAATAAAATATAAAATGTAGATTCAGTCTTTTGGAATGTAAAATTTGTGTTAGAATTAAAACTGTATTTTTTTTTAAAAGTGGCAAGATGTGACTGTGCTATTGAAAGGTATTAGTCTTTTTTATAGAGTTTGTACTTATGTATCTGTTTTTAGAACATTATATTTTAATCATTAAATAACACCCCGATATTATGTGCTTCGAAAACTTTTAATATCTTTTATTATATGATCATATATTGTTCTGAAGGCATTTGGTACTAATTACTTGAAATGCTTTGCATGGTTTAGGGTGTGATTAAATGGGGGGATCACATTTGGTAAAGATAAATGAATTGCAGCTTTAATCTTCGCATTTAGTAATCAAACAATTTCTGAACTTTGACCTTGTAAATCATTTGATTACTTGCTTACTTATTTGAAATGCTTTTATTTTCGAAAAAAAAACAACAACAGAATTTAATGTCTATGCATAAATTTAATATATATCTTACTTTAATGTCATTTATATTCAAATAAACTGTCTAAATGCTTCAGGCAAAAAAAATTATAACTAAGTTGAAGGATGGTTTAGTTTGTAAATTTTATTACTTTTTGTACATTTCTGATAACTTACAACATGAAAATATCCAAAAGGCTGCATTCTAACTCTTAAAATTTAGATTAAAGTCATGGTGCTTCTAATGATTTTACTTGAGAATCTATGTACATAGTAAATAGCATTAATGCAAGAGATTATATATGAAGAAATCCTCATCAGTTTAAAGAAGGGATGCATATTGATTTTTCTTTTTATTTGATTTATTACCAATGTATTACAAAAGTCTCTATTAGATATTGTGGAAAAAGTTTCCCAGTATGTTGAAATTAGAGATTTAGAGATTAGGAAAACTAATTAATCTGCAATCTTAATTTGTGTTCTATATAGTGAGTATTTTTTTTTTGTAATTAATCTATCATGAAAGTTTTTATTATTTTCTATAATAGTGAACAAGTAAAAATTTTGAGAAGATTAACATTGAGACTTTTAATAATAACTCAGAAAATATTCTCAAATCTAAGTCTTTTTTCAGTTTATTGGATGAAATTGGTTTGAAGAATATTTTTAAATATCTAATATGATACTAATAATGAAGAACTATCTCATAATTAATCAGCAAATATATATACAGAAAAATTCACTACAAAAATATAGTATATTGTTTATGAAATAAGTAGTTTGCCAAATGAGGTTACAATTGTATTTACAAACAATACTTCAATAACAATCAAACTTTCCTACTTGAAATGACAAATTGAAGCTAAAGACTTCAGATTACATATTTTTATCTGTGATTGATTTTTCTTTCCTATGAGAATACTACATTTTAACATAATTAATATTCAATGTAATCAATTTTGTAATGGTTGAATAATTTTCTGCAGCTGAATGTATTGTTAGAATAACTATAAAATGCTACTAAAGTTTTTTAAATTTTTTTTTTTGTATATTTTAAGAATATTTTTTTTACTTTGATCATTGGATAAATGTTATTTTAATTTTTTTCTAGACAGGATTATTTATTATAGTTTGGAAATATCTGGCTTGCAAGATTTGTGAAAGTTGTTTTTAAAGGTTTTAAATGTTTTTTTTTTTTTTGGTTTATGCTTACAATAGAAGTTACTTAAATATGTTTGAAGGACCTTATTATTTTTGTGCAGTATTAAAAGTAACATTTAGTTTTCATTGAAGAATAAATTATAATAGTTAATGCATAATATAATAACAGATTAAAATGATTACTGCAAAATTTGTTTGTATAATGAAAATTTGAATGTCTTTAAGAATATTTAACATAGATAAAACAGCTACATTTTATGAAGAGGGAATCTTCCTATTATTATGATTAGGCACACAAGCTTAATATTATATATTGATTAGGGAAATGGATTCAGACAATGTTAATTTATTGCAGTCATATAACATCCTAAAACATTTATACATATTACAGATTGAAATGAGAAATTTTTAATTCATTATTATTAACCATAAATTTTATTTGAAATTGAACTTATTAATAATGTTGATTAAATTAATAAAGGTATTTTGTGCATATTGCTGTTATATTTATAATGATATATGCATATTTTATTAAACTATATAATTGATCAGAAATCTAAATTTTTATAAAACTAAAAAAAAAATTCATGAATTTTATTTGAATTTTGTATTTTATAAATTTTTTAGTTCAAATTACAGCTTTGTGATGTAAATAAAATTATAATATCTTTTTACAAAAACAGATTTATTTTCAAGTTAGTTTGTTTATTTCATCAACATATGATTTAATGTTTTCCTGAAGATTTGTGATGATGGAATTTTAGTTGTATTCATATATTGGACTGTTTCCATCATCTAATATAAGTATTAAATATCTTTAGAAAAAAATAACTTTATTTTAATATTCCAAGTACATTCAACTTTTAATAGTAGCACCTAGGTTAGTATATGCACAATGTTTTGGGGGTATTATTCTCCCTCTTTTTCAGGTATTGCAGGTCTGATCAGTGACAATACTAGCATGGGAAACAAACTTTGGACTTTTAGAATCTTGAATATTGAATTTTAAGTTAGCACTCTAATCAATTTCCATACGTTTAATTATTTGAGTCTTTTTTTCACAAGGTCAAGCTTTATTTGGGATTTCTAGCAATTTTTTTTTTCTGGTGAAAATTTTGTGAAACTTTTTTTTAACGACTTTATAATTCATGTATATTTGTTTTCAAATATTTTAATTACAAAACAAATCAAAAGATGGTGGGGGGAATCGAATAATCCATATTCCAAATGAACTGAAACCCCAGTTTGATGAGTAAACATTGTTTATTCAGCAATCACAACCTTTGCTGAGTGTATTTCACAGAAATATTATGATCTTTGAGAAAATATTATGATGGTATAAAACTTGATTTTTTGGGAACTTTATGATTATATCTGTATTGTAATTGTGTAATAATTATTAAAAATCAAATATAAATATTATTATATATTTCTTTTTTACAGAAATGTTTTTTTTAAACATGAAATAATTTTTTTTTTCATAATGTTATTATAGAGATTACAGTTGCAGGAAAACACAGCTTTGTGGAAATGAGGTTACTCACCAGATTGATTATAATATTCAATGATATCATAAAAATTATGAATAATTTACATATGTTTAAAGCATAAATTGATACATTTAGCAGTCATTAAAAAAGTTTGTTCAAATTTTTAAATCAAATGTAAAACAATGATTTCATTCATTTTTTTCAAATTAAATCAGTTCCACCTGAAATTTGATGATGTGACAGCATTTTGTTTTCACTAAAATATAATTTTTAAAATAATTCCAGAAATCAAATGTGATTTTTAAAAATTTATTTAATTTCTAAACAAAAATGTATATCAAATGAGGTCTAATTTATTATATTCTAATAAATAATAATGGTTTAATATTAACATAAAAGTTGAAAGCTTAAATCTAGTGAGAACAAAATAATCTGTCAGAATATAGGGGGGTTAACAAATAAGATTCTGGTCATTCAGTTTTTTATAAATATATTCCATAAAATTGATGTATAGATTGAGAAATTTTGATTTAGAGGCAACAACATTATTTCATTTATTTGTTTTTCAGCATTTATATCTATATGGGTTTGTTTAAAATAATGTAGTATTAAGTTTATGACAATATTATTTAATTAATAATCATTTGTAGTTATATAATATTCAATTTTATTTACTAGCACAGAGGTCATATATAATTTAAACATAAGGGATTTACACTCTAACCACATATGCTGCAATGCTAATAGCTCAAGGAGGTTTTGTTGACTACTGATGATACTCTCAAACCAAAGCATAAGATAGAGACTTTTAAAAAGATAACAGTGGCTGTCATCTTTTGTATACTAAGATGCTTTATATTGGCCTATACAACTAAATTTAGATACAAAAGATAAGACAACAATTCTCATCTTTTCAAAAGTTTCTATCTCCTTGTTTGATTTGAGAGTATCCTCGAAACTTCACAAAACATCATTGATATATTATAACAGCATTACAGCAACCTTTCTGTCTAGTTTATAGTTAATAAATGGTACATTAATTTACTAATTGCATTTTTTAAATAGAAATGTATTTTGTTGCATATTTTTCAAATAAAATGAGTATTATTTTAGTTATAGTCTCCTAGCCCCCTGCCCCATCTATTAGTTAACATAAGAAATATTATCTTTATCCAAATTATTGTTTACACCTTGAAGCATCAATTTGAAAGAAGCAACTAAAGTTTTATTTAATTTTTGTAATATTATGACTATTATTATTTTATTTTTCTTGTGTCATAAAATATAAATTAATTACATTTTTTTATCTTAAAATATACATTGTTATATATTTGATTTTATATTTATTGAAGAAAATAATAGTTGAATAATTTACATATTTAAATAATACATTGTTTCAGATATAACTCTGAATTAATTTGCTAAATAAAACGTCTATCCGCAATACAATTCCTTATAAAAAAAAACTGCTGCTACTGCCTTGGGCATTATAAAATGGACTCTAATTGCTAAATCTGTAACCACCATGGTCTGTAATGATGGTATACTTTTATGCAAAAAATAAATTTGAATCAGAATGTTTATGAATGACACATTATACTTTTTCTTAATGTGCAGAGATAAATGGTAGCTTGTGAAACTTATTTTAATCTTGTTTTACAGCAATGTAAATGACTAAGTATAGTAAGATAAAGAAAGAAAACTAATTATTAATAATATTATTTTATTTTTATAGATTTACAGAAGCTTTATTGCAATCATATCCATCTGCATATGTTTTAGATTAATATTATCCCAAACCTAGTTCAGTCATAACATTTTCGTTCATTGTCTTTATATTAATTATCTAAATAAAAATCGTTGCATATTTTTATAAAAAAAATTGAATTTTTTTAAATATCAGTATCAATTTATAGTTGAAACTTTTAGGAAAAATTCATTTTTGAATATTTTCAATTTGAAAACATTTTATGATTTTAAATTCGTTCGCTTTATTATATGAATGAACTGTATTTTTTTTTTTTTTGCTAGTGTTTACATTTCGATGATAGTATAATTTGATTAAAATTTAATTGCCAAATATTGTCATTAATAAGTGTTAAAGATTGAGGTATTCAACTTAAATAAAACAAGTATGATTTAATATTTTTAGTAATACACATACTAGTGTGTTCATCATCTTATGAAATATATTAGTTTATAAAATCTAAATTTACTTTTACGCCTTTTGATAAAGAATAATATTTTTAATGTAAAAAAAGAAATCGATATTTAAAATTTAAATATAAAATTCTAAACACATAGAAAATGTATTTTATATTTACTTAAATTTATATATATATAAACACAGTACATTCTTAGCAAAAATGTAAATTAATTAAATTCCTTTTTGAAGATTAGAATATTTTTATATTAATTTTGAAAATATTTATTTTTCAAATAACACGAAGTTTAAACATATTTTTATTCATATTTTTTTTCAATTTTCAATACATGCACATTTTTTAAAACTCAACACTCATCCTGTAGCGAAAATAAATAGTTATTACACTCAAAAATGTAAATAATAATAACTTGAATCATTGTTCAGAAAATATAATATTCAACTTTTAATCTTGCAAAAACCTTTAAACATATTATTTTAAAATAATATTAATCAACTTCATTCGATGCTGAAAATTGTTTAAATTAATTTTTATTTCAAAACCAGATGTGTTATTTTCGATTTACTTTGTTGTATTTTGCGTTAAAATACTGTTGTGTGGTGATAAATAACATTGTTTTATTAATAAGTTTGAATGCATTTATTGAGCATTTTTAATTAAAGCTAAATAATGCAATTTAACACATCTCAAACAAAAGGAGTCGCTCCTATTAAACTATTCCATTTTTTTTTTTTTGAAAGAAAATGAATTCAATTAATTCATCTCTTACAAGGTATCACTACACTGGAATATTGCACATATGTATATTATGATTAATAATGTTAAAAGTTTTTGTATTAATTCTTTCTATCATTAGTTATATACCAGCAACATTTTTAACATTATCAAGCAACTTCTTTTAATCACTGTACTTGAGAAAACATTTTCAGGTATGTGTTTGACCTATAGTTTTGTTTTCTGTGTCTCTTAACATCTATTATAAGCCAGTTGAAAACTTTTGTTGGCCATTTATTACCAACTTTCTTAGTTACATACCCATCTCAATGACATTTTGCATTTATAATTTACTCAATGAAAAAATATTGTTGATATTTATTTGTTTATTAATCTATGATTTTAACTTTCATATCTTCTTTGTTAAAACTAACTTTATGATGGGCTATAATACTATTTTTATATATAAATAAACATAGTTTTAACATACCTGTTAAAATTTTGATTTTCTTTCACATTTTCTAAATAGAAATATTTTATTTAAATATTAGATATTCACCCAAATTAAATTTAAAATTAATTTCGTTAACTATATTTCTTAAAAATTAAGATATTAATTTATATATTTTTTAATTTGTTAAAGTCAATTTTGATATTATTTTATTTTTTGAAAATCTAATAAATATAATGCTAGTCTTTATTATCTTTACTTTTATTCTTTTTGCTATCATCTAATAACTTTTGTAATATTTGTTCTAGCTTCAAATCAATATTTATAAAGGATTGTTAAGCGTTGGTGGTTAGCATAGCTGCCTTCCAAGCAGCTGGCCCGGTTTCGCTTCCCGGTCAGCGCATTTGACACATGAAAAAAAAAAAAACATTTATAAAGGATTGTATTCTTTTAAATTATCATCACTCACTTTTATATGATTTGTTTCCCAATTAAATCTATAAAATATTTAATATAAAACTGATAAAAAAAACTTTCAAATTTAAAGGAAGCTATGGTCTCAGTCAGTAACTGTTAAAAGTTAATATCTTTCTTACTAGTGAAGAACTTGGGGCATTTACTTTCAAATTACCATCTAACTGAAATATTTTTTTTCTCTATATATATATTTAAATTATTATTTCACTAATCACTACACCCTGAAATTCATTTTCAAATGCTTTTGAAGATGGAATTATTAGTGTTATTTTTTAGTGATTTTGCAGAAGCATTTTACTTCTGATTCATTTTTAAAAATAATTTTTGTAAGATCATACATTATGAGGTTTAATGACAACATAAAATGTTTACTAAGACAAAGGCATATTTTAAACTTGCAAATATATTTAATAAATGGTACAAACTTAATACATTTAACTGCTTAGCAAGGGAAATGCTAACCCCTTTACAGTTTTTTTCAATTGTCTAATTATTATTATTTTTTCTGTCAGCCCAGCTCTGTTTTTGTCTCTAATTTCTTTCAATCATGCCAATGATGCCTGTTTGTTTTTCACTGTCATAATTTACTGTTGATTCCTTCTTATTACTTCCAGTATACATCTCTTCATATTCCATTGAATTGTCTAAAGTCCTTATATTGATTTTTTGTTAAGTATCTAAATCCTAGATCCATAAATAAAAACTAACAAAATATATGTAGATTTTTTTTTTTTAAATTCATATGCATATCTACTTTTAATAATAAATTATTCAATTACATTCTTTTTATTTTAATTCTATGACTAAATTTAGCCATTATATTTTTATCTACATTAAAAATCTGACAAAGATATTTGTTGTTGTTGACTTATTTTAATTGATGGTTATCAAAATTTATTTTCTTTTCCTGAAAAAATTCATTGAACATTAATTTAATTATTCTAGTATTTGTGTTTACTTTTTTATTTTTATTATCATCTGATGTTGTAACAATTCCCGAAGTTCTGAATAATTATTTGCAAAAACAATCATATCATCTATTAAATCTAGATAACTTATATAATCACTATGTATTTTTATCACCTTGAAGAATACTTCTTGTAAAACTGCTGTAAAATATTTTGACAATTTGAAATCACACTGTCAAACACCCTTATCCATGTTAATGTCACCACTTAATTTAATCACTTAAATTGAATTTTGATAAATATTTTTCAGACTATGATAGCATCGTACATCTATAATTTGATCATGCGAAGGATTTTGATAAATATTCTTCAGAATATGATAGCATCCTAGGACTATAATTTGATCTTACAAATGGTTAATCACTTGTGATTATAGAGTCAGATGATGCTAATTTAAATCCATTAGTTTTTTTCTATAACATTTTTTTATCATTTGGATATGACCTATTATAATAAAATCACTTTTAATTACATTTTTCTTTGTATTGGTTTGAATTCAAAATTTACTGTAGTTGAATTGTAATTAATTTGGTAAATATTTTTGCCTAGAATGGATAAAAGAATGATAGGTCTAACATTTCAAATACCTTTTTAAATATTTATTACTACTGCATTCTTGCAATCACCTAGTACATCTTTATCATGTAGACATTTAGTATATAGTTGTGCTGTCTTTTTAAAAATATTTTTAACTGCTCTTGAGATATCAATAATTTTATCAAATTCTGAGATGATTTTTTTTCATCAATTTAGTTGCGTGAGTCATTTCTTTATTGATATTTCTTGCCATTTCAAAAGATGTAGTAATTGCTGTTACTTTGTATTCAATTGCTTTATTAATATGCATTTCTTTTTGAAACCCGTACAACATTTCATATTGTCATATGTCTTTTAAGTTATTGTTCCATCATTTATTTTTATTGCTGAAATAAAGCTTTTGTCAGTACCAATATATTTTATACTTTTTAAACATTTATTCCTTTCTATAGTTTTCTTGTCAATTCATAGTTAGGATTTATTATAATATTATTTACTATGCTTTAAACCCATTTTACAAAACACTAAATATTTGATTCTTTTCAATGGATCATTTTTAAAGATTATCATCTATTTTATTTATTGTCTTTCCTCATTAGAAAATTTACTAATTGTTTGCTGCTATTTTGTACCAGGTATCTTGGTTGCAGTTTGTTATAGATATTTTGTTATCTCTTTATTAATCAAAATTGAATGTGAGCCATCTTCAAAACCTGTCAATATTTTAAATTGATTAGAAAGTTTTAATGTAAATTTATCTGAGTGTTTTGTATATTAATTAACATCAATATTAATATTGCCATGTTAAATAGTAAATAGTTTTTGTCTTTATAGTTTACATTAACATGTATCTTACATTAAAACAGTAAAGGGCAAGCATAAGAAATGATGATCATGTGATGTAACTTACATCTCAGTAATTGATAATCAATTCCTGTATTGAAACTATTAATAACATTACAATTTTGAAATAACAGTTTTTATTAGTCAAAATATATTCCAGTTTTCCTGTACCTTTATTTGGATGTTTTCATGTTGATTTAATATTTTTTTCAAAGAAGGAATTCATATTGTAATTTTTTTTCTGCCAATTCCCATATATTTAATTTCCCCTTTTCTGTCACCATAGCCAAATTTACCTATATATCATCTTTTAGTTATTTTTGTCAATTTTAAAATTACAGTCTTCTATAAACAATAAAAGTAATTGGAAATCTATATTAAAAACCCTTTATTTTTTCATTACAAGAAGAATTTCTAGAGCCTAAAATTGAATTATATGCATTTAATGGTGCTTCCCTCTGTGATATAAAGCAGTATCAACAATATTATTGTTTCATTTCTTGTTTATAATAAATCTCATTCCATTTGTCTTTTCTATACTCTGAGCTTATTTTTTTTAAATACACAGAGTGTCGTTTAATATTAACAATACTACAATTCATAAATCTTTCTTCTCATCAAACTGATCTGCAGTTAAAGATACCTAAATAAATGGTTATCATCAAATGACATCCTGTGTCTTTAATTTGTGTTTTTAGCACTCTCCACTTTGTCTCACAAACTATTGCCTTGGCTGGTGATTTTATAATCTCTAGAAATGAATGATGGAATTCAGATATATGCAATCTTCTATCATTATCATTGTTAACCATTATCAGTCTGCTGCAGGATGAAAGTCTCTCCAAGTTTAATCCATGTTTTCTGATCTTTAACCTCTCTTATCCACATCATCACTGCTCACTTTCTTTCTCCATCCATCCATCTCACATGTGTTCTCTTTCTGAGTCTTTTAAAATTTCTTAGAATCTAGTTCAATATTTCAAGTGTCTATCTATTATCATCTCTTTTTCCAATATGTGCAGCCCAATTACACTTCAGTCTTTTAATTCTTTCAATAATGTCAGTCATGCCTGTTTCTTCTCTTACCCATATATTGCTTTTTTAATCTATTCTTGTTACTCCTAACATACATTGTTCCATACTTCTTTGAGTTGTCTAAAGTCTCTATTGTTCTTCTATTAAGTGACCAAATCTCAGATCCATAGGTAAGGAAGGACTGGTAAAACCCATAATTCCTTTTAGTATTAAGTTATTTTTTTACTAAAAGCATTGTGACCAAGTTTAATTCTATGATGAATTTCATCCATTATGTTTCCATTTGTAGTAATAATCTCATCAAGGTATTTGTAGTTGTTAACTGCTTCTAACTCATCATAATTAATCTTTATTTTCTTCTTCTGAGAAAATCCATTGAACATTCCTTTAGTCTTTTTAACATTTACCTTTAGTTTTACTTTCTTATTTGCATCTGATAACTCTTTCAAGATTTCCTGAAAGTTGGAAGCAGTATTAGCAAAAACAATTACATCACATGAAAAATTTAAATAACTTAAATAATCTCGTTTATCTTTATTCCTTTAGTTTCCCATTGTAATCCACAAAATACTTCTTGCAGTATTGCTGTAAAAAGTTTTGAAGATATGGAGTCACCTTCTTACACCCTTCACAATGGTAACCTTCCTAGTATCATTATGTAATCTAACTACTGCTGTTGCATTTATATAAATATTCTTCAGAATATGTCAATATTCTGGGTCTATACATTGATGATCCAATGCTTCAATCACTGAAGAAATGCTTACAGAATCAAATGCCTTTTCATAATCCATAAATTCAAAATATAATAACACTCATATTCTATGGTTCTCTTTATAACTTCTCTCAATACTTATGATTTACCGTAAATCCAGCTTCTTCAGTTGGTTGGTTGAAATCCAATGTTCTCTGTAGATGAGTTGTTAATTTTGATAAAAATTTATATAAAAGTGATAAAAAGCTGATAGATCTGTAATTTCTAATATCTTCTTTATCACCTTTTTAAAATATTAATATTAATATTGCATTCTTCCAGTCATCTCATCCATCTTTATCATTTAGACATTGGTATATAATTTTGCCAAAAAGTTTGTTCCTTACTTATTTTTTTTAATATATCAATTATAATTTCATCATTACCTGGAGCTTTTCTTTTCTTCATAAATTTAATTGCATGTCTCACTTCTTTATTTAAATTCTGGGCAATTCAGAAAATATAATAGATATAGGTGATTCTTGTTTTTTATTACTACAGAAATATTACCAAATTCACCACTACCTTTATTTTGCTGTAATATCTTATATACATGCAATTTATTTACTCTACTTTGAACACTTTTTAGCAAATATCTTTTATTGTACATATATTTTTAAACAATCCTATTTTGATTATCCTGCCAT
Source organism: Epiperipatus broadwayi (assembly GCA_028023455.1). Lineage (NCBI taxonomy): Eukaryota > Metazoa > Onychophora > Udeonychophora > Euonychophora > Peripatidae > Epiperipatus > Epiperipatus broadwayi. The sequence goes on from JAQFVV010006491.1 coordinate 550,659, forward strand.
CATCTTCAGAACCACTTTTACTTTTAAAATATTAAGATAAAAGTGGCTCTGAAGAAGACCGCAAGACATTCAAAACATAAGATTGTGTATGTATATGTGTACAATAAAAGTTTTTTTCTAAAAAAATGTTCACAGTAGAGTGGATAAATTGCATTCATTCTTTATATAATTCTTGATAGAACTCTTCTACTCATTTTTGATGTTGTCTCTCTTTTTAGTGATAGTTCCATCTTTTTTCTTATTGCACATATGTGTTTCCTACTTATACCAAAATGTTGTTTTGCACTCTTGAGACTTTTATTCTCTTCTACAGCCTTCCTTGCTAATTCACAATTATGCTTTCTTATATAATTATTAACTCTTTTATGTACCATTTTATAAAATTTGAGATATTCAATTTTTTTTAATGCATCACTTTTATATAACTTCATATTCCTTTTTTTCTTCATAAATTCTCTACTCTCAGTAGAAAATTTATTGGTAAATTACTGCTGTTTTCTATCCAGTGCTGGATCAGTTATTTTCTTATTAATTTCATTAAAATCTGAATCATGTTCAAAATCTACAAATGATTAAACTGTATTTTGAAAGTTCTAATTTAAATTCATTAGCTTGTTTCTGATGATTAGGAATATCAACTGAAATATTGTTTTTCTTAATGATTTTTGTGTTTCTAGTTTTGCATTAACATGTATCTTATATCTTATTAATTAATGATCACTTCCTGTATTAATAATCTGACCAAGATATTTGTAACTGTTAACTTCCTCTAACTCATCCAAATCAATCTTTATTTTCATATTTTGAGAAAATCTATTAAACATTACTCTAGTCTTTTTAACATTTATCTTTAGTCATACTTTCATCTGATAACTTCTGCAACATTTCATGCAGCTCTAAAGCTTTATTTGCAAAAACAACTACATCATCTGCAAAATCTAAATGACTTAAATAATCTCCATTTACTTTCACTCCATTAGCTTCCCATTTTAATCCACAAAATACTTCTTGTAGCACTGCTGTAAAACGTTTTGGAGATTTGGAGTCACCCTGTCTTACACCCTTTTCAATGTTGACTTTCCTACTATCATTATGTAATCTAATTGTTGCTGTTGCATTTTTATAAATATTCTTTAAAATATTACAATATCCTGGATCTATACCTTGATCCAATGCTTTAATCACTAAAGAAATGTTTATAGAATCAAATGCCTTTTCATAATCTACAAATCCTAAGCATAATGGCAACTCATATTCATTTGTCCTTTCTATAACTTCTCTCAACTCCTGGATATGATATATTGTACTAAAACGACTTTTAAATCCAGCTTGTTCTCTTGGTTGGTTGAAATCCAGTGTTTTCTGTTGACGAGTTATAATTATCTTAGTAAAAATTTTGTATAAAACTGATAAAAGACTGATAAGTCTGTAATTTCTAATATCTTCTTTATCACCTTTTTTAAATATTAATATTAATACTGCATTCTACCAATCATCTGCTACATCTTTATCATTTAGACATTTGGTATATAACTTTGCTAAAAAAAAATGTATATTTCTTCACCTGTTTCTTTTAATATATCAATTGTAATTCCATCATTACCTGAAGCCTTCTTTTTCTTCATAAATTTAATTATATGTCTCACTTCTTCATTCAAAATTCTGGGCAATTCAGAAGATTACTAGGTATAGGAGGAAATGGACATGGAAGCATCCAAATGAAGGTACAGCAAAGTTGGATTATATTTTGACTAACAAAAAATACATATTTCAAGATTGTAATGTTCTTAATAAATTTAACACAGGAAGTGATCATCGATTAGTAAGATGTAAGATACATGTTAAGGCAAAACTAGAGAGACAAAAATTATTAAGAAAAACAATATTTACAGTTGATATTCCTAATTTTCTGAAACATTCTAATGAATTTAAATTAGGACTTACAAATCGGTTTCAAATATTAGTAGATTTTGAACATGATTCAGATTTGAATGACATTAATAGGAAAATAACTGATACACTTTTAAAAACTGCAACAAAGATAGCTGGTAGAAAAAAACAGCAATTGGCCAATAAAATTTCTACTGAGACTAGAGAATTTATGAAGAAAAGAAGGAGTATGAGGATATACAACGATGCATTAAAAAAGATAGAGTATCTTGAATTTTGTAAAATAGTGAGGAAAAGAGTTGAAAATGATATAAGAAAGTATAATTTAATCAATACATCTGTATATATTAACTTCCTATGATTAATTATTATCAATTTTAATTTCTTCTTAAGTAAAATCAAATATTATTTTTTTATTTTTTGTACAATTTTTCTTTACTTTGTTATTTTTTGTTTTTATATAATAACTCTTGTAACATTTTTTATTAAAAACAATCACATCTTTTTATTTTCTTAGCTTCTAATCGAAATTGCTAAGATAGTTTTAGCGTTATGAAATCATATTGAGGACATTCTTTTTCTAATATTTATTTATAATCTAATCACTGAAGAACTACTTATACAATCAAATATTTTTTCATAGTCTACACATCCAATAAACGATTAAAACTTGCACATTGATTCTTTCTATATTTTATCATAATAAATGGATTGAATTTACTGAGCTAAAACCATTAGTAATGCAGATTCTCTTTTGTTTGGTTTGAATCCAAATTTTTTTCTTAATGAGTTATCATGTTCTTAGTAAATATTTTATATATAATTAATAGATGTCTGTAGTAGTCTGGTAGTTTTATGATGTTTAAACCTTTTTTTTTTGTATATTAGTATTACTGTTGCATTTTTTCAATTATCTGACAAATCTTTACCATTCAAATATTTGTTTAAAAAATTTGCCAAAAATTCCTACATTTCTTCATCTGTTTTAAAGGTATCAATAATAATTTTATCAATTATTACTAAAGCGTTTTTAGGTTTCATACTTTAATTGTATGTTGTATCTCTTCATTTACAATAAATTAGTGTTTCAAAATATCATTGGGAGTAAAATACTTTGGAGATCTACAATTAGACATGGTGTTGAAATATTTCAGAAAGAAAAAGTTTTCTGCTGAGAATCTCATAAATATCAAGTAGATAGAAAAATAGATCAGTGTGTGACATAATTTTGATTCACAAATTAATTTGTATAGTCACTGTAAAACTCATTTTAACATTTTTTTTTTGGAGCTGGAATGGACATACATATTTATAGTTGCCTATTTACTATTACTATATAAATACAAGGGCAGTGTATATACTTAAGCTGGATGTAATTAGAGGGGATTTAAACCCAGATTTTTGAGCTTCCTTAAGTCCTTCTCTTCATTTTATGTAACCAACATACATGACCACATAATGCTAAAATGATACATGATCCCCAATATATGTATTTTGTGCTAATCCAACACTTATAATATCTTGCACACCCACACACACACACACACACACACACACACACATATATATATGCTCATTTATATATAAATATACACACATATATATATATATATAAGTGCTCAGTTTATATAAAAATAGTAAATCAATGGCCAGGCTTCAATCTTCTCCAATCTCTAGTCTTCAACCAACCATATCATCAAAAGTCTGATGATAATGTTCAAAGACCATGTTTTCTAATTTTGTTATCATTTCCATGTTGACCATATCATTCTTATCCCTTATATGTAGGACCTTAATATCCATTTAAATACACAGAAAATAGATGGGCAGACTATATACTAAATCTGAACTATTTTAATACATGTGTAGTCCTTAAACTAGATGTAATTAGAGGGATTTAGACTCAGATTTCCAAGATCCAGTCATTCACTTCATCTTATATAATTGACATACTTGACCACATAATCTGAAAAAGATAAATGATTTCCAATATACATATTTTGTGCCAAACCAACACACATCAATTGGTCCAGATTATCATCTCCCATATATATATATATATATATATATATATATATATATATATATATATATATATATATATATATATATGTAATCAGTTCTTCATTTATATTAAGATAGGAAATCTCCAAACCTTAAGGAACAGGCTCAATCTTTTCCATTCTCAGAACTCTTCAGCCATCCATACCATTGAAAATCAGATTTTAGATATATGTATATTATACCGGGTTCAACCCATTGATGATGCAAAATCCTCTACTCGCTAGGTTTAGCTGTGTTTTTTACCTTATTTATAGTAAATTTATAATCTTATATTATAAATATCATGTGAACGAACTGGTGCATTTGAGCAGAGTGGAGAATACTATTGATGGCAGGGCCATCAACAATAGCTACAGTCAGATCAAGCTATGCAACACATAACATGATTACATTTCCAGACTGTCACCCATCTCAACTGCTAGATTCAAATCCCTACTATCCAAACACTTTATTTGTTTTGGAGTAAACCCCAGGCATCAGCTAGTCTAAAACTAACATGTTTGGACAGTAGGCCCATAATCCAGCACTCGAAAAATACCTTAATTAGCTCTAATTCAATAACAAGTTATTCCTTAACTAGTGGCAAAAGAATTAACTGACAAAATTAAGCTTACATTTAAAAGACAATTTATTTTAATTAACATTTATTAAACTAATTTTAAATTATTTTATAAATCTTATTTAAATTAACAAGGGCTTATCATCATTTCAGGCTCACACATATATAATAGCAATATAATATAACAAAGAATTAAATAATATTTGACATTTAAAATACAATGAAATCAATAAATACTAATGCATGAACACACACAACATTTTAAACACACACATTAATAGTTTTTCTATGTATGCTATAGAATTCATATATTTGACTCTTGGAGGCTTCCAATTAATGCAATGGCTACTTCAGAAATAAGAATAAGAAAATGTTATTACCTAGGATTTTAGAACGTGGATACTTCTTGCTGGTTATTGCTTCTAATGAAATATTTCTAACTGGTTAGATTTGAAGTTTCTTGAGGAGGTTTAATGCTTATTCATTAGTATTATTCTTGGAGACAGTTAAATTTTGATGGAGGATTTCCCATTGTTATGCAAGCATTATTTTCACTGGTAGGTTTGCTGTTTCACGGGACTCAGACTAGAGACAGTCGTATGTTTCCAATATTTTTTAACATTGCGTTCTTGATTCTGGATACACTGATTGACTGACTGATTTAATCTTGACTGCACAATCTAAACTGTAATCTCAACTTTCAATTTCAACTCTCAATCTCAACTGATTTTCCAATGAAAAACTGGACTATTTATACTTAAGGTCTATTGTTGTTTTTATGTACACGGGCAATATCTCTTGTCGAAATTCCTTCACTGTTTTTAATTCCATTCCTCGAGAGAAGCCTTTAATCCTGTTGCTGGTAATGTTAATTAACAGCCACTGCAAAGTGTTATTTTTACTTTTTTAATTAATAGCCATCACTGTGTTTTTTAATATAATTTTCCTTTATTTCATTTTAACAAGCACATATTTATGCAATGTTTATAATCGCACATATATATTTTATTAACAAGCATTTGTCATTTACGCATATGTATATTTTAATCTACACTCAACACTAGTTTTAAAATTACTTTTTTTTCTTCAATTTAAATAAAAAGAGATTTATATTTTTAAACTTTTAGTTTAAACCCTTTTCTTTCTTCCCTTTCTTTTTCTAATCAATCTCTTATAACTTATTTGAAAATCAATTCCTTTTAATTTTCCCCGTAAAACTATGAATTAATAGTTTTTAGCAAAAACTTTTTATAAACTTCTACAAACTTTTAACTTGACGTTTCTAGGCAAACCCCCTCTTCACTTTTAATTAATTAATTGTAACTTTTATTTCAAAAAACTCTTTGACTTTTAACTTTATTTTTTTCGAAAACAAACTGCAATAAAAAACTATTAAACTTTTACATACTATTTCTTTTAACGAATAATTTTATTTTAATAATTTTTAGACAAATTATTAAATGTACCAACCATGATATTAATACAATATATATATGGGAGATGACAATCCGAACCAACTGATGAGTGCTGGTTCAGCATGAAATGTTTATTGGAGATCATTTATCTTTTTTACATATATGTGTTCATGTGTATCAGTTGTATATGATGGATTGAATGGCTGAAGAGAGTATGAAGTCAAATTATGTTGTGATTATAAAAGCCATTTAATTTTATTTGTTATTGGATAGTTTTTTGAAAAAGTTTTCCTACACTTCATGATGTCATCTTTTTGAATATTAGTCACATTTTTTTCTTTCTTAATTCTGAGATAATATTTCTTTTGTTATCAAAATATTATATTGTAATTTTGAGACATTAATTTTTTTTAGTGTTTTTTTGTCAATTCAGAGTATGTATTTTTATATCATCATTAACTCTGTTTGATATCATTTTTTTCAAATATATTTTAAAATATTTTCACATTTTTATATATGTTCATCTCTATTGAAAATTTAATAGTGGAATGGGAGTGATCTGACATTAATAATGTGTCAGTTAACATTTTAGTGAATTCATCCCAAGCAAATTCCAGCTTAAATTCATTGGATTATCTCTAAAAGTTATACATATCAATTGTTAATTAATGATATATTTTTAATAAGCTTTTCCCCATTAGTTTTTTATTAATTGATGTTCATTTCTTGAAACTATTAAATATATAATCTTTTTGAAACCATATTTTCTCTTTATCAAAGTATAATCCAACTCTATTGAAACTCATTTGTATGCTTTCATAGTTATTTTAACTTTGAATTTTTTCCAACTCCCCAATAAATTACATAAATCTATTTCATCTTTCTTCTCATCCAAATTTATTCATAACATTTTTTATCATTTAATTGTTTTTTTTTTCTAATTCTATCTTTAAAATATTTATTCAAAATTTTAAAATATCGATTAGTCTAATCAAAAACGTTTTTTACATTTAAATAAAAATCTGTGTTGGGCATAAAGTTGATTATCTGCATTTTGTATTTTCACTTACATTGAATAACTAGTCTTGCAACTTTATCTAATATACTATCAATTTCTATAATGTTATTTTTTTCATAATCAATATCATTCAACTTTTTATTTTAATTTTGGTTATTTCTATAAAGTACATGTACCAGAAAAAAATATTTCTCTTTGGACAAAGATGTACTATAAGGAATGGAGGTTTTGTGAATAAGGTTAAGTGGCTAGGGACTTTCTATTGTAGAATGTTTTATAAGTCAATTTTTTTTCTATTTAGGATTTTATATGATAAATCAGCCTACCCAATGAGAAATTTCTCACATCAAAAAATTCTGAATCATAATTACTGACCTCTTTCTTGACCTAGCATTTATTTATTATGATAAATGAAGATGGAAGATGTGATATGATACAGTAGGATTGAAATAATCACCAACATCTTAGTCATCACTTTGTATATTTTTGATGGAATATATATCTGCCTTCTCTATAACTTTTGCCACAACTAAGGAAAACAATGGCCACATTTGATAAGAGTTTAATATTAAACAACTTTTTTCTTTCTTTTAAAAATGATATAAGTTAAAGTTGCTAAATAAATAATAATAACTGAATCTCAGACTAGGTGTGAACCTTGGTATCTCAACACTCATTGTCTGTATCATCAACTGCTGTTTTGACAGATAGCATTACAGCTTTCAAGGTATGAATCTCATAATTTAGTTTTGTCTGTCAATAGTGTTTGTCTTTCACATTGTCTTGAAAAAACCCCAACTGATGTTTGACAAAAAAAAAAACTGTGGAATTTCTTGGATATTAAATTCAAGAGATAAAAGTAAGCTGACTTATATTTGACAGTAGGAAGCCCATTTATATTTATTTATAATACAATCAATCATATAGGAATAACAGCTATAACGACAAAAATATAGGTCATGAACAATACAAATTTGTCCTGCTTGCTTTATTTATAGCCTCAAAGAGAAAATAATGCTCTCATATAAAATAATAGCAAATTTCTTTCTGCAATATATATTTTTAAGTTTATTTTTATTCTAACATTACTTTTATACATATCTGGGATGTTTTAACTAAGTGCCATGTTCGGAAAATTATCGGGCATACTGATATATAAAATGAATCTGGTGCACTACTAGAAACTCACTTGGCTGTTAATAGTTTTATTATACTTAATCTGTTTTAAGATATTATTGATAGTGTGTTTATTATATATGTGTGTGTGCAAATGTATTTACCAACAATAAAGTAAGAATTCGTGCATATATTTTAAATTTAATGAAAATACTATTGTGATAGCTAACGACTGTTCTAGAATTATTGTTTTTTTAAAAAAAAAAAAACTAAATAAAAATTATTTCAGCATTCATCAAAATTCAAAGGAAAAAAAAATTGTTTTTAATTAATTAAAAAGTAAAGCTTTTAGATATTTATTTTGCTTTAACTGAAAAATTATTTGTGATAATTTTAAGTCAATTTGCCCTTAATGCGTATATATATAGGCGTGTGTGTAATACTCAGATTGTATTTAGCATCAACCAAGATTATTGTGTAGTTTGAATTGATATAATTTTTCATTTATCAGATGTCTTTTAAGTTTTGCTTAAGCTGTCTCTCATATCTATAGAAATTGTGGACTTTGATTTAAGGTTTCAGTTATTAAATGAATAATAATTTCACTTTTAAGAATGTTATTTTTCCAAAACTTTTCATAAAATTATTGTATCCCCTATGTAAATAGTAAATGTGCAATTGTTTCAATCTATAATAATTAATATACAGAACGTAAAATTTTGTTTGGATATTTAATTTCATATTTTTAAAAAAGTATTTTTGAAATTGTTATTACTTGAAAGTTTATACTTGTAATAATTAAAGTTAAGATTACAAATATATTATAAAGAAAAAAGGATGAATTTTAAGAATAAAAAGTTTAATAATAGAGAAATATTTAAAAAAGACTCTCCAGGTCCTATTCAAAATAGACAGGAGGCGTTTTCAACTCAACAGATTAAAATAAGAAGAAATTTATTTACTTTGTTAAATAAAAATCGATCTGTTTAATAAATATCTTACAATAAATAACTGGATTGATTAAAATTAATACTTTCTCTCTTAAGTATTCAAGACAACTTTCTTATGGAGAATGAAGTAAGAAAGTGAAACCACTTTCTTATTAATGCACTGTACAATATTAACTGGAAGTGTGTATTACTTTAATAATTGTATTAAACGTTGTTATACGTATTCACATTTTGATATATTGTACTTTATGTATATTAAAGAATTTTTATTAAAAATTTATTGGAATTATATTCTTAAAATACAAATATATATGTAATATATTTTAAGACATTTTCTAATTTTAGTTGTTTGCTAATAATAATATTTACAAAAATGTTTATGAGAATATCATTTTTTTTATTTTATGAAAATAAACAAAAGTGTTTAGGATGTATATTTTGAAAAATCATTGGCTTACAAAATGTATTAAGTGCTATTTATATTATTTTATTTTATTTAAAATAGAATAATATTATACAGCCTTAGCAAAAATTAGATTTGCATATTTCCAGTCAATAGTGTAATATTTGGCAATAGAGTTTGACTATAATGATAACACATTTTTGACTTTTAAAGTTTTTTATCAGATTGATTTAAATCCTCCAAAATATTAGTATTACATTCAATTAAATCTGTTAAACTTACAAACATTGCTCATTTTGTGAAAAATTGGTGCAGCAACATATAAATAGCAGGTATAATCAAATAGATAGATTAAAATGTTTAATGTACACCTGGGTCTCATTTTATGTGATAGATAGGTTCCTGAGAAAACACGTGCAAATGAAATCGTGCAAAAATAGACATAACTTACATTGAAAAAGGGGTGTGTGGTCTGTGATTTGTCAAAATTCGCATAAAAGCAAAACACCACTGTAAAATTACTTTAAAATTTGCGCAAAAAAAAATAAGGAAATAAAATATGACTAATAAAAAATTTCAAATTTGAAAAAAATTGATACAAGACAAAACTTTTTTTAACTATAATATTTAATTTTATTCAAAGTAATATATTTTTATGCATAATTTACAGTATGGTAATTTACATTTTTTATACACATTTTAATTATTATCACTATTTGCCAAAACACACGTTCGTTTGCACTCTCATGTTGTGTTAATGTTTTTCTGTTGACAACGTAATTAGTAATTAATCTTTGAACTGCTGGGAAAAATTTAATTAAAACAACTAAAAATTAAATTCTTATTTTTGTCTTTAATTTTCAATTCCGTTTAAAAATCAAATTTCACCTCACATTATTTCAAGTCGCGTAAGTAATTTTTAAATTGTTAATTACAATTAAAAATCAGATTTTAATTTTTAATTGTCAAATTTAATTGTGCCCACTGCATAACTGACCTTTTAAAAATAAACTTGTGGACACTAAATGATTAATAATTGATTACGTTCTTTTTTAAAAAGCAAAAACAGAATGTGATTTAAAATGAAAAATTAATACGCACAATGTTTGAACAAATTTACATTATAATCTTGTAAAATTTAATGTGTGTATACATAAAATGTGGAAATCATGATTTTAATTTCATTATTGCATAAAATCTTACCATTATAAAGCACTGAAAATATTGAAATTACTAAGTTGAAAGTCAAATTCCAATAATGTGCTATTACTTTCAATATAACATAAGTGCGTGAAATTTATTATTTAAAGTAATAGCGCAATATCGGAGTTCGATTTCCAGTGAAACACGAATCGCACAACTTCAAAATTGTGTTAAATAAGTCCACATAAAAAGAGACCCAGGTCTATTTATATTATTCTATTAGTTTACAATTAATATAATTAAGGCAGTGAAGTTGAAATTATTATTATATTACATCCAAAATGTGTAAAAGATCTCAACATACAAATCTTATCAGTCATTAGATATGTATTTTAAATATTAACTACTGTTAAACAACTATATTTAAACTGTAGCACAAAACCTTGCAATACAGCATCATATAGTCATTAATGATATGAAAAGACATTAATTCAGATATAAAATCTGTATTTTAATAACAACAATGAAATTATTGATGTAAATACAATGATAATTAAAATCTTGAAGAATCAGGTCTCATTTCCTTTGCAACATTCATTTTAGTTGCAGAATATCAATAAGCATAATGGATATGATATCACAATACTATGATAAAATTGAAATCTCACAATTGCATATAATTTTGAGACTATAATGAAATGTGGAGTATATGTATGTAGATCAGGTCTTATTGCAATGCTGATTCATTCTTCATCTGTGAGTAGCACAATGCTTTTTTAACAGAGAAAAATGTTATGTGCTGTCAATTCTATACCTAGAAACCTATAGTATAAATTATTAACATACTAACAACTTAATACTATTTAGACAATCTCTTAGTGTGCATAGTTTCTACTGAATGGTTATTTTTCAACAGGATATGGTCAATACACTACTATCATTTCTCATCAGAATGGGGGGGGGGGGGTAATTTCTTGAATGTCCACATGTTATACTGTCTACATTTATGTATTCAAATGTTATTGTTATTAAAAAAAAAAAAATATTTTATTTACCATTTTGACAAAAGCAATTTATTTTTATCCAGTAGAAAGTGTTTCCAGTTGCTATAACAAACATTTTAAGAATTATCTTTTTAAAAATAAATCATTTCAAAGACAATCTCCTTTTAGTGATGTAGTTTTTGTTTTAAAAATAAGTATTTTACAAGAAGATTGTGTCATAACTTTTAATTAATCAAATTACATAAGATTGTATTACAACTTTTACCTAAATAAATTTTTCCAAATTATATTTTTTCTTAACAAATCTACTGTATTCAGTTATTGCACCTTGCACTAAAATACTCAGCCAATCAGAAATTGTTATTTCTATTTACTTCTAGCCCATTGATTTTTCATTTTAATAATATACTGTCAGTGAAGAAAAAAGTCTATATAATGCTGACATCTTCAATCTTCAACTCCATTAATATAAGTAAAATTGCAGCTGTGGGAAAAAGGAAGCTGTATACTACCACAAATCATAATATAAAGTTATACTTAGGTTTAAAACAACATAGAAAAGACAGTGATTACAATGCCACTGTAACGTCTAAAGTATCAAATTTTTTTGCAAATATGCTGTGAAGCTTGCACAGGACATTTCTTTTTTAAAACAAACATTTAAATGATATAAATGTAATACAATAAATCACAATTAATAATTGGATTGATTAATATTTGCACTCTATTATCTTAAGAATTCAAAACTCTCTTCATACACTAGTGCCACTCAAAGCAAAGACAGAGTAGTCAATGGATGGCAGAAGGCTTATGCAAAAAATCCCTATCTAGTGCCTACTCATTCAATATCCCCAAACTAGTTTCTGGATTGTGGCCTTCATCAGTGAGGAGCCTTGGATCTGAGAGCACTGCACCTAGATCTTAGGATCTAATGCAACCCTCTCTACATAACTACAAAACTATGAGAATAAAATTGAAAACACAAATATTTTCAAGCTCAATAGTTTATATAGTCATATGGGTCTGAACTCAGTTCAGCATTCATATATATTTGGTATCTTTGGTTCTTTTATAACCATAGCCACCACCTTCCTATTAGGCAGGATTGGTATTAAACCTTTAAACATCACATGATCACTATCTCCATGCTTGCTCATAACTGTTGTTAAGCCAGAAACTAGTTTGGGGATGCAAAAGCCTTCTGGAATCCATTGATTACTCTGTCTTTCTTTGAATAGCACTACCGTATGGAGAGAGTTTTGCCTATTTTAACAGCAGTTATGGGCAAGCATAGGAGATAGTGATCATGTGCTGTTTAAAGAACTTAAGAATTCAAGACAATCTTCTTTATGAACAAAGATAATTAAGAAAGTGGAACTGTGGTTTATTAATATATCAAATGTTAATTAAGTATTGAATTTATATATATATGTGTATGTGTATATATATATATATATATATATATATATGTATGTGTGTGTGTGTGTGTGTGTGTGTGTAATTATCAAATGTTTTATTAGAGCTATCTATTTAACCAGCAATAATCCATGAATTCACAACACATTATTTATTACTTACATTATCTAGTGCAAAAAGTTAAATTATCAGGTGAGGTAGAGGTGTGAATATGTCCTTATATTAGAAATCCTGACCTGATTTCATATTTATAAGTTGTAGTTGTAACTTATTTGTTTTCAGGGTTTGAATACATCTGACTCAGTTATAGTGTTTAATCTTAGTATGGCATTTAAGTGCATATCACATTGTAGGAGAGCTTTTGTCCAAGTTCTAGCAATAATTCAGATTCATTTTTAGTATATTTATGAAGGATATGATAAGGATTAAAAATATTTTTTTTAAAATAATTATGAAATAATGTTCAAAGTTTTAAATAGAGTACAATGAAAATAATCTCTTAGAAACATATAAGAAAATTGTGGGTTATTGTTAATATTAAGAACAGAATGGGCACTAAAATCTTTAAAATATTTAAAATTGATTTGGTAATCAGTTCTATTTAACTATGAATATGAGTTAGCTTGGATTTACAATTTTAGGATTGTGTTTTTTTTTTTTAATTTCAAAATATTAACTTGAATGTTATAAAGAAATAAATCATGGCTGTTAAGTTTATAAATAGATTATTTCCATAGATTTATTTCTAGCATTGCACTATAATTGTTACTGATAAAAATAAAAGCCAGAAACCTGTCTTGAGATTGCATGTTATGCCACTATACTATCAGATGTCCATTTATTACTAAAGCAATGTCTCTAGAGTAAGATGAAGCATATGAGAAAATCTTGCCAGATTGTTGTGATACTGGCATTACATTTTTTTCCTGTTTAAATTACATAATAAATAAAAAATATATATCTGTATGTTCAGATGCATTTTTGATAATCTATTTTTTTGGACATCATGTTTTAAATGCAACTGATATTTTCTACCCGCAGAGTCACTGCTTTAAAATGAATCTGATTGCACTGTTTTTTTTAACTTTATTACTATTGCATATTTGATGTTTTTTTAAAAAACTCTGAAAAGTTCTTAATACAAATTAAATGCATTCTCAACAAACCCTAAGTGATAAAGTCATCAATATTATGCTAATACGTTCAATACATATATGGAAAGTTGGTATATAGAAATTTGCTAAGCTTGCTCTTTTCTAATGATTTTATCACTCAGGTAATCATCTTTTTTTCATCAGATTGCTTTTGGCTGATTATCTTCATAAGCTAACCATTTCAAACTTATGGGATTAACTTTATAAATTAAACAAAATCAAAGTTATAATATTCTAAAATTATAATTTTTATAGTAAACTATCACAAAGAAAAGAAAAATATGATAAAGTTTTTAATTAAAAAAATATATGACAGTCATTGCGAGCTAAAACAATTAAAATCAATAAAAAAAACTTATACTTGATGAGCAATTTAGTTTCTCATACAATGTATGATTTTACGTGATAAAGATTAATCTGTTTTTACCCTATAATTCAATGACCATCACAATCATTTATAACACTGTCTGAATGACATAATTAACTAGCAGTTATCTGTTAGTTGGGAAATTTGCTAACTTATCACAAAATAACAAAGAATTTCTAAAAATAAAATTGTTTAATCTTCCTGTCAGTAAGAAAAATTAGGTTAAAAATGTAATTGGAAAATTCTGAAAAATACACACAACAATGTTGCAATAATTATATTGTTGAGAATAATTAGAAGTAGTTTGAAAATAGAGACAGGGTTTAAGCAATGCAAAATATATAAATTTTGATGTAAGATCTGAATATGTAATGAATCCAATATAGTGAGTGTTACTTTTGTTGTTTTTCTACTTAGTATTTTATTCTTTATCTTATTTGACTATTCAAAAGCAGATAAATATATCTAAGCAGTAAATGTTCAATTAAATAATAATACTTAGTCATCATTAATAATAGATTAACATAATTAATTAATTTTAATATCTCAGTATTAGTACTACTTCATAAGCTTTAAGTAGTTTTTATTTTATTTAGATTTTCTATTTTATTATGTACTGCGTGTTTTAATTGTGTACGCTAGGATTAAAAAAGAATTTTTAAATAAATAATCCATATATACTGCTTAGTTAGTAGTTATGCTTTTTTAATAAGTGCATATAAGTATATATAGATGAGTGCATGTTTTAACAACAAGATATTTTTAGTTTATATTTTTTATTCTCATTTCATGTGTTTTAACTATCAGTTTTGTTTAGTATGCATCTTCAAAATAGCGATAATCCTGAGAACAACAAGTGTTCTTACTATCAATTTGATTGAAAGAAATTGTGGAAAAAACTTCCATCTGCTTAAAATTTTCAGTTTAGTGTTTTAAAAAAATTACAGTTTATTGAAATATTAATACATTTCTAACATAAATTTAAAAAAATAATTTATATATATGAATGAGCAAATATTAATACAAATATTAAAAAAATACATTTTTCATGAGAATTAGACAGATATAAACATTCTGTGTTAAAATACTTTTTCACCCCATAGAATACAATATAATCTCATGGATATTAGCAAATGTGAATTGGACAGTTAATTATATAACTGCTGTAAGATGGAATCTAGTATAACATGTGAATTGTAAGAGATTTAAGTGCTAATGGACTTTCAGTAAGTTGTTTAATTAATTATACGTGTTAATACAAAATGCATTATTCATGAGTATTAAACAGACATACAAACATTCTGTTAATTTGTAATACAAAATAATTTTCTACCCAGAAGATTCTAATGTGAATCAGTTGGTTAAATGTACAATTACTCTAAGATAGAACTTAAGGAAGTCATCTAATAGATTGTACTTTATGTTAAAATAAAGTAGCTCAAATTTAAAGATATTAAAGATACTTAGGAGATCTTGTCATCAGAATATGTTAAGTTTATAGATTTAATTGTAGCTTATTCAGATTATATTAGTCTTATTTGACATGTGTTGCTGCTAGGTATCATAAATATAGAATCACTTTCAAGTTAGAGCAATATATTTTCCATTATGAATTAATTGAGATACAATTCTTTATTATGGTCATCATTTAGGCAATAATAATAATGATGATTTTGTCACTATTATGAAGTAAAACTGAATATCTCAGAAATTTCTGTGAGAATTTGTATCTATTTCAATATATTTCTTTGTATAAAAAATAAAGAGTAATATCAGAGTTGTATCAGAGTGAGTATAACAGCCTATGGTACATTCGGTGACTTCAGAATTTGAATAGGCAATGATAATCACTATATATCTAATAATGGCATGGCCAAAAGACTTATTCAAATGTTTTTAATAAGTATTACTTTATTTTTTTGCTATGATTATTTGTAAAGAATGGCATTAGTTCGTGATTGATGGTCACTTTTAATAGAATATTTCTGATTTAATATTATATGGCTGATGTTTACAAACTGAATGATTTTTTCTGAGTTGTAACCCTGCAGCCATTTTTTACAAAATTATTAGTACTTACCACTAATAATTTCTGTTTATGTTTAATAAAGTTTCATAATTTTTTTAACTATCTCAATCTCCAAACTTTCACACATCAGGTATGTTTGCTAAACCCTAAAAGCATTCTTTTGAAAACTCTAGAATTGCCGTAATTATCCAATTTACAGAACATCAAATTTATTTATGCCATGGTTTATTTCTGATTATTTTAACTATTCTTGAAAGATATCTATCCATATTGTAAGGTCTTTTGTGGGTTTTGTTTAATTAATAATTTTTAACAACCTTTCTTTCAACATACATCCCAACAATTGTAACATTTTGTTTATAACTTTTTTTAATAAAATTTATTTTTGTTTCATTTGTTTTATAATTCTAAATTGGAACCTTTTTGAAACATGATAACTGTCAACAAGTTTCTGTAGTAAAAGTTATTCCTGTTAATGTGTCCAATGATTCATGTTTCATAATCATATAATACACAAGTTAATAAACACTTGCTCACTTCATATAATTTGATTAGCAATATTACATTTTATGGTTCATTTGTTGTTAATGATGCAAGTTTATCATATTTTTATTAAATATGATTTCTGTTATTTATCAGAAAGTACATTTTTAAGTTAGTGTAAATTAGGGTACTTGCGATTTTTCTTGTAAACTTAGATGGCAGTCCATATTTTTAATAAATGTACAGTTTCAAGGGCCTACAATCTCCTGAAGTTGGATTGATTTCTAAATGAATAATAATAATAATAATAATAATAATAATAATAATAATAATAATAATAATAATAATAATAATAATAATAATAATAATAATAATAATAATAATAATAATAATAATAATAATAATAATAATAATAATAATAATAATAATAATAATAATAATAATAATAATAATAATCGATTGTTAAATTGAAACAACAGTAATAAATTCCAATAAATTTTATTAAGAATTTATATTTCAATTTTTTTTACTTATATGTGCAAGTAACAAAACAGACTTAACATTGTCATAATTTGCTTTAATTTAGCATGTTTCTTTTTGACAACTATTTTTTGGTAAATTGTGATCAAAATTTGTGATCTTTCTGTCACAGAATGTAATGATGTGGAGTATTTCCAATGGTACAGGATCCTGCCCTTCAGAAAAGTGCATTAATGATAATGGCATAAAACTTTACATTCAAATACTTCCACAGTGGAAGTGCAACATGAAATCTTATTTAAACAGAATATCTCTTTGTAAAGGAGTCGGTATATTTATATCATTTTAATTTAATTTTCTGTTAATAAGTTAGTACACATAAATATAAATGTAAATATTGTAATTATTTTTTTCCATAATGATTTATTTTTTTAAAAAAATTAGCAATATAATAGAAAATATAAATATTAAATATAATGTTTTCTAGTAGCCATTTTTTGTGAGCTCTTCTAACTATAGATTTAACATAAATAAGGGCTGACATTTTAGTTTATAGGAAAATTTAAAAATACCTAAATTACTTAATTAAATTAATAAATAAAAATTAAATTTAGTAAACACTTTTATTCACATAAATGCAAGAAGAAGTAAAAAAATAAATTTTATTTAGTTTTTACGATGTTTTACATATAACGTACCAAAAAATTAAGAGTATTAATTATTTAAATAAACTTACAGTAATGCTCAATTTCTTGTATCAGTGCCTATCTATTCATCAGATAAAAATACATCATGTTTTATCTGATGAATAGATTGGCATTGATAGAAAAAAAATAGATATTAGCTGTAAGTTTATTAATAATTCTTTGTCCCACACTTTAATTTTTGATCACATAATATCAAGAATATCGCGAATGTTGAAAAACAAAAATTTAATGCATTTACATAAAAAAAAAAAAAAAACTATTCTTTCTTTATTTATTTTTTTATTTATTTTTAAATTAAAATAATAATACTAATTTGTTTAATAATTTTTATCTAATTTTTTTTTTTTGGGGGGGGGGGGGGATTTAAAAAAAGCTATCACCATTACGAATAACATATACAGATGCAAAGTTTCAACTAAATTGGAAATTGAGAAGTGGCAGAAAATTCTATTACAAGATTTTGCTGTCAGATTAACAAAAAGGAGAATAAGTTAAATAGAGTATGCAATAAATAAGTAAAATGATCATATAATATGTCAAAACATTGATATATATATAAACCATTATGCAATTACACATATTCAGTAATGCCCTCTGTTTAAAAGTCTTTATCTCAATAATAGTGAATCTTAAAATGATACCACTTTGAAATTGTACACTAAAGGATGTTAAATATTGAAATACAAACTAACTCAAACACCAAGCATGAATTTTTTTTAAATAAGCAAACGATCTTAAATTTTGCTAATAAACTAACAAGTTTACAAACTTCTTAAAGACAAACTAAACATTAGATTTTAATTTTTAAATCACCCTCCCAAACTATAAATGAAAATAAAGTTACTGTTCACACTAACTGAAATAATTATACAAATATTTAAACCATCATACAATTACAAATATTCAGTAATGCCCTCTGTTTAAAGTCTATATCTCAATAATAGCGAATCTCAAAATGATACCACTTTGAAATTGTATGCTAAAGGATGTTAAATATTGAAATACAAACTAACTCAAACACATAGCATGAAAAAAAAATTTTTTTTAATAAGCAAACGATCTTAAATTTTGCTAATAAACTAACAAGTTTACAAACTTTTTTAAAGACAAACTAAACATTAGATTTTATCTTTAAATCACCCTCCCAAACTAATATGTGTTCATATGCATCAACACATGTACACATTTTAAGTAAATAATGATACAATTTTCATAAGTACAATAAAGACGTATATCGATTCTAGAGCAAATGTTTTATTATGCTCAGAAATAAATTGCTAAAAATGTAAAATAAGAAGTATTACTAATATTTAAAATAAACCATCAAACTATAACTATTAAAAATGATTAGCTAATTTACAAATAAAAATACAGTCCTTATATTCATTTTCTTTACAAATCTTGTTTATTATTTGAACCATATATATATATATATATATATATATATATATATATATATATATATATATATATATATAAAGTTACTGTTAACACTAACTGAAATAATTATACAAATATCTAATCCATTATACAATTACAAACATTTTAATAACTTATTTTTTTATGCTTTAAAATTGGAAATCTGAAAATTATAAAAAAATTAATTTGTAAAATTTTCTGTTCATTAATTGTAAAAATATAAATTATTTTTCTATTAAACACAGTTTTTTGTAGCTTACACTGCATGAAAAAGTTCATTTCTTTCAGTATATATGTGTGCATTTGTTTTATCAAGCCAAAAAGCTGTTTCATTCGCTGTATAGTAAGACATGTCCTTTACAGAAAACAAGTGAAAAACAATAACTATGTGTTTATAGTTGACTGTTGAGGTTACTCAATAATATTGAACACATATTTCATATTATGTAGCAAAATCACAATTGCTATTTTTGAAATAAATAATATATTGTTAGCATAAACAATTGCATGGCTCTTTTTAATTAGTTTTACTCAAAGATATTTATTATACATTATAGGAAGTAAAGAATAATGATTTTGTTATGTTTTAATAAAAAAAGATCAGAAATTCTATAAAATTTTATAATAATAATAATCTGAACTTAAGTAACTCTTTCTGTTAAATTAAATAAACAATTCACATTTAATAAAATCTACATAAGAGTACAGGTCAGGTGAGAAGTATGTATATATTAATATGCAATTATATGTAATATCTATATTTATATTCTATAATAAATTTTTAGTATTAAATTATTTAAAATTATTATAAAGTAAATCTCTTTATTTCTCAGATAAAATATTCCTATTCTAACAGGCATATGTATAATATTTATCTTAAAAGTTTAGTGATCATTAATAGCCTTGTTTTATGATATTTATTGTGTTTCTCTTTAGAAATGAAAACAGTCCAAATGGAAGTTTGAAAAATGTCTACTTTTGCACAGAATAAGACAAATTCAAATTGTGGTATGCTCTGGGATAACATTTAGAAACTTTTTATTATAAATAAAAATTGATTCTATCATGAAATAAGAAAATGAAATATTGATATAATTTTTAATAGATTAATATCTTTATCATTAATTTTAATTTAATCATGATTTATGATTATAGTTTAATATAACATTTTCCAATATCATGTTGCTAAGAAGGTTGGTACATCAATAAGAGAATTTATTTTCACGTTTATGTGGTCTGTTATCTAATTTGACATTTACCTGAAATATAATCATAATTAAAATTGGGTTAATATTTTATTTAGTTAATTTAATTATTTTTCGTTTATATAATTTGTCTTACCAAAATGCAGACATGATTTTTTCTTCAGTTGTTATATAATGTGGCTGTACAAAGTATTTTGAAAATTATATATATGTTCAGCACCCATCTTTTATCATTCTTCATGTAATTAGTGCTTCATTGTAGGCTGGTTAGATGGTCATAATAAACTTAATCAATTTCATATTTGTATCAGACATATATATATATATATATCAATTTCATATTTGTATCAGACATATATATATATATATACTAATTTACAAAAATATTTATAATAAAACAAGAGAAAATTTTAGTATTTTGTAGCAATTATTTTAATATCATCAGTGTGAATATATTATCATGTAATCACAGTTTTTGGGTGTGTTCAGACTTACCATGTAATATTAAACACCCACTGTTTGCCAGAAAGAAACTATTATAGTCTTATTTCACGCCTTACATGAATTGGCAATTACCGTAAATGCTAAATTGAATATTTAATAAATAAAATTATTTACATTTTATCTTATGTTTTACTTTTATATTTATGTAAAGTTTTATAACAATGTACATTTATTTCATTTTACTCTGTGTAAAACTATTGAATAAAAAATTATACTATTTAGAATTATTCTCACACACACATATATATTTATATTGTTTTAATCACTTTTCTCATTTATATTTCTTTTAAAGTTGTAATCCAATATTCTTTTGTTATGACAAAATGTGTGCTGGAGTTTTTTTTAAATTTTTAATTTCAGTTTTATAAAAAATAAAGTGAAAAAATATAATGAAAAATATAATAGTTATTTTTGTATAATGTGCCCATTGAACAACAAATATTTCAAGAATTTGATGGAACAGAAGGAGAAAGTAAAAAAAATTAAGACAGATAACATATATCTGCAGAATCTTTCTTCAAAGAAACTGAAAGGCTTATCAGGTTTTTTTATCTTCTAAGAATATATAAATACCCATTTACCTACCAATAATTGAATCGTTATTTTAGTTTTCAAATAACATTCTAAACTGCTTCAAAGTTTTTTGTTATACATATATAGAGAGAAAGAGAAATACTTTTTATAGTTAATAGATAAGCGTTTTTGTCAAAATTACCTAGAAATAAGCAATGACGGTGCAATAATTTATGAAGAAAAAAATAAATGATTATATATATATATTGGTAGAGGACTCTGTACAAACTTCATATAACGATTTTTTAATTTTGATTTTGCAGTACATGCATTATATTATTTATTGAGTATAATAATTAATATTATGCCCTAAAATATTCAAAACTGTTTTAATTTGATTTTGAATCAAATATAAAACAGTCTGTAAATGCCTGAGTGTAGGAAAAAGCCTTTTCAACAATTAGTATTATATATATATATATGTGTGTGTGTGTGTGTGTGGGTGTGTGCGCCTACTGTAACAAGGTGATAGATTTATGCACTGATATAAATAAATACTTGTTATTTAGTTGAATGTGTAGATATCAATTATTTAAATAATAAAATATTTATCATGTTTGAGAAAATATGAAATATAATTATCTGTAAAGATTTGATCTTAAAGCTAGATTAAATCCTAACTATTTAATTGTACCTAAATAATAGCGATTATCTGAAATAGACATAGGCATATCAAAATAATGGAGCAACTATCAAGCATTTTGTGAAGAATGTTTTTCTGGCTTAAATTGATATTAGTTAATCCTGTATTTAACAAATCAATGTTTACATTATTGAAAAAGAAATAACTTTTATTTCACGTTTGGTTATCATGCTTTCATAGATAATTAATATAACATGTTCTATACACATTCTCAGTTGTCTAAACCATCCTTTTTACATATCCCATTTAATTGATTTAAAGCTTGAGTACGAGATAAAACAGATATTAAAAAAATATTTAGACATGATATAAACATTATAACAGTATAATATGTAAATAATATTAGATAATTTAAATAATAAAGAAATTAAAAAATAAAACTTTTGCCTTCAGGTCATAAATAATATTTTGCTTTAAAAAGTAGTTCTCTTATGATCATTTACATTACTTCACAGTTTTATTTATTATTTACATTAAAACATATATCTGCTTTCTTCACAAAATAAAAGAAAATAAGATGTGATTTCAGTTATAGGTGAGAAAATGATAAAAATTCAAAATAAATTACATTCCCTTTCAAAAAATATGTAGAATTCAGACAGAAATATGCTGTATATAGGGACTAAGAAAAAGCAATAAATTAAAGAAGTATGATAAATACCTATTTATCCCTGATACATATTTTAATTCACTCACTTTTTATATCATTTGAAAAGGATGAATTAGAATATATGTGTGCCATATAGAATAATCTTTATAAATTGCAGTCAGATCATTGTGCTAAGTCAATGATGATGCTTTATTTTGACTGTGTAAGTGTACTGGAAAACATTTCTCCATCTTAGTAAATAATAACTATAACATGCTATATCTAAGAAAAATAACAACACAGTTATAGTCTTTGAGGTTTACTGATCTTTAAAATATAATGGTAGTTATTTGCACATTTCAGGAGTGATAATACCATATGAATATTAGCTGTCATATCTTCTAATTAGAAGACAGCTCTTCAGTACATAAGATTAATATTACATCTTTTAATTATTACATTTTTATACTATAAAATAGGATTCAATAAGAGTGTGTAGAAGAACCATCTTTTTCTACAATAAATAATACATAACATTTATGCCCATTTAATGCTTTCAAACTAAAACAAATAAATGCTATATTTATGCAATGATATCACCCATAAACTTTAACATATTTTCAAATGAATAGTTTAATTTACTAAAGATTTAAGCATTTCTTTTAAATAATTTTCATACTATTTGTAATAAATACATGTGTGTGATGTTATTTTAAGTATTTCAAGCTAGAGAACATATAAGATTATTTTCGCTAATCCTTTTTTGTTTATCTTGGTGCATGAATAAAACTAAGATATTATCTACATCTTTTCTGTATAATTTCATAAATCCCTAGCAACATATATTTCTGGATTACTGTCAAATAATAAGTAGACATTTAATAACAAACAAACTAAAAGAAAAATGCATTTTTTTTTAAAAAAATAAATAGAATCTTTATAAACATATAACTAGGTTTTTAGTAATTTTGTTTACAAATAGCTACTATGTATACATGCATTAAAAAGGAAACAAATTGAATAAAATTGGAAAGTTTATTTGTGTTTTTGTATGTCTTTTCTTTCAGTGGCATTTTTATCAGTATTTGTCAATGAATAATGTTCTAATCAAATTATTTTTTTACCATTTTGTGAATGAACAGTTCAGGTATGATAAAAGCACAGTAGTTGGAGACAATATTTATAAAATTGTCAATGTTTAACCAGAAATTCAGAGAAAATTAATCATATTTTTTACTTCATGGAAAAATTATGTTATATTTCAGATATTCAGAGTTAGGGAATATTGATAATTTTGAATGTGGTCTTATTTTTTTTGTTTACTCCCACATTTTTATGGTTTATTCTGCAACTAAATCATTAAGTATTTATAAAAATGTCTTTCCTCACTAATAAAAATGATGTTTTTTTTATATATCAAAATGTTCAGCTTTCATCAATTTATTTTAGTTTGTTTCTTTGTTTATGATGCTTGTAATTAATAAAATAAACAATTTATTATATAATAGTAAATAAAAATAAAATATTCAATTTGATCTCATCAAACTTTAATTGTTATTTATATGGAACCAAAATGTATTGTCTTTATTATTGTCCAAAAAGAAAAAAAAAATACCCCACAATTTTATATTGGGGATGGTGGGTTAATTGTAATAATCTTCAAATTTAGGCATGTTGTTTTCTGCACCCACTAAGCATTCTTTAGAAAAATTTTAAGAAATAGAATGAAAAATAAATGTTATTAATTTTTTAGATTAATATGCATGTAATAAAGATAGAGTGTTTTAAATAGAGGACAATATTGTGATATGTAAATATTAATAATTGCCTATATAAAACATGAATGAATTGGATGTGTTTTTTATTTTAATTTTATATATATATGAAATTAACATCCTTTTTAATCTTCCTATCATAATATCTAGATTGATAGAAATAAAGAGATTATAATAGTAATGAAAGACTGATACAGAAAATATTTTCACAATTGTTATTCTGATTTTGCTATTACATTTTTCATTTACGATTTTTTCTTTTTCTTACTTTTTATTATATTATTTATTGTTTTTCAACAATTATATTATTATAGAGCCTTGTCGTCAGATTGCCTCTTATAACATCAGTCATTTCTGTAATTACATAATGATAACATTGTGTATTAGTGTAACTCACATTTGAAAACTTTACTTACATAAACAATATGCTGAATGTTTCCTGTATATGTAAATAGAAGAATTTGAACGCCGTATTTTTCAGTCTATTTATCTGTCATTCTATCTGAAACAACTGATACACATGAGCACACAACATGTGAAAAGGATACATAATCCCCAATATAATGCAGAATCAGAACTCATTCATGGAGCTAGATTATAATCTCTCTCTCATATATATATAATCAGTGCTTGTTTATATTAAGATAGTAATTTTTCATAGTTTAATGGATAGGCTTCAATATTCTCACCCTTTCAACTATCCATCTGTCCATTTCATTGAAAAACAAATATGGGATGTTCAATGCCTTTGTTGGATTTGATATTATAATCATACCCATATAGACATTATGTCAATCTAACCCCTCATATTATCAGACAGTATATATCCATATAATTAATAGGAGAGAGATGGGCTGAATTTATATTAAAATATAATATATTTTCCAGGCAATATATAATTCTAAAGCATGATGTAACTTTTACTGACTGTTTCATATATGTATGTAGAGGGATTTGAAATCAGGATTTTTCAGTCTATTCATCTTCCACTTCATCTCAAACAACTGGTCCACATGGTCACACACACATGAAAAAGATACATGATCCCCAATATATGTATTTTGTATAGAACCTGCACTCATCATTGGGCCAGATTATAATCTCCCTGACATATATAAAATCATTTCTTGGTTTTTATGTTTATGTTAAGATAACAATTCCTCAAACATTAATAGAAAGGCTTCAATCTTCTCACCCTTTCAACTGCTCAACCATCCATATGTGTATATGTGTGTGAAATTATGATCTGGCTTAAGTGATGATCTGCACAAAATACCAATATTGAGTATCATATATGTCATTTGTATCAATTGCTTGAGATAGCATAGTATATGAATAGACTGAAAAATTTTGAGTACCAATTCCTCTATTTATTGATAAACAGTATTTCTGATTCCATTTTTTATCCCTTCGTTTTTTGAAATTTACTCTTTTTTTATTTTTTCTACCTGTGTCTTGAATAATCATATTCATTTATAAGTGACTTTTAATAATAATATTATAATTATTTTATTCTGTATTAGCTTGCTAACAAATATATATGTGTGTGTATACAAATTATTACAATTTGTTAGTAAGTATATTATTTTAGTATACAGTTTATGTGATATTTCATTTTCCTTTGACATTTTTCTGCACATAGATTTGTATGATTTTGCATTAATTTATATTTATTTTTAAATAATTACATTTTTCAAAAAATTTGATTATTTATTTTCTATAATATTTAAATATTTCAATGAAGTCTTTGTTAAACAAATTTTGTTGGCTTTTTTTATGTTAGCAAAGCTGTATAATTGAAATTGTAAATATTGTATAACTGTAATACATAGTATTGTTCTTCAGTAAAGTAAATAACAAATTTAAATATTGAAAACTATCAGGAATGCCTGCATTGCTATGGTTTTAAAATTATCAATACTTTTGAAGATATATTTACTTACAAGTTCAATGCAAAAAATTAAAATTGATGTAAACATTCAATTTGTCTTTATTCTTTATTACATTTTGAATATTTATATTGTGTTTTCATTCAAATTAATAGGTTTTCTTTCTCATTTTTTTAAACTCATACAATATATATATAATTTTATAATGCGATTAATGTTATATAAATTTTAAATTATTACAAATATTTGTAATACAGTTCATTTCAAAAATACTAAATGTTAATATGGTAGATTATAATAATTTATAATCTATCAGAATAGAATATTGTAAAGTATGTAAAATATTGAAAAGTATGTCTAAAAGAATTCTGTAAATTTTCATTGATTATTAATATTGATTCTTGTCATTGTTATCTATGCTGCTGCTGACTTGATTAGAAATTATGGCAATAAAATATTTTCAAGCAATTTATCTTTTAATTAGACCTCTATGGCAATAACACCTATGTATATATTGTTATGCAAAGGAGAGTTATAATAGATAATCTGTTTTATATAAGTGTATTGTTTTCAAAGTTTTAAAAATGTTCTAAAAAATTTCTGATATTTTTAACTTCTACAATCTAAAGCAGTCTGTGTATTTGTTTGTGAATGTTGTACCAACAATAACATTACATTACTTTCTCAACTTAATCATATGTTTCTAAGAGCAGTTTTCTTTATTTTACATCACAACTATCCACTACAAGCCTATTTAATCATAAGTCATCATTCAGCTATCACTCACTGTTTATTCCTTTAAACTTTTTAAGCTAATAACGCAAAACTGAAAAAAAAACCTCTAATGTTTTGAATTTAAGCTAACTAATTTGCATAGTTTTATGAAACTCTTATCCACTTCATTTTTGTATTTTTTTATAAATCTCTATTTTATTACAATTCTAATCTTTTCACTCACCAGGAATGTTATTACTATTAAATAGTTTTTCTATCTTAATCAATACTTTCC
Source organism: Epiperipatus broadwayi (assembly GCA_028023455.1). NCBI lineage: Eukaryota > Metazoa > Onychophora > Udeonychophora > Euonychophora > Peripatidae > Epiperipatus > Epiperipatus broadwayi. The sequence continues at coordinate 578,463 of JAQFVV010006491.1, forward strand.
AGAGAAATTTCTTTTTTTCTGCTCACATTTATATTGTAAGCATACATAATAAATAGTCACAAGATAATATACTGCTCCACATCCCAGACTAAGATTGAAAATTGGATCCAATGCACTTCTGTATCTGGGTCACTAATTACTCCTTTCCACTAGTTAAGAAAATAATCTGGAATTTAAAAAAAGTAAGCCATTTCATTTGATAATTATATATGTTTGATATCACGGCAGCTTCTGTATAATTTAGAGACTATCATTTTATTCCTATTACAGATTATTTTACCCTTTTAACAGGAATTTCAATATTACCAAAATATCTGGCCTAGTGCATATCTATAGTGCTATCCAGGTAAACTAAATTGCATTTAAAATTTTAAGATTTATTTATTACAGGATGTGTCCATTGATTATTCAAGATTATTGGGTCTGTAATTGAGTGAATAGAACTTTTTTTAGAGTGACCAATGGGGTTGTTTCACATAGCATTACAAAATCATGTATCCTTGCTATGATTAAAGTATTTTTTTGGCTGGGACTCACCCAGGTTTGCATGGAGTCCCCAAGTTGCTTCTGGTCCACCTAAGGTCCTTCACAGTTCCAATTGTAAAAAAAAACATGGTGGACCTTCTTGCTGATGGATGCTGAGAAATCAGCGGGAACTACCCCATTTCTATGGTGCCTCCTGAAAAAACCTGAAGACCCGAGTGATTTGGGGAATTTGAGACCCATCTCCATGATCCCACTGCTGACAAAGACAATTGACACAGTATAATAAGCAAAAAAAGTTATGCAATGTTGTTGATTTTGACACTCCTTACCAAAGAGTAAAAAAAAAAACTAATATCTTTAAAAAAATAAGAATCTTTAATATGCAGAAACTAATCTGATGACTTAGCTATATAATTTTACTAATGAATTATTTGGGGATCAAAATATTTTGGTGGTATTTTCTGAATAATGTGAAGGAATAAATAGTGATTGTTAGATGCATAGGAGCTTTAATTTTAATATTAAATTTTAAATCCTTACTATTAAAGGCAGTCATAAACTAGTCTGGAAGGGTGAATGTTGTCACCAACAATATATATCATAGTATTTGTATCCGATTTTTTTGGCAGTGGGTGAAGAGAACTGCCCTTGGATGCATTGAGTAAGCTGAAAAAACATTTAATGTTAATGGTGTTGTCTTGTTGGCCAAAAATATAAAGAACTTACAATCACTATAGAATTGAGATTCTATTTGAAAAAAAAACTTCTATTGTCAAATTGAGATGAGTTCTGTACTTAATTACGAGCTATTAGTTTTAATATTATAAGAAAAGAAAATATGGCATTTACATTAGAGCCAATTGTGAACAATAAGTCTCATAAAATCAAAAGCCAGAATGCATTAAGTTTTGGATATTGTAGCATATATATATAATCTGATCTTCATTGATTTCTAATTTTTACAAAAAATGGTTGTTAACAGAAATATTTATATATATTATTTTCTGTATCAGTAACTCATCTATTTATTTATTTTCATTTTTTAGGACAAAAAAAATTTTGTCAATCTTACTTTTTTATACATTTTTGAACATTATATATAAAATTGTTAAATACTCATTTTTGTCATATATATATATATATGTTTGTGTGTATCATATTATTATTACTATTTGTGGGATATTCCGTGTAGTGAAAAAGCTAAATGCTGACGTTTCAGTACAATATCAAGTACCTTCCTCAGAGTGTCCTCTTTCTCAAATCATAAGCATTCTTATGATTTGAGAAAGAGGATGCTCTGAGGAAGGTATTTGATATTGTACTGAAACATCAGCATTTAGCTTTTTCACTACATGGAATATCCCACAAATAGTAATAATAATATGACATCTTTTATCGGTGAAAATATTATAATTAATATATATATATATATATATATTCTAATAATCTCATGGATAAATTATGAATTCATAATATTATTTCTGGGAGCTTCTGAGTAATAAAAATATAATAGCTAAATAGCTCACATTTCAGTACAATAACAAATACTTTCCTCAGAGTATGGGGAATGTATTTGTTAAACTGAAATGTCAGCTATTTAGCTATTATATTTTTATTACATGGAAGCTTCTAGAAATAATACTATGAACTCACCTATATTATAATGGTCAACCAGCATAGCAAACATGTACTTAATTGTAAAAGATTATTCAAAGTTCTGTTAGATTTAATTGTTTCACAAAAGTAAGCAGTGATAGGACTATCATATTTGACATGGCATTGTGATTGCTACTTTTCTATGTTGTTTTAAAGTCTTGTATATATTAAATTACAGTGTATGACAGGTTGCAGTGATTCTCTCTAAGAAGCTTCCATTTTTAATGTATTAATTTTTAAAAAAATTCCAATAAATGTTAGCAGTATACAGATCTTTGTCTGTGTTTGACAGCACATTCTATTGTTCTGGCAAAGCTATGAAGGAGGTGATGATTTGTGATTGCCTGGCACTTTACATTTATTCCCCTTATGGCTAAATGCCACACAAAACATGACTTTCAGTAATTGTTAATGACTCTGATGCAATATTTTTGTCAAAAAATTATTTTTAAACTAAAAATTATGTCACTAGGGGGCAGTTGTTTTTGAAAAGTCAGCTCTTACAAGGTATACAAAGTATGTTATGAAAACCGGAAATTACCACAGAAAAGTAGAGTGACCAGACATCCCGTTTTTTTTTGTGTGAGTTTGTCCCTATTTTTGATTGGATGTCTCAGTTTCCCTGAAATGTCTTTTGGGGACCATTTTATATTTTGATTTTCAAATACTCATAATTATTATTTTTCTTACATAAATAATTCATTGCAAAAATGATAGTTTCTTGACCCTCTCTTTCCATTTCAGTCTCTACAATAATATTATAAAAACTTCTGACAAATTCCAACACTAAAAAACAAAGATTGCTATTATGTTATATGGCCAGGTTCTCAAGCTAGATGCATTCTCACATCCAACTTCACCTTGGAGTATGTGCAGTTGGATTTTTGTAGGCTAAAATGTGAACTTCACATGCACCTGCTTTGATTGACAGTGTAGTTTTATTAGTTTTTTGTTGATATTAATTTTCTATAATGATAAAACTAATAGGAATATTAATAACCCTAAACAATAGACAACATGCCAAAGAGGAAGTATAGTTACAATGATGAATATACACTGGAATGGAATTTTATTTAAAAAAAGGATGCAATGCCATAAAAATGATGGGTCATTAGGTACCAATTTTTGATTGAACCAGTCTGGTCATCTTACAGAAAAGCCATTACAGGCAAAAAAAATTATTTTTGTAAAAACTGTAAGTGAAATATGTTAATAACAACAATTCATTAACTTTTAGAATTTGTTTTGTTTCTTTGCTGTAACTAATTCTAAATATATCATTTCTAATTATTATAAAATTCTAATATCTAATATTTTGTTCTTTTAACTTTGTTGAATTGATATCATGAAGCCAGTAATGATGTCTGCCTTTGTTATTGGTAAGTCTGTCAGTTAAATACTTATTTTCACAATTTAAAAATATAACCTTTTCATGTTTTAGAATTTCAATTGTTAGAAGGCTTAAATATTTCTAATACAGCCTGTAAATAAATGGTGTATTATATGTAAAAAAGATTTAATCATGCAAAAAAAATCAAATATGGCACCCCAGCAAAATTTTTCATTGCTACAGTTTATCAAAAATTTGGGGGTCAGGTTAACACTGAATGAATTAAAATATTATTATTAAGAACTTTATATATTTATGTGTATGCAGAGATGAGATAGATATATAAGCATATTATTTGGATAAATAAAACTTGTGACATTTATTAAAATGAATTTTAATAAATAAATTATATCCATGTAATATGTCTTAATTAAAAAAAATGAAATAATTGTATTTCAATTTTTTGTTTAAAAAAACAAATTAATTGACTGGACTTACTGATAACAAAATGAATCTATAAAATATAATTAAAAGATAAGGAGTCTTCAGTTTATTCTATCATTTAGTTACTGTTCTATTGTATATTTTAATTAATTAAAAAATGTCAAAGATTTGATAAGAGAGAAAATATAAAGGGGACACATTTTTGAGGAGATTATTCATGTATTTGTTGTTTGGACTATAGAGTTTGACAGTATAAACTTTTTAACTTTTGTAAACATTTAAAGTGATTAAAAAATATTTTGATTGTTTATAGAGTTTCTGAAAAAAAATCCTTGTCAGAAATATGGGACCAAAGGATCATTTGTTAATATGGCCAGAGAATATGCATTGCTAGATACTAGAGTGTAATAACTCACCATACATTATGTACATTTCTTCTGTAGCTTCTGGAACTCATGCCAATACCTAATCCAGGATTAATTTAAAATGTCTGTGGAAAGTGTGTTCCTTGATTGACTTTAGTGTGTCTTGTAAATGGAACATTTAAAAAGAAAACCAGATGATAGAGAAAATATCACAATTTTCATGCCATTCTGATCAGTAATGGAAGTATTAAAAAATAACATACTGATTTAGAATGCATTCACTGCCATTTTGAAATCTAAAGACTGCCTAAAACTACCATTGACATATCCAAGTGACAAATGACATTGAATAATACACACATGGTCATGATATGACCTTTTGTTACAAAATCCCAATTAACATCAATAATTAGTGCAAATTTCATACAACAATGCTTGATCATATCACATAACTAAAATATAAAAAATTGGAGTAATGAATAACCACATGTTGAAATACTGTAAAAACAACTGCTGAAGCATATTAATTCTACAATTAATAATAAATACCATTTTATCTTAATAATAGTCAAAAGAATAATTGTCTAAAGTAAAGAATATTAATTTTACAATTAATGAAAAATTAATAAATCAAATTTTTTTATCAATTAATGTAGTGAGCTTATTTTTTCACGTGTGATTATTTGCTTGCAGATGAATAAAAAGAATAGAAATGAAGGAGATTTATTCATTAAATTTCTCAAAGATGATAATGTTACTTACTGACAGTGAAAAGGTTAGTGTTTATTTTATTTGAAATCCAATGCCTGTTTTACATTTGAAATAACAAATTTGTATTAAAATTAATTTGTTGATTATTTCAAATGTGAATCAGGTATTATAAACAGTAATCTTTTCACCATTAGTATATAGCATTATCATCTTTGAGAAATTTAATGAATAAATCTCATTTAAATTCTTTTTATTCATCTGCCAGCTAATAACAACATATGAAAAATTAAGCACACAATATTACCTGCTTTAGTAAGAAGTAATCTGATTTATTATTTTTTTATTTATTGTAAAATTAATATTTTTTGCGTTAGATAATTATTCTTTCAACTAATGTTAAGATAAAATATGATTTATTATTAATTGTAGAATTAATATGCTTTGGCAATTGTTTCTACATTTATTAAATGTTTATGTTATTTCAACATGTGGTTATAGGTCTATATTTTAATAAAATTGTATTTTAGAAGCTTTTAGTATTTCAAAATTATAAGCTTGTTTTGATCAATTTTACATTTATCAAACATGTGGTATTTTAATTAATACATGTGTCCATTAGTCTTTTTTTCCTTTATCTTTTCTATGTAATTATTTTAAATTCATATTTTAGAATTTATAAGCCTGTAAAATTAATATACTTTATTTCATATGGTTATGGGCATACATTGTACTATAATTTATATTTTAGAATTTAAAAGCTTATATTTTTTCAAAAATTATAGTTTCATATGATAAGTTTTATGTTATTTCAATATGTGCTTATGAGCATATATTGGAATATAATTTATATTTTAGAAGTTATAAACTTTTATTATTTGGAAATTATAAGCTTGGTTTAATCAGACTTTGACATCTTTTGGACTTTACTGCATATCATCCAAGCCATCATTTCTTCTCCCTGCATACTTTGGTGCTTTGCACCATCATTATTTAATAACATTTGTGTTTTAGAAGTTATAAACATTTATTATTTAGAGTGCACTCACTCCATTTTGAATTTTAAGGATCATCCAAAAGCCACTACTGACATATCCAAGTAACTCTGTGTGCATTATTCAATGTCATGGATTGTTATATAATTGAATTGGCAAATAGTTTACATAAACTGATTTAGCATTTACAGAAAAATGAAGAAAGACCAGTGTCTAAGTACTTTACAAGGTCATTCAATATTTCAACTGATTGATTCTGCAAAGCACCACATTGAATTTTTTAAGAACTGACCTGAGACACAATTTTCACAATAACTTTAGTTGTAATAATGTTAGAGCAAAAAACTTTACATTGATAGAAACTAGAAAAACTAAGGAAAACACTAAGTCTAAGACAAATAGTGATAACCATTTAAAAAATAAGGAAAAAAGGAAATTTCAACATCTGACATAATTATTACTTTATTATTTGTTCATAATTTCTAATATATCATTAACTATGTTTAAACTACATCTTCATTGATAATTTCTTTGTATTTCTCACAAAATTATCTTTCAAACCATATATAATACTTCTTACCTGAGATAATCTATAACTTCAGAATCTCCAAAACTTGTCACATAAGAATTCTTCATTTTTATCTTGTATCCCAAAAGTTAACAAATCTCAAAGGCATCTATAAGAAAAAGATTCATCCTAATAAAAGATACAAAAAAATTATTTCCAGAAGATAGATATGCATTTGTCATCATAGCAATTGGCTTCTTGTTTATCTAAAACTAGAAATTGTAGGCTACTGTCTGTGTCACTAATAAAATGAGTTTCATCTCTTCATTTTGTATTTTTTGTGTACATCAGCGATATTTATATTCTTTATGCATACCAGTGATGCTATCTTGTTATATTTATTGTCTCACATAGCTATAATTTATTTGCATATAGCTCATTTGCTAGCTATAGATTTCAAAATAATGTGGTGTAAGATGTGGCAAAACTACTGTCTCCACAGCATGAGTATCAAGTCATAGGCAACAATCAGAATGTGATTTTTGTCTGCATATAATTTCATGGGATATATGCACAGCCATTGTGTCTACCACTACACACACCATTTGTAACCTCTTTATTTGTTTTAAGTGTTTATATTTTCACATGGTATTATGCTCAGTAAATTCTGCAATTGCTTTATCAACTGCAACCTGCAATCTTTCAGTCCATTTGATTATCAGTTTTTAAAATTTACATTGCACTGCTCTATATATGTAAATCATCACTTGTTATACAAACATGCAAGAGAAAACACAAACACACCACTACAAATATAAACATACTAATAAATTATTAAACTTTTTGAGAATCATTATGACTATAAAATAAGGTTGCCTCAAACTTGGATCAGAAACCCAAAATTACACTGCACAAAAAACTATTGTTATATTTGAATACAAATTTATATATAATATAATAAAGAGCATAGATGATTTATAAATATTTATATAGTATTCTGTTATACAAATACAAACAAATTATTAAATTATGCTAAATAATAAAAAAAAAATATTATTCAAATAATAAAATTAATATTTACAACCACTATTTTATGATTATGTTTATATGGCATTAAAGGCCTTAACCCATGAATCATCAGTGTATTTTTAATCCAGTCTATTGGCTTATAAGGCCAATAAAAATTTTCTGCCTTTATTGACCTCATTTAAACTGATAAACTGATGAGAAAGTAAAAAAATTAAATGAACTTATTAATAAAAATATTAATAAAAAATTCAAATTTTATCCGATTTCAAATTGTAATGCATCATTTTAAAGATGAAATCAAGCAGCAACAAATGCTGGGATTGCTGTTGATGTCATGCTTATAGTTTTCATGCAATTTAAAAATGACAATTCCAATGAATCAGCTTCCACATGTGCAGGTTGTGCTACAAAGATTCTATCTTAACCATGGATATAATACAAAACAACTTGTCCTTTCTCCCCCAAATTTAGAACCTTACACACATATGATATACATATGAACATAGGCTTTATTATAGTTTCCTAATACACTATTTTTTTTCATTAATTCATGATTATTTTTTGTTTATTATTTAATATTTTAATCAATGATGTATTTTTCTTATATTTCAGGTTAATATGATTACACATAATTTTCTTAATCAAGGAATTAATTATTATTAATATTATTGGTAATTTGAGATTAGAGCTGCTGTGATGTAATTGTCCAGCTATAATTATTATAATTTTGCAAATTAATTTTCATTGTTTGTGAGGTATTACTTTAAGTTTAGAAAACATTATATTTAAAAAAATGAGTTTTTGAATTCAAGTTAACTTTAAAAAATTATTATGAATTTAATATAAAAAGATTTGATTTAAATAAACTGAATGTCAAAATTGCTTTTGTTTACTTTTTTTTTTTTAAATAATTTTTTTTAATTAACTTGAATTCAAATTTTTTTAAGTATAAAGTTTAGTTGAATTCAAAAATTCATTTTTTTTAAATATAAAGTTTGCTAATCTTAAAAAAAAAACTAAAGTGTTAGAATAATTTGCAAAATTATAATGATTATAGCTGGACAATTTACTTCACAGCAGCACTAATCCCAAAGAACCTTACTTTTTAATGAATTAGATATTAAAATTTTTATTTAAACTTTTATGTATAGATTTGGTGAAATAATAATTAAAGTTTTGTTAGAAGAAAATAAGTAAGATATCTTCATTTTCAATATGTAGAATTAAAAATGAATTGATTAGTTATTTGTAAAATTTTATTTAAAAGTTTTTTGTAAAGTTTTAATTAGAAAATATTTAAGGGTTTTTGAAGGAAAATAAGTAAGATATTTATTAAAATTAATTAATGAGCACATTGGCTATAAAAAATTATTAACATAAATATGAACTTTTTGTTTTATCAGATTGTTGTTGTTTTTTAGTTACTATTGTTTTTTGGAATTTTCTTTGTGTTCTTAAATATAGTAAAATATATACATCTTTTTATGAGATTAATAAAACTTAAAAATTTTCTAAGCAAAACATTATGTTATTTTATTTTTTCCAGCTTTTTCTAACCAGTTCTTAAATTATTAATAAAATTGGATGAAAATATGAGAATATTTTTTAATTTAAAATTTTATTAATATTATTACCTTTTTTATTTTTATTTAATTTTCTGCAATTCCATTCAAACCATTGCTGTACTGAAATAAATCATTTTAGTGCATTTGAAAATAGGCCTTCTGAGTATATATTTTAATTATGTTTTATTGATTAAGTTTTTTGAAATTAAAATAGAAATTAAAATTATATTTTAAAACATTTTCAAATATAAAAATTGTAATTGATCACTTTTATTTGTTAATTGGCATTATAATAAACATTTACACTTTATTTTTTCTTAAAAAGGAAATTCATAAGTGCTCATTGACTTCAAGTTCTTATAAAAAGATATAATAAACATAAACTAATTAAATGCAATGTGCCATTTTTGACAAAACACTGCAAGAATCATAGTAATGAGTAAAGTTATGCAGTAGAGGTATGCTTAAATAATTGAAGTGATGTAATATATAAATGAGGCACAATATGCAAATATGGCAGTTAGATATTCCAATTTTCAGATAGTGAAACGTGAATTTTTTTGTTCATGGAATGTGGATCCTTTGTAATTGACCAAGCCTCTTTGTATTTTTCTTATCAACCCGTTTAGAGCAAATTGTTCTAATATTGGATGGAGAAAACATGTCATTCAAAGCACATTCATGATAAAGAAAGATCAATATAAATTCAGTTTGCTCTGTTTCCATCATGGAATTGATTTTATGAATATTTATATCCAGAAAAATAAAATGAGCTTGACTTAAAAATGAAGGTAAAACCTATGCACAAAGGGGAGCCATTCATCCTATGTCAAAAGTTCCAATAGAACACAAACTGGCTGACTTTAATATTTCTTATGTAGAAACAAAAATCTATATAAGTATCAAACAGATAAAAAAACATTGATGCATGTATTAACAATCTAATATGACTTGCTTATAATTGTAACATGCTTGTTAAAATGGTTGGAAAATTTTATAACAATATAAATAAAGTTAAAAACATTAATAATATATCTAAAGTATGGATAAGCCTTCCTTATATCCCACTCATAATTTTTATATATGCATAATAGTTACATAAAATATATTTCTATTTTAATAGAACATGATTATGAGATTTTTCCTCCCAAAATTAAAGAGGAAATATTTTGTTTCTTTATTTTTATTGACTTCAACAGACTTATTGTAACCTTACTCTCCACCACATGTATGTATCAGTTACTATATACCGTATTTTTTTTCATATACCTGAAAACATTCTTGTACTGTTACTATGTGGTATCCATTGATTCATAGTATGGAAGTGGAAAATAACAAATCACTTTCTTTTCTGGATGTTTTAATTACAAGAAAATGTGATGAAACATTGTCAATATCAGTTTACAGAAAATCCACTCATACAAACAGATATCTTAATTTTAATTCTCATCATCATCCTGCACAATTTTTTTCTGTAGCTAAAAATCTTTTCACTAGAGCTTATAATTTATCTGATAAGGAACATCTTTCTCAAGAAATAAAACTTACAAAAAGTATTCTGCTTTCTAATAATTATAATAAAAACATCATATGTAAGGCTTTATATAACATTAATACTAAAAAGAAAAAAAGAGGATAGAATTGATAATTTCTCTTTTAATAGAGTAATTTTGCCTTACATTAGGGGGGGGGGTACTGATAAAATCAGTAGAAGACTATCTTGTTTTAATATAAAGACCACTTTTTCTACTGGCAAAAAAAATTGGTGATTTTTTGTATAAACCTAAAGACAGAATACTTTTGGAACACCAAGGAGTTTATGAAATTCCGTGTTTCCAGTGCTCAAGAGGCTATGTGGTTCAGTCTAATAGATAAATTAATGTCAGAATTAAGGAACATAAAAATGCTTTTCAACAAAAAATTAGCACATCAGTTTTTACTTCCCATTATTTAGAAACTGGTCACAAACCTAATTTTGACAATACAAAATTACTTGCTAATTTGGAAAGATATGATTTAAGAACCATGAGAGAGTCAATTGAAATATTAAAGAGACCTACTGGTTTAAATAGAACTGATGAAGCACAACGTATTCCAGCTATGTGGAAACCTCTCTTTTTATCCAATATTAACTTAAAATTAACAGGTAAAAATACTGAGGAAAATAAACATTTTGATAAGCCTCATATTATGAATGCTGAACTGGAATCTCATTTCTCATCTCGCACACATTCACGTTATTTGTTAAGATCTAACGGTTTTTCTTTCAAAAGTTAACCTCGAAAATGGCGGTTGCTATTCCGTCGAAATATCGGTATTCAATGGAAAATAAGACACGGTATATCCCAAAAACTTATAATTTATCTACATCATATAACTGTGAAAACATTAAGTATAACATATATATATATATATATGCATTTTTTGAAGAAACATGCATCGTAATATACATATTCGAATATATAAAACATATTATAGGCATTATAAATAATATATTAAATTGAAGTGATATAAACTCTTCAAAATATCATCTATAAATTATATAATAGATAAAATATATAATCTGTAGATAACACCTTGGAGAGCTTATATTTCTTCCATTATATATATATATACACACACAATTTTTTTTACACTTAATTGTATATGTGTAACAATTTTGCATATATGTGTTAGTATGTCTGGTGAAGTGGGTTATTCTTCTTTTCATCTGATATTTGTTTGACTAAGGGCACTTTTGGTGTTGAGCATCATAATCATACATATATATATAAAATTAGATTAAATAATATAAAACAAAATTCTGGAATTAATTCTACAATTTTGAAAATATGAATATATAAATATAAGGTGCATTCAACTTGTGGCATGACTACCATTCTCAGAAGCATTTATAATTAGAGGATTTATACATCCCAGTTCAAAGTTTACTATTATACACAAACAATTCAATTTAGAACATTTTTATTTACAAATAAAATATATTGTAAATTTTAAAGTTATAAATTGTCTATTATTAAAACACAGGCTAAAGAAGAATATATTAGGAAAGATATTTTACATATCTTATACAAGTTTTTATATAAATGGAGAAAGAAAAGTATTGAATAAATACAATAATTTTATTATCATTTATGAATAGTAAAGATGTGATATTATTATATCAGTGGTTCCATCTCATAATGTAGAACCAAACTGCTGGCAGATCAGTTATCAATGGAAAAGATGCGGTTGATAAAATCTAGAAAAGTAATGTTATACATGTATGGTGATATGTCATATGTGTCAGTTAAAATGTGCATTTAAAAAAAGAATTCATGAACATGAATGATTGTATAAAAAATTATTCTGTAGACATATTTGAATCTGTATTTGGTAAACATTCGGTTAATTGCAATGGAAGTACTTATTTTGACAATGTTTTTATTTTGCATGTGAACATGATTTGAGGAAATCAAAGATGCTTTTTTGTGACTATAATGGATAATTTATTAAATAAGTAATATAATTGTGTAAATATAAATAAATTATAGAAATTTGGACTTTTATATGGGAATCTTAATTTGATGTGACTTTAATGAGACCGATTTCTTTTAAATTCTGACTGTAAATGCTATTCAAAATATGTCATAAGCTAATTATAATTATTTATTTATACATTGGTATATTGAAAATTGTAAAGTTAAATTCCAGTGTTTTATTTTAATATCTATCAATCTATCTGCATCCATGAAATTATATTATAAACTTTTCATTTATTTATTAAACTTTTCTGATTGACCTAAAATGTAAACCGAATTTTAGTTTTTCCCCTTAAACTATTTTTATAAGAGTATATAAACTTTTAAATTATTTTTATCATCTTACTTTTTTGCCTTGTATTTTTCTTTTGATTGTTAATTTAAATAAATAAAAAACATGTTTTTAAAAAGTCATTTTATTACTGTTTTTTAGAGTTACATAGATTACCCAATAGCTCCTTTGCATTTTATGTTTTATGATATTAATCATTGTACTGGGCAGCCAAAGTATTGGAGTAGTTGATTATTATTGTCTTTATACTAAACATCATTTTAAACTGTATTTTTAAAATCATTCATAAACTACTCTTTAATAATCAATGTTAAATCAACTATTTTTATGATAGGCAGGAGTCAACATCTATTTTATTGTACCTAATATATATATATATATTAAAATATTTAGAAATATTTGATAGGTTTTTGTAATTTTTGTTATAACAAAAAAAAAATTAAATTTGCTATCAGTTTTGTAAAATTGTATTTTTTCTAACTCTTAAAGTATTCTATTTTTTTTAAAACTAAAACTATTTTGCTGCTCTGATCTTCTCAAATAATGACGATATAACAAATGGAAGTTTTAGTTCAAGTCGACCAACTACTGAACATCTAATTCATTTTGGAAGCACCACTGCTAAAACTAACAACCTTGCAAAGAATCAGAGTTAAGCATTTTTAAACAGAAATGAAAGTAGTCACAAGAATTAGAAATGACATTTAACCATTGATTTTTTTTTGTATTATTATATGATTTAGAAGAAATGTTTTAAATTGAACAAATAAAACAGCGAAGCTTTCAAATGATTCTGGCATGACATTATTAGCAGATGATTAGTGATAAATTGATGTTGATAGATTTTGATTTTTCTTTTATATTTTAACTTTTTTGCCATATTGTTTTTTTTTTTTTCAGTGACATAATTACACAGTCTTTCTGGCTTTTTAAAAACCTTTCCACTATCATTATATGTGGGAGCCTATACATAGCATTACTATTTATGTTCACACATCTAGTAGCATATTGTTGCATATAATGTAGAAGTTTTTGATTTTCATAGATTAGTTTATTAATGAAAATCCAAAATTAATTTTCAAAACAAAATTGTGACTCTGGCAAAAATACTAAATTATATATTATTTTTTTTAACTCCCATGCCATTGTAGTTCAACATTTGATAATAGTATAAAATGATTATCCACATATAAGTACTTGGAACTCTATTAGTCACTCTGTTTTCCATCTCTTATTATAGGGAGCCGTTTAGCTTTAATAATGTAAAAGACTAAATAATATTTTTGATGAAATTTTAAATTGATGGGATGTAGTGCTAAACTACAATTAATGATTAAATGCTTTCTCTTGGTCATTGTACTCTACTTTCTCCAACTTTACATAAAGAAATTTATATGTGAGAAAAACATTGAAGATATTGATGTATACTTTGGAAAAGTGTTTCCTATTTACTTATTAGAGTGAAAAAGATCAAGAAAATTAGTAGTATAAAGAAATACCTGATTCAATATAAATATCTTTTAATAATATAGCCTAAAAATAAAGTATTTTAATTATTAGAAGAAATAAATTAGTATGCTAGTTTGTAAATGCTTTATATTAAAATCAATTGCATTAATAATATATGACTTTTGTTTAAAAAAATGATTTACCATTTGATTGATAAAGATGATATATCCATATTTAACTTATGAGTCCTAAACTTTTTCCTGGATAATGATTGAGAATATTTTGATTTAAATTTTGTTATAGTAATTTTACTGAGTCTGGGAGTCATTTCCATCACAAAATCATATCAATAAAGCATATTATCTACATAAAATTATACATACCAAATTACATGCCTCATTTGAGAAGCTATGCTTAAGAGTTTATAATTAATACTGTAACTGTCAATTGCTGTAAATTATAACTACATTAAAGAAAGCTTATGGGACTTCATATTTTTATTAGATGCAAAAAAAATTTTGAAAAGCCATTATGAAAAATACTATTAAATATTGCAAAATGTAGGAAATATAATAGAAATTAGCAATATATTTGAGAGTCACATTCTAATTTTATAATTCAAAATGAAATATATGTTATATCATAATTTAAAAGTATTATATAATTTCAGTGTACAAGTTACAACCAAATATATTTTAAGATTTGTAATTCTGAAGGAGTTAATTACACTGGGTGAATGCTAAATAATTAAAAGATGTATTTCATTGAATTAGACTTAGTAGATAATATTCGTGTGATGAAGCTTTGATTACAAGAAAATAAATATTCTAGAGTAAATTTTGTTAATATAAGTATGAGAACAAATCTCAGGAAAAGTAGATTAAATTATTTAAATGAAGGAAATGAGTAGATAATGAGTGTTAATTTTCATGTCTTATTATTATAGTTAGATTAAGTTTCCAATAGGAGGTTAAACAAAGTTTGTAATAGTAAGTATGTTTTACTAAATGAATGGATCCCAGTAAAATCCCTTTTGCAATTCAATTATTTAATCATCAATCTAATGGTTATATTATATTTAAAATACAATACTTATGAACCCTGATATAGCCATAGGATAGCATCAATTATTTTAATTTAATGTTATTTTGTTAATATTTTTATTTTAAGATTCTTCAAGTATAGAAGAGTAGTTTAAATCCTTATTTAAATGAAATATTACGTTTGTCATTGCTTGTTGTGGGAGTTTTCCTAATGAGTATAATAGGATAGTAGCAGGAGAAATGTCACAATAGCATTGCCATTGTGGAGTGCATTTTATATGTTTCTCAATGCTAAAACCACTCTTATAACTGTTCCTAAAGTCTATCTTATGTTTTAATATTGTCCATTTTTATTATTTAATTCTTTAAACAAATCTTTAATTGTATTTGACTTGCCACATACAAAAACATCATCAACATACTGATAATATAAAGATTTTTTTTTGATAATCTTCCTTTTTCAAAATATTTTTTTCATATGTAGAAATTACAAAATTACATATTTGAGTAACAGTAGGCAGACCCATTGGACATCCATTACCAATTTTTTTAAAACTCCTTCTTAAGACTGTGTAAAGAGAATGAACCATTATCGTTAATTGTTGATTTGGGGCATTTTATTAGGAAATGTATCAATTAATTGAGAAAATGCTGCAAAACATTCTTGGTTTTGGTAAATATACAATATGTTCATCATTTGATTTTGTTAGTAAAATTTGTGACATTATTATTGATGTTAATGATGTATTATGTCCAGTAGACATTAGTGAATTGTTCAGATCAAAAGGCTTGTATTGAAATTATTTCTCATGCATTAAATTTAAAAAATGTTAATGTTAAAACAATAAAATTTATAGTTGAAACATTAATAAACTTTATTGATACAAATACTTATGCAGTCTTTAATAAGGATTTTTATAAAATGTGTAATGGATGGCCAATGGATCTGACTACAGTTTTTCAAATATGTAATTTTTTAATCTCTACATATGAAGAAAATATTTTAAAAAAGGAAGATTATCAAAATAATATTACTTTATATTATTGGTATGTCAATGATGTTTTTGTATGTGGCAAGCCAATTACAATTAATGTTTTGTTTAAAGAATTAAATAATATAAATGGTTTAAAATGAGTCAAAGTAGATGAAAATTTAATGTGCTTTCAGTTCCTCAATCTTAAGATAACCAGAAATATATATAAACTGGATTACTATATGACTATTAAACCAATAACAAAAAGAGGTTATATACCATCAATAATACCAATGTTACATAAAATAGCAAGTTTGAAGTCCTTCTTATTTAGAAATGATAACCTTTGTAAATATTTATCAGATAAACACAAAAATATTGAAATGTATTCTAATGAAGTGTTAAATGTTGGTTATAGTTACAATCATATTTATTATACTATTAAAAATTTCAATATGAAATATAAAAATACAAATAACAACATTGATTCTTCTATTAATAAAACTTGGATATCAATACCATATATTTTGAATCATCAAGCAAATTTCATAAGGAAAATTTATAATGGTATATGTAACATTGCATTTTACACATCTACATTAAATAAGTTAATAAATTACTCTAAAGGTAAAACCTCATTTATAAATAAAAATTGTATCATTTATAAAAGGATATGTAGGTGTGGTAGAGGATATATAGAGGAATTGAGGTGTACAATGGAGAAAAGAATGAAAGAGCACTTGCTGTTATTAAAAAGAGTCCAAAATACAAAACCAAATTGCAAAGATAATAATAACATATCAGCTTCCATTTTTTATGACCATAATAAATTATGTATGTATGGTTTTAATTACAATTATAATAAGGTAAAAATATTGCAAACTGAAAGAAATAACAATGAAAGGAAAATAAAGGAATCTATGTTAATATATAAATACAGGCAAGACTTAATCAATAGGAAGGCAGCTAACATTAAGATCACAGAATTATGGGAATATTGACCTTTCAAAGAAATAGTTGATAAAGAATACAAGGATAGTCAAAGGCACTGTTAGATGAAGATTGTATATTTTTTGTCCCCAAAAAAGAAAAAAAAATGGGTTGTTTTCTCATTCCTGGTGTTTGCCTCGAGATGTTGCTATTTCTAGGTCAATTTCTAGAAATATACCATTTCACCAGCCTTCACCCAACAAAAGAGGAAATTTTCTACGTTATAAATGCAGAAATGTCCTCACGTTAGATTGGACGGGGTGGTAGCAGCAACAGAAGCCAACACAAATGAGACTTCTTTCTATGATAAAACACAGAAAGAGTTTCCGATGGTTGCTGGTTATGGCTTTTTTTTCCTATGCCAAAAGCAAAGAGAAAGAAATGCCTTGATCGGCTGCCATCGTAGTTAATTTTGTTCATCATTTTCTTGTAATAGTAGAATATCTATTTTCTCTGTAGTTTCGTGTGAGAGTGTGTGTATTTGAAGCAGTCATAGTTTTTTAAAATTTGATAAGACGTCTATTTTTTTAATGGGTTGTAACTTACTTTACTGTTGTAAGTTTAGTAATAATGTCCTGAAGATTCCATTATGAATGGGTAACCCTCAAAAATTACTTTTAAGGGTGCAAAATGGAAAAAATTTAAAGGATCATGTGAAAAGTACCATTTTTGCAAGAATTTGTCCATGACCAGTTACTTTTGCTATATATATACGCACAAAGAAAAACAACCCAGTGTGTAATTATTAGGAATTACTTGTCCAAAACAGAAAATTAGTCAGGTTTTATTATTATTTTTTTGTTACATTTATTATTTCAAAATAAGATTAGTTTTTATATCTACACACTAACAAAAACAACCCAGTTCCTGCTTAATTACTGTCTTAAAAAAGACAAAAAAGAAAGCAAATTCAATGAGGTTGGTTTTTTTCAATGGAGTAATTGAATTACGGTATTTTTTTATATATATGCACAAGATTTACAAAAAAAAAAAAGAAACCCACTTTCTGATTAATTACTGTCAAAAGAAATGCAAATTAGTCGGCTATCATTTTTAAATTTAGTATTTCAATAACGGTGCCCTTTTTATATAGACAGAGTTAACAAAAACAACCCACTTTCTGATTCATTACTGTCCCCAAAAAAAAGAAAATGGAAATTAGTTGTGTATCATTTTTCTATTGAGTCTTTCAATGATGGTCCTTACTAATAGTAGTCAGGTATCAATTCTAAATTGTAGTATATAAATGATGTTACTTTTGATAGGTTTAGAATTACATATTGCTTTTTTAATAAAAATAATTGATTTTTACTCTTGACCAAAAATACCGTATCTTTAAAAAAAGACGCACATAAAGTCCAAAAAAAATGAGAAAAAGCCCCATAACTTTAAAGACACACACACAAACTAAAAAACAATCTAAGATTAATAAACATTGACTTATTATATCTTGCTTTTGAATCAAATGATTGATTTACTCTTGCAAAAAAAAAGTACCGTAATTTTAAAAAGACACATAAAGTCCCCCCCAAAAAATTAGAAAAAGCCCAGGGGTGATGCTATGACATACGAGAAAAAAAAAGCCCCTTAACTTTAAAGACACACACACAAATTCAAAAACAAGATAAGATTAATAAACATTTACTTATTATGTCTTCCTTTTGAATAAAAGTATTGATTTACTCTTGCAAAAAAAAAAGACAGTAACTTTAAAAAGACACACATAAAGTCCAAAAAAAAAAGTTAGAAAAACACTGTAACTTTAAAAAGACACACACACAAACTCAAAAGCAAGATTAGATTAATAAACATTTACAAAAATGAAAAAACTAACATCATATAATAGTATTAGTTAGTAGAATATTTATTACAA
Source organism: Epiperipatus broadwayi (assembly GCA_028023455.1). Taxonomy (NCBI): domain Eukaryota; kingdom Metazoa; phylum Onychophora; class Udeonychophora; order Euonychophora; family Peripatidae; genus Epiperipatus; species Epiperipatus broadwayi. Next base: position 597,691 of record JAQFVV010006491.1, read on the forward strand.
ATCTAAGAAATCAGATCTTTTTAGATCAAATCGATCATTTTGGTCCAACCCTGGAATCATTATATGTATATGTTTTTGATTAGCATCAACACCATCCTGTGGTGAACACCAGGGATGAGAAAACAACCAAAAATTGTTTACTGTATTTACAAATATTTAATTATAAGATTACATATATATAAAATAACTTTTTAAAATAAATCCACAGGATGTCAAAAGCTTGTTCAACAATCTTTTTATAGAGAAACAATAAAGGAGAAGTCAGTATTTAACAGATTTTCTAGTTGTTTTTAGCGAACATTTAAACATTTCTTCATTGCTGTTTTATTCTCAAGCTAAGAAAAATTAGATACTCATTTACCAATCAATATTGAATTGTTAACTATATAGATTATGCTTCAACTAACTGAAAGAAACATATCAAATTTATTATAAAATATTTTAAATTTTACTTGTCCCAAACTAATCCATCATCTGCAAGGAGATAAATGCTTTTGCTATTGCATCTTAATGCCTATAATTTATATAAATAAATAGACAAGACAGATTAGATAAATAGACATTGTTTTCCACAGAGTATTCTAATTGGTTGTAGTGTCACATTAAATTCAATATTCGTGAATGTAAAGATTCTTAGTTTGATTATATACTAGTATTATCACTAGTAAAGCTGGTAACACTAAAGAACAGAAGTAAATAACATCACTCAAAACAATGTGTTAACCTGTCTGTTATTATTAACATTTTAATGTATTTAAAAAGATTAAATAAAGTTTGAATTTTTCTAAAGACATTTAACAATTAATATTAAATTATGGAAATAAATCAACATAATTATCACAGATAGTTAGTTGGATAGATGATATGATACATAGATAGATAGATGGACATATAGATGGGTAGATGTATATGTAGGTAGATATATGGATTTAAAACATCCTTTACAAAGATGATATTTGCCAGTTATTTATTGATAATAGGTTTTAGAGACTATAAATTTGTGTTACTTGAATATATTCATATTTGAACTAATTAATATTTTTAAGCAAAAGTTAAATTTTGTTAATTATACTGTATTTACGACATTAATTTTATAAACATTGATTGTTTTTTAAATAAGTTTCTATACATATATCTTTATGATTAACGGATTGTTATTATTATCATTATGTGATTGTTTTTATCTTTTTTTCATTATTTGTATTTATAAACTATTTAAAAATAAATTCTTATGACATCATATTATATACACTGGTGAATTTTTTTTTTCATATTTACATAAATATTTTTTTTAATTTTAATAACAGTAAAATATTGTATTTGTACTATTTCTAATATTAATATTTTGATATTTTTTAAGTCAGAGAATTGTAAGTAATTTTAATAAATTTATTTAAAGGAATAAAATAATTTATTACTTTAATAAAAATTTTAAATATAGTATGAAACAATTTTATAAATAAGCTAGAACTTTAAGTGTCTATCACTTATTGGAAATTTATCTTGTTATTTTTGATTTATTAACTTCTTCATATAGCTTTACAGTTTAACTTATTTCTAAATGATTTTGAAAACTTGATTTATGTTTAAAGCAGTAAATAGTTTTGAAAAATGAAGATAGTCTGTAACCTGCTGCTTTAAAGAATCTCTAAGTACAAAATGTTATTTACAATTTAAGACTGTTATTTAATCACAGTAACATGAAAATTGAAGTGTCAGACATTTGAGTTTAAGTAAAGTTAACTGCAACAGAAATACTAATATAATAAAAATTATAACAGTAATATATTTATTAAAAATAAAATAAAATATATACTTTTATTGTCAAATTATGATAATAAACTTTTAAGATTCATTCAAAAGATTTTTTTGGTTATAGTGTTTGCTCATAACAATAATTGGTCCCTCTTCAAGTCATTCATATTCAATGGATTCTGAGTAATATTAAGTAGTATGAATCATTTTGTAACTAATCACACAAATTATGATCTGCTTGATCAATTTATCTGAGAAGTTATCTGATTATCTTCAATTTAACTATTTTTATCTTTTTTGAATCTAAAATGTATTGATAGTAAATAATTAAGAAAATATGGGTAAAGAAACAGTTAAATGAGCTGGTGCATATTTTTTTTGCCAATTCATCCTAAAGGTTTTAACATCTTATGATTCATACGTTGACAATAACTCTAAATATTCTGAATAATACGTATTTGTCATATAAATTTTAAATTAATTGGAAAATATATTAATTGTTAATAACTAAATAGAATGTGATGTATCATATTGTAAAATTATGTTTCTTCAAATTGTCATCTAGTCACATTCAGTTTCTGATAACTATTGTAGATATATTTATAGAAAATGTGTCTGGATTTCAGATTTATTAATGGTTAATTTAATTCCTGTGATGAATAATTCTTTTAATGCTAATTATCCAGATTATGTTTATTTTTACAAATATATTATTTTCCAATGTTGTCCTTAGTTTATAAAGTTATTTATTTATTCATTAATTAAAAATACATAACACTTTTATCATTTATGATTCATGCAATTGTTATTTATAATATTACAAAAATTTATATATGCTAGTATTTTATAAATATGTGTTTAAGCACTAATATAAGAAAATCTATTAATAACTGCATATTTACTGAAGCATGGTACTTCCAAGGGTGACATATGGCCTCATATTCATGTACAGCAGCATATGTTACCTTTTGAATGTGCTAGTATTTATTTTTTTATATTATTACAACAATATCAACATCAAACTCTTTTATTAATAGTAATTAAGCCTTTTTTATTTAGTATAGTGATAAATAGTTGAACACTGGAATTCAAGACCCATGAAACATGGCCTTAAGCAATACATGATTCTATTATTTATTTAATTTTATAACAAATACTATATTATAATATTCAATTTTAATATATTTATTGCAAAATTGATATTGATAATACGTTGTAAATTAAACATAAATAAAATTAAAACCAAAATGCCCAGTGGTTGTTTTATTAGAAATAAATTAATTAAATATTAGCTCAAAATGTTTATAATATACGACTTAGTCAATATATTACCAATATCAATTTTTTTAATATATATATATATAGTTTTATAGATTAAAGATTTCTTCATTGCTACTGTTTAATTAATGGGATTCATTGATACTTATTAATTATTCCTAATTTATGTGATCGTAATTATTGTAAATTATTTTAAATAAAAAAACAAAAAAAAAGATATGGTCTGAGAATAATATTAAATTATTAATAATTTATAAAATAGTGATATTTTTATTGTTAAAAATCAGAACAAAATGCCAATTTGAAAACCATTTTCTAATTTTTTAATTGTAATTTAATTATAATGTCATTAAAAGGAAAAGTAAGGAAGAGACATGCTACTTGCAAATAGTATTTGTAGAATAGTTTAAAATAACGAAGAAATGGGTTATTAAATATTGAAAATATTATAAGTTTTTTATTTTGCGAAAATATCTATCATAATAAAATATCTCTCAACATGAGTGACATTTAATTGCTGTGTAATGTTTTTTTTTTTTTTTGCTTGATAGTTATTAAAAATATTAATAAAGTTGTCCTTGCGGTTGTTTATTGCAAAAAATAAAAAGATTAAGAATTTATATAATAACATAAAATCTACAATTATAAAATAAAATTTATTTAATAAAGCACTGTATATACAAAATAAATTTTGATTAATTGTAAAATGTTGTACTTATTAAATCAATTCTTTTTATAATTAATTAAGTTGGCCTGAAATTAAATTGTAAACAAGTAATGCATATTTTATTTATATTCAAAACTTACATTTCAAATTGTATTTAACTGTTTACTATAAGGTTAGATCATCTTAAGGAAAGTATAATCAATAAATAAAAAGCAGAATGCATTCTTTAATCAAATTAAACATGGCAAAACTTTCCATACAGTAGTGCCACCCTGTGCTCTGGTTGGCACAGAGTGGCACTACTGTATTGAAAGTTTTGCCTTGTTTATAAACAATTATGTGCTAGTATAAGAATTGGTGATCATGTGATGCTTTATGGTTTAATCAAATTGTTTAATACAAAAGAAATATGAGACTAAGTAATCCTTTTATGCATTTTTATGACAGGAATAAAGAGTAAATTGAAAACATATATACTATTCTATGTACATGATATTTTTTTTATAATTGAGTACTTATTCAAATTCTACACATTCAGTATAAATTGCTCAGGTATATTCTGGTAGACCATTTTAAAAGTTTAGTTTAGTGCTATTAGCAAGTTCAGTTTAAATTTAACTTTATAATGTTTCAGATTTGGTACTTCCTACATTAATAAATTTACAAAATAATAAATATAAAATGTATTACGCACTTCAATCTTTGTACAATGATAAGTATATTTAATAAGATAATTATTTAAAGTTTATAAATGAAAAATTTATCACATTATTATATGTCTATAGCTGATGTATCTTATCAAAAAATAAATTAATAGTCAAATAAATATTGGTAATGGATCAGTGTCACTTAAAAAAATAATTATTTATTTATTTAAAATTATACATCTGAGAATTTTTATTTGAAATTAAATATATACTAGATAGTTTTTTATTCATAGATTATTAAATATAGTTTACTATAAAGTTTTGCTACCAAATTAATAAAATATTGTATGTTTAAAAATCATTTAAAATTTTCACTAAGCAGATTGCTGAAACTAGAAAATCTGTTTAGCACTATAATGTTTTAATATTAAATAATAATTATGATAGGAATTTATTTTAATTGTTTTTTAGTTACATCTAATAAGGGTTGCAATATAATATTGTAACAAAGAAATCTTTTTGGGAGTAACAAGAAGAGATCGAAAACGCAATGTATGGGTAAGACAACAAACAGGTGTTACTGACCTTATTGAAAAAATTAAAAGATTGAAATGGAGTTGGGCTGGACATATTGCTAGAAGAGATGATAATAGATGGACAATTGAAATTTTAAACTGGATTCCAGGAGATTGTAAAAGACCCAGAAAGAGACCACATGTGAGATGGATGGATGAAATAAGAAAATGTGCAGGGGTGTTGTAGAGAAGAGAAGCTAAAGATCGGAGAAGATGGATTAAACTTGGAAAGACCTTCATCCTGCAGTGGATTGATAATGGTTGATGATGATGATGATGATGATATGAATTGTTAATTTTTTGTACCACTGGAAATATTATGCCCTTTTTTAATTTTTTTAAACTTTATATTTACCTTGTTAAAAGAATTTAAATAAACTTACTTAAATTAATTTTATGTCTATGTTGACTTATTTGCTTATTTTTATTCCATGTTTGCATTGGATGTTTTTATATTATTAACATCTAATAAGGGTATGCAATATAATAATGATAATCACAATATAATTTTTTATTTCTTTAAAATGTTATGTCACATTAAAAATGTTCACAATATATTTTAAATAAATAATATTTCTGTATTATATTTCTCAATATATTTTGTAATTAGAAGGAATTTAAACCCAGACTTTCAAGCTTCTTCTAGTCATCCACTCCATCTTATACAACCAATACACATCATCACATATATGTGAAAAAGATAAATGATCTCCAATGTAGATATGTTTTGCAGAACTAGCACTGATCACTTAGTCCAGATTATCATCTTCCATGTTTATATATAATTGATACTTGGTTTATATTAAGATAGCAAATCTTTACAAATTAACATACAGGTGTCAATCATCTCCACTCTCCAACTCTTCAGCCATTCATATCATTGAAAATCTTTTGATGGCATGTTCTAAGCCCTTGTTTGCCAATTTGGTTGTCATGCCCATGTTGACAATAAATTATTCTGCCCCCTTATATATAGACCTTAATTCCATTTAAATACCCAGAAAGTGGATGTGCAGTATACAGACTAAATGTGCATTATTTAAATACTTCTATATATGCTTTTAAGCTAGATGCAGAGTGAGTTAGAATCCAGATGTTCAAACTCTTTTTAGGCATCCACTCCATGCTATATGATTGACACACATGATCATATAATGTGAAAAGAATAAATGATCTCCAAATATGCATGTCCATGCTTAACCAGCACCCATCAGTTGGTCTGGATCATCATTTTCAAACATTAGTGGACAGGTTTCAATCATCTCCATCTCATCAATCATCCATGTCATTGAAAATCTGATGATAGTATGTTCAAAGCTATTGTTTTCCAATTCTATTGTCATACCCATGTTGACAACATATCATTCTGACCCCTCATACTAGGATATTAAGTCCATTTAAATACACTGAAGAGGGATGGGCAAAATACAGGATGAATATATAATCATTAAATACAAGTATAGCATATTAACTTTTAATTTAGATGTAATTAGAGGGATTTGAACCCAGACTTTTAAGCTCCCTTTAGTCATTCACCCCATCTTATACAACCGATACCCCTGCACCACATAATGTGAAAAAGGTACATGATACACATATTTTGTGCTTAACCAGCACTCATCAGTTGGCCCAGATCATCATCAGCACAAAATACATATATTGGAGATAATTTTTCTTTTTCACATGTATGTAGTCATGTGTATCAATTATATAGGATTGAGTGGATGACTAAATGGAGCTTGAAAGTCTGGATTCAAATCCTCTCTAATTACATATAACTTAAGAGTGTGTATACTATATTTGTATTTAAATGTTATATATTCAGTCTGTATTATTCGGTACTTAAAGAAGTATGACACCAGAATTGGCAAATAAGGACTTTGAACATGTCATAATAGATATTCAATGGTATGGATGCTTGAAGAGTTAGAGCATGAAGAGTATTGAAGTCTGTCCATTAAGGTTTGAAGATTTGCTCTCTTAATATAAATCAAGCACTGATTATATACATGTGTGTGTAAGTTTGATGACCTGGACTAACTTATGATTTCTGGTTCAGCAGAAAATATGTATATTGGAGATTATTTATCTTTTTCAAATGTATGTGGTCATGTGTAGTAGTTATATAACATGAAGTAGATGACTAAAGGGAGCTTGAATGTCTGGGTTCTAATTTTCTCTAATTATATCTAGCTTAAAAATAAATATACTATACTTGTATTTAAATATTCAGTGCATTTTAATAAATCTAAACTCATACATAATTACTATTCATATAGCTTGTTCCTATTTACATTACCTTTTCATTTTATTCCAGAGATATCTGCTGTAAATTTGAGTAATTAATGAATATTTTTTTACTTAATTTTTTAATGTGATTTAGATCTTAACCCCTTAGATTAATATGTTTGTTATAATAATAAAATTGATGATTTACTTATATGCCTATACCATCATTATTGATCCATTGCATGATGAAAATTCTTCTAAATTTATGATAGCAGCTTAACTTATTTATGACATGTATCCACATCACACATAGTCTATTTGTAGATATAAATCTCTTCTAATAATTTATCACTTTCATTTCAATAGTCTTTTAATGCTTTCAGTGATATAATTATCTTTTATACTTTTATCTTCATATTTAATTTTTGATTCTTTCTTACATCTGGCCATTCACATTATGTAGCTTAAAGTACCTGTAATAGTCTCAAATACATAAGTGAGAAATAATTAAATGTCAATTCTTTTCAAACCCATAATCTGTTTTAAGCATTACATTATATTTATCATAAATATTTTATTCAATTCTGTAATTAATTTTTTTTATTATTTTTCTCATATGCATTAATAGTCTGTTAAAACGATCTGTAGTTCTAATTTTTTATAATTCTTTATTATCAATATTTATTTTCTCCTTATGTAAAAACTACTGAATATTACTTTATTCTTTTAGCATTGATCTTTATTCTTGTTTTTTTTCTGCTTTCATTTTATTATACACCATTTACTGAAACTCTAAACCATTATTTTGAAGATAAACCATTATGAGGTAATAGAGCGGCAGATTCTAGAGCTCAAGATTCATCGTGAATTTTGAATCAGTCTCTGTTACTTCCAAGCAATAAAAAAAATCTTTATATATGTGTGTGTATGTGTGTCAAAAATTGATGAGTAAATAATATTCATTTATTTTCCTTAATTTTATTACTTTCATTCACCAACTTTTGTAAAATTTATGTAAAAATTTATGAAAATGTAAAATAATCCTATTTATACTTTTAATCAATTCTATATTTTATTTCATCATATAGTCTAAGAATTTATATTGCATTTTGATGAATGTCTTAGAGAATTGGAGAATATCTTAAATCTATTTATTGATATTTCAAATATTTAATCACTTCTGAACTGTTTATAGGGTCAAATGCTTTTTCATAATCTACAAATCCAAAGCAAAGTAACATCTCATAGTCATTAGTCTTGTCTATAATCTAAATATATTATTTTCTAAGATAAAATGACTTAAATATAGCTTATTTTTATTGGATTGAATTTTACATTCTCTATAGCCAAGTTGTCATAATTTTAGTAACAATTATATATAGAAACGATAAAAAGCTGATTGGTTTGTAATGTTTAGTATTGTGTTTTTGTCTTTTTTTTTTAAGATATTAACATCACTATGAAATATTTACAAACAGTATTTTTGATAGATAGATTTGCCAACATTTTTATTTATTTCCTTATCTTCTTTTTTTAGGATATAATTCCATCACTTTCTTATTTTCCATACATTTAATTGCATGCCTTGTTTGTTTTTTTAAACATCTAGCTATTCATTAATGTAATTGTGGAAACTATTTTTTATTACATGTTTTTATTTAACTTAGTCTGCTCTTAATCTGGTAGAACAAAATTGATCACCCACTTTTCGATTTTCTATCTAGATGAAACTTTACATACATATACATTCCCCATAAAACACAATTTTTTAGAGTTTGAGAACAGTTTCAACCAAAAGATAATAATTTTTTTTAATTTTTAATTGTATGTGTAATATTGTATCCAAACTCTGTCTAGAAATATTTATTGTAATTTAAAATTGAGTGACTATTGAAAACTAGTTTTGATAATTTAATGTTTAATAAAACCAACAAATGGAAATATATATATATCTATAAAAATTATAGAATTACTTATTCACATAAATTAGCAAAAAACTAAAAAAATATTTTTATTAGCATTCACAAATAAAAGCATGTCACAGAAAATGTATTTTAAAAAAAAACTTGCAGTAATGTCACTTTTTATTAATGCCAATCTTTTTATCAGACAGCATCGTATGAAGAATCATTTAAGTAAACTGTAAGATAATGTTCATTATGTTCATTATCTTATATCAATATCAATTTATTCAACAGACAGATTGACATTAATGCAAGAAAGTAGGTGTTATTTACAAGTTTATTTAAATAAGTCTTCACCACATTCTTTTGCTTGTGAAATCTGAAGAAAATTTATTTTTAGTGCATTTGAAGAAATGCATTTATTTTAAACTTTTTTCATTCTGTATTACTATATAATTCTTTGTGCAATTTTTTACAGATTTGTAATCTCTTTTTTTTTTGGTGATACTACTCTTTTTTTCATAATGTTTTATTTCCTTCTGTACTTTTTTTTCCAATTTATAATATACTCCATTATATCACTATTAATTTTTATATCACTTTATAAAATTCTAGATATTCAGTATTACTAAATATTTTTTTTATAATTTTCTTTTTTATGATACATTAATTTATCATAGTTGAATAGTTATTAGCAAATTGCTGCCTTTGTACTGGCTATTTGTGTAACTTATTTACTAAATAATTAAACAGGTATCTTTTTTATTAAATTTATTCAATGCTGATATATCACTGAAGTGTGATAATATTCTAAAATGATATGCAAGGTCTAGTTTAAAGTCAGTGAAATATTTTTGAAGGTTAGGAACTTAAATTGTTAAGATTAATTTTCTTAATAGTTTTTATTTCTAGTTGTTCATTAGCACATATTTTACTTATCACTAATTGACTATTATTTCATGTATTGAATTTCTTAAGTACGTTGTTGTCTCGAAATAGTAATTTCTGATAGTCAAAATATAAATACAACTTTTCCATCTATAAATTCCACAAGTCTACTTTTTATTATTATATTCAAATTTATTTACAACAATTTTTTTTTTAATTATTCTCCTAGCATTAAAATCTCTTGTATCTATTTTAAAATATTCTTAATGTAATCATATCATTCTCCATATTTAAATAAAAAAACCTTCTACTTCTTATTAGTAGATCATTGATTTAAATAATTATGTGCATTTGATATCTTCATTGCACTGAATAAATAATTTTATCATTCTATCTGATATGTAATCAATTTCTACAAAGTTGTATAATGTTTTTATTTGTAATGAATTTCACATCACTTGTGCTTCCAATTTTGATTTCTTTTTAATAATGCTCTTTCTATTTTTCAAATCATTTATCAATCTTTTTCTTTTAAATTGACAATATTTGACAATATTCTATTTAATGTTATAAAGTTCTTCCACTTAGTGCTATATATTTCTATTTGAAAGAGAATTCCATTTGTGCATAATTAAGTAATAGATCATAATTGAATGATAAACTAGATTTATAATCAGTAGGTTCTTAGTGTTTTCTTTTATTGATCACTAATTGTCACATTGGCTATTGACTTTACAGTCTTTTGAAACTTGACAATAATTTAGTATTTTGCTTTTGCATTTCTTTATACTTCTTCTTGGTAAGCATCCAAGTTTTTGAATTCATAAGTAAGACCAGTAAAACACATCTATTAAAAATCTTTTTTTTTAATTAGATTGACTTTTACTTCAATATTAAAATTATTTTTTATTAAAAACATTTCATCCCAATGTCATTTTGCAAATAATTTCATCTATCATATTTTTTATATTAATAATTTGACCATTGTAGTTGTAATTATTAATTTTTAATATATGATTATCATTAATCTTTATTTTCTTATTCAGATAAATACATTGAACATTATTTTAATCCTTTTACTATTTTTCTTAAGTTTGCTTTCTTTCTTTGATCTGATAACATTTGCAATATTTTCTGAAATTCTGAAGCATTATTTGTAAAACTAACAAAATTATTCATAATAAATATATAATTTAATCACATCCATAATTGAGCACAATCATGAAATGATCTATAGATTATGGCATTTTCACAATTAAAACAGTTATGACATAATACATCAGGCTTAAGAGGGCAACTTCAAGTATACTGCTGGAATATAACAATAATTCATGGGTATACTAGGCCATGAGAGTACACTAGGCCATGAGTGAATATACTTGGTTATTAAATATCAAAATATGGGAGGTATGTCAGATTTTTTGAAGACATGCAAGTGAAAAATGAGACATTGAATAGCTAGCTATAGACATACAGCAGGAAATATTTTCCTGCATAAATTATTAAAACATGAAAATAAACGTGGCCTAGTCAAAAAAGTAATAATGGAAATCCCCATATTATATCTTAAGTGAATGGCCTAGAAATTAAAAATCTATATGTCTCAAACATGAAATGACATTTTCACACATTACACATGTGGTCGCACATCAAATACAAATGAGTGCCAAACATACATCCTGAGGAATCTCTCCATAGACTATAATATGGAATTTATAACTATTACAATAAATAACTCAGATAGATAGCCTCTAAGTCTACTCCAAGAGTATTAACACAAAAAGATGAACTCTTTGTAATGTTGTAGATGTGTAATTTGATATACGTAGACAGAAAATAATTTATCAATGTTTAAACTTCTTATACTTACTATGTTTGATTAAATGAACTTTAGAAGAAAAAAATAAACCTATCATGGTTAATGTATTATGCAAAACTTTTACCCTGCATTCATTTTGTTTATATAAATTGGAAAAGAATAAATATATTTATAAAGAATTTATATAAATATATATTTAACTGATCCACTATTTTATCTGACAAATGAATATTATACTACAAAAATTAATGAAACTATTCAAAAGCAAAATAAATTACAAGTAGCACAATGAGTAGAAATGGACATATAAGTAAATTATAATTTTTGAACAAAATCTGAATACATTAATCTAACTATCAGATTAACTATTATCAAAAAAATTTACAGTCACACAAACATTGCTCTACTGGTTAACATTACACCAATACACATATAAAATATACATTAATAAAATACAGAAGACTAATTAAAGACATATATTAACATTAAACAGATATAAAATTACAGAACTATATATACGTATAAAAAATTATAACTAAATAAGTATAAATAAAATATATAAATAAGTTACCAATATTTCCCCATGGTGAGAGTTTGTGAATGCTCAATCACATGCAGATATCTGGAGTTTGTATTCACCTGTGTTTTATGAGTAGGTCGGGTAGCTTCTCTAGAAATTATTTTTAATTTCAGAATTCCTTTGATATATTTTTTCTCAGTCAGAGCTTTTAAATTAGAGCATATTTTATTTGGAGAGGAGGATACTGAAAAATACTTTATGTTGTGGAGCTTCTTAATTTACAGAATATTTGTTATCTATTTGCTAATTTAGTTAAAACTTATGTTCTAGAAGAAATCAGGTTAATAATTGCAAAACCCTTCTAATGATGGTAGAATTATTTATCATGGTGTTTTTTTCTGGATTCTCAAATAAAAGTTATGGAATGCATGACTATTTTTAGTAACAGTAACATAGATGTACTTCATGCTGGATCAAATGTGGTTCAATTGCTTTTACCTGTCCATTCTCAGCCTTTCTTTTGCTGTTTTTTTTGCTGAAGAACTTCCAAGGGCAGTTGATTTAAAGATCTGGTTTGAAGACTCTTAAACACATTTTAATAAGTTTTTATACTGTATGTAAACAAAAGTTTTCCAGATTATTCTTTAATTAAAATTTTTTAGGAATTTTTTTAATTATAAGTATTTTTATGGGAAATTAATTAAATTTTTGCTGATAAATACATTTAATAAGTTTATCTCATCTTTACTAAAAGAAATTATATTTCTAAAATTTCTTATTTTTACCAACTGTATGTATTCATTTTTCTGGAAACTTGTTTCTTATGACTTCAATAATTACTGAGTTTTTATACTAAATTAAAACTTTTACTGCAAGGATAACAAAATTAATGCAAAATAAAATATTATAGTGACAAAATTAAAAGCTTTTAGTTTAAAATTAAACAAAAAGAATATTTTTCTTTTAGCAAAAATGAATATAAATCTTGTAATCTAAGTTTTAATAAAGTGGCAAAAGAAATTGATTAATTATTAATGTACCTAAAATAAATGTAACAATTTTTTTTTAAAGAAAAAAACTTTTTTTAAATAAATATGATTTTGTGGTGTATTAAATATATATAATACTTAACAATGTAAACTAAAATGATAGAGCTAAAACTACAGTGAATTGAATTTTTTTATATTTAAATGCAGTTTACATGATTCCATTCATGCCTACATAATTTAATTAAATTTATTTAAAAATGAAACAATTATATGCAGTTACACATATGTACAGCTTCAATATATATATATATAAGATACATATTTTGTGAGTTCATCCGTGTTAAAATATTTTAAATATTGATATACCCATGTTTTGTTTTGTTTTTCAAATCAGTGATTGTAGCGCCTCTACAACCATCTTTCTACTTTTTATCACCCAGTAGATGACTTGTGTGATCAAGACAAAACGTCAGTATATCAATATTTAAAATATTTTGACATGGATGAACCTGCAAAATGTCTTTTATATATGCAACCCATGAAAATCTTCGTATCAACATATATATATATATATTCTAACCGTGCCTTTGTGCATCTTCACTTCAGAATAGTATATGATATAAAGTAAAACGGGTTCTAGCTCAGTTAATAATTAATAAATGAAATATTCAGCATTAAAATTAAATATTTCACTAGCTCAAACTTAAGATACGAATAAGGTTCAGTTTATAAAAATAAATTAAATAAATATTTAATATTTTCATGAGACTTGAAGTCAAAATACAGGTGACAAGATAGATTACATTGAGCCAATATCCTACAGGATACTATCTCAATGGCAAAAGAACACTATCCCCCCTTATTATTATTTCAAATAACAAACTCATAGTATTCTTACGACTTTAATAACTTTTACTCACGCAGATTAAACTAATAATTAAGTCATAATCTTCTATTTATAATAATGTAGCTCAATAAAATCTCAGGTTCATAAATTTATTCTAAGTTAATTTAAAATTACAGTAGTAAAATATGAGAAGGGAATTTTATGTCATAATCTACTACACTGAAACTAATAATAATAATAATAATAATAATAATAATAATAATATTCTTCATTGTATAACTAATTCTGTATATCTTTTCTTTTCGTTATATTTTTATTATCATAATAAAATATTAAAATAATATAATATAATCTTTTATCTTCATGTAATAATATAATAACTACATGGTAGCATTTGATAATCTGACAAACAAAATATATGTGGCAACTGATAGCATATAATTCAATATACTATTATGATAACTGATTTATGACCAATAAAATAATGTAAAATTCTGATTATTTAATTAAAAGAATACCAATAAAATATTTAAATTCTAAAAATAATTCTTTATTTATCTTTTTGTGCAAAATCATATATTTGTTTCCATTATTATGAATATATCATGATTTCATGCAGTAAAGTGAAGAAATAAACAATTCAAACACAAAAATTTTAAAAAACAAATTTTAACAAAGTTTATTAATAACAACAAAATAAAATAAAACAATTTATGTACACTATTTACAATGGATATCCTTATTTTATACTTTATATTTTTATTTACTGGGTTATAGAAATAATTTATATTTAGTTATATCTTTATTTAGACTTAAGACAAAATAAAAATGTTACCATTTGGTTTCTCATTATGGTTAACTTATTACAAATATATTTATTTATTTTATTAGCAAAATATTTCATCCTTAATATTTTTAAACTATATCTTTCTAAAAAAACACATTCGTAGAAAAAAACATTTTACCGAAAAACAAAATTAATATTATATTGAGTATGGATTTCTTAAAAAATTAAACAAATTTTCATCTTGCAATGTCAAAGATGTTACATAAAATATTTATCCAAAAATTCATTACTAGATTTTGGTAGATATCACTTATCACACGATGTTTACTAATCATAATATATTCTTATTTAGCCTTACTTTAGTATGATATAAGTGTAATCATCAATATATTCCTGTTATTCAATAAATAAAAAGTATACTATGCCCATTCTTTACATCATTTATTTTATACTATTGTATTTTAAAAATATGCAATACTTATTTTTTTAAAAAATAATAATAAAGCATTCAAAAATTATTAACATTTCAAAGAAAAAAATTTTGTTTTAGATACTCCATTCTAAAAATTTATATTTCATTCCAGAAATAAATTCAAAATATATTCTATGATTCTTTCCTTTCCTTTAGGATTCATTGGACCTTCAATTTCAAGTTATAACATTATGTTCCTTCTAAGCAAATAAACCAATCTTATACAAAAATAATAGCATAACCTAAGCTGCATATTATTTACCATTTCTTTTCAAAATATCTTACTGAACGATGCATTTACATGAAATAAAGATAGCAAAACAGATGCATAGGATTTAAGGAAGAAAGCTATAGTATAACTCATAACATATCTCAAAATCATGGCACAGTGCATTAACTAGATATAGAAGTATGACCTTTACCTGTCTAATATCCTCTAGTACATGAACGATGTTAAAGCTATTCCTTCAGCTTTATTAGAACATCAAATATTTAAAGAAATATAAACACTGTCCAAATAAAATGTGTACCAGTCATAGGGCTTTGTTAAGTATGCTGATATCTACACAAAGATTCTAACTATTATTCACCCTCCTTATCACATCCTATTTTTTAAAAAAAAATCATCTTGGTTTCCTGTCTACCCAAGTACTTCCAAGCCACTATCTCACTATTATTTCTCAAGATTTTCCACATCTTACATCGATAAATAACTATCTGCATTTACAAAAACAATAAATAAAATTCACTGATAATCTAAAACAATCTCGCTGTTCCACAAGAAAAGTTTGCTTATTTCATTATTCTGTATGTTTAATCAATCATATACAATCTAATCAGATAATATTTGAATATCCAATAACATGAAAAGTTTTAAAAGAATCACATAGATATTTGTTACTATGTTAGATTACATCAATATAAAATCATTGTATGCATATCTTCAAATCAATCCTATCTCATTATGTTTTTTAAAATGTTATATGGAAATGCGTTTACATTTATAACTAAAACATTTATACTTCATTCTCACTATTCATAGATAATCTAAAAGAAAACAAAGAATATACATTATAAATTATTAATATTTATTATCATTACCAAATAACCTTTATCTAGTCATCATGTTTAGTAGGCTTCCTTCATCCACTGGATATAAAAACATTGCATACCTAAAGAAAATATACATCCATACACTTTATCTAAAAATATTCATATCTAAATTATTAGATTATTATCTTATAAAGTTTTTATGTTATTAACAAATTAATGTTTTATGTTTTCCTAATCTTATAAAAAATATAGACAATTTATATTTAAGCTCAGTTAATAAAACAAAACAATCAAAAACTATAATTATGTATCACTTGACAATAGTTCATGATAAGTCCAAAATGTTTATTACTTTCTCTAGAGTTAAAGTTTAAAAATAAAAATAATTATTAATCCATTTTAGTAAAGTTTATAGAAAATAATCCCAGGAATTTACTGTTCAGAATCATAATTATTAAACTGTAATATTAAAGAATTATTCCCACAGAAGTTTATTCAAAATTTTCTCTGCCGGAACATCTGATGCATCATTCCATCCAATTTAACTTAAGTTATCCAGTAAACTTTTACGTACTATATTTTGTATTTTCATGGATCCACCTTTTATTCAAATATATGTTCACTTTTTATATAGGTTTCCATTCTTAATAAAGTGCTTTAAAACAAATACTTCTAAAGATGCACTTTTAATATTTCTGAGACTAGAAGTTTTATATATCACAACGCTTTTAATAAAATCTTCTCTGTAATTTCTTAAATTCTTGCAAAAAAATATTTTTTAAAATGTTTCCTTCATAACGGACTAAACATTTTACTCCTTTCATTATGATATTCTATAGTCAATTCATAAGATATAAGAATCTTATTCTTTTTTTAAAACACTTGGATAAGCTTATAAATAATGCGTCACAAATTTTTTTAGACGGCAAATAGCTTTCCATTGCATCCGTAAAATATCCGTACTGTGGTTTTTATGTACTAAAACAGTTCTCTGGTGAAGCATTAATAAAATAGTATCCATAAACACTCTATGCATTTTTATATTATTATAATTTATATACATTTTATTTCTTAGTATATTCATTTTTCATTGCAAAATTTAGGTTAAACTTAGAATAAAATAATCCTGGCAAGTAAACTGTTAAAACTTGGCAAATCATTTTCATGAAGTTTCTAAAATATATTATATTTTAAACTCTCTTTTGCAAAATACTTCTTAAAAATATCAATTAGTTTTTGCAAATAAAACGATAAGAAAATACTAAAAATTGACTAAAATAAAAATTTAAAAATACTATCTCTTTGATAGCTATTAATATACCTTTCTCTGGTTTCAATCCATTATTAATCTCCCTCTGATAAATCAGTTTCAGTGATACTTATACCTTGCAAGAATACCTTATCTTATTGGTTAATTCTTACTTTTAGCTTGAGAACAAATTTACATATTTTCAGTTTTACAGAATTAAATTTTAAAAATAAAAATCATGACGTAATAAACCTTTGAAATATTATTTAAAATATTACTTTCAGATTGATTATTACTTTGATTAATTACTTAAAAATATTTTAGATTAACTTTTAAAATAATATTTAATAAATTTATTCCACTTTTAATATTTAATTTATCTATTTTTATTTAAACAAAATATTAACTTTTTTATTAACTGTACTCGTCTTTATAAAACACTACTTAAAACATTTAGAAACATTTTATAATGATTATTTAATATTCACTTCTATGATAGATAGTAATTATATTCAGTTCTGTAATACAACTTTTAAATATTTCAAACTTTTTTATTTTAAATACAAACAAGCATGTGTGTTTACCCATGTATTAAAAGTCACATGATTAATATAAAATTGAGACAGACGATTTTCAATCTATGTCTCTGTCTGGATTTATAAAATTGCTACACTTATTATATTAAATAATATAATTATAAAATTTTGGAAGAACAATTTAAAAAATTTAGAACCACATATAACTTTCACTGCCATAAAACTAATTTTTAAAATATACGATATTAATTTTGATTATTAAAGATAATTTATAAATTTAAATATATTTACTTCTATAAGTTTAAAACTATTAAAATTTAACATTCAAATATACCTTTAAATATTTATAGCTGTTGTTATTTAACACAGCCAGATTTTGCAACCATATGCAACAATATTTAAAGCTTTACTTAACTACTTTTAAATTATTTGCTATAATTTTATATACTACGTATTTTCTTTAGCTTCAAATTATACTTTATAACATAATTAACAAAATATAATTAACATATTAAAAGAACATATTCTAAAATTTAAAATTTTTAATAATTTACTGTAATTGACTATTTTTGACCTATAGAAAAAGGCACAATATATATATTCTAAAAGATGTCAGATAAAATAATGAAAGCTTATATATTATATACTAATATATTTCACTAAATATAACTTTCACATGCAAACAACTAAATAGTTTTATTGTACTCCATAACATTACCATGTTAAT
Source organism: Epiperipatus broadwayi (assembly GCA_028023455.1). Taxonomy (NCBI): domain Eukaryota; kingdom Metazoa; phylum Onychophora; class Udeonychophora; order Euonychophora; family Peripatidae; genus Epiperipatus; species Epiperipatus broadwayi. The sequence continues at coordinate 616,633 of JAQFVV010006491.1, forward strand.
TAAATAAAAAATGCATGTACTCTATCTCTACATGTAAAATATTATTCCTACACTGTTTTAATCACCAAAGAACAATGAAATTGAAATTTGTTTTTATTAATTGATAGTTTTATTTTTTTTATTTTGTATACGAAATGCTTTTTAATATTTTTTTTTAAATATTATTTTCAATAAATATTACATTAGCTTTTTTCTAATTAATTTTACAATTACCTTCTTGAACAATAAAAAAGATTTATGGTATTAATTAGCAATCTAACTTTGCTAAACTTTCATTTGTTTTACTACTTTTTTTTTAAAATAAAGTTTTTGCACACTGAAAGAAAAGTTATAAAGTTTTCTTGATCTATATACCTATTGTTATATAAGTTTATTATTTATAAAAGTTTTCTCTAAGCATATATTTTTTTCAAAGTATCTTTTATTTCCAATTTTATAAATTTAGTTAAGATACTGAATATAGATTATTTATATCATAAAAAAATAAAAATATATTTTTTCATCTTTTTTTTGAGTCATTATTTTTGGTTTTTTGTTATTTAAATATTATTTTGATTAGTAAATAATAAATTCAAAATAATTTTGAAAATAATATTTATTTAAAAAATTTGATGAAAAAAGTAATCTTTTGGCACATAAATTTTCTCTCTTTAATATTTCAAAATAAAATTTCAAAAAAATTATAAATAAAATAAGTTGGATGAATTGTGCAAACTTTATTATATTATTATATACTACATACAAAATGAAAATATATAAATGGCATTCAGGAATTATTTACAGAATCCTTTATAATTTTTTACTAAAATTTATTGTGCAAAGAAATATCTAACAGAATTGCTAATACTTATCCTAATTTTGTTTTGTGAGTTCATGAAATTAATACAGATAAGACTTACATAATTCTTTTGAAAATCATATAAGAATTAAAATTAAAGAAATATTTCTTACATAAAATATTTAAAATGAAGATTTTAGTAAAAACAATTTTCATTGTGTCAGATTTATGAATATCAAAATGTTGTGGGTTAACATTATAAGATTGTGGCCATACTAAAACCAATTAGTAATTTATTATGAATAATTTATATGATGAATTTTTTTAAAAATAGGTTATTCTTTATCATTTATATATGTCAGCATTATTAAGCTTTGTATTGAATATTTATTGAATTATTTTGAATTATTTCTTATAATACATATTCAATATTAAATATTTTTTCTCTTTTTTGGGGGGTTATTGTAATATTCATATCAATCGTCTGGACATTTATACAGAAAAAGTAAACTATATATTTTAAATTTAACTTTTATTCATGCTTAGCATGCTTATGATGTATAGAATATAATAATCATAGCATATAATGTCCTATGATTATGATGTATTACATATTGAAAACATTCTAAGCATGAACAAAAGCTAAATTTAAAATATATTGTCTACCTTTTTAATACGTATGTCCAGAACATTTATGTGAATATTATAATACATATTGTGAATGATTACTTCTTTTCTTATTTTATATTTAAATTTTTATTATTTTTATTTTTTAATATTTTTTAATAAAAATTGAGAACAGTTTTTTTGTTTGACTTATTCATTAAGTTCCACATCATTGTTTTATATGAAATTAATTGTTCAAATATTATCCATGAAGAGATCTTTACAGTTTCCACTTAGTTGACCAAAATTAAAACTAAACTTAATTTAGAAGAAAAACAAGCAGAAATATTTAATAAAAATTTATAATTTTATTTAGTTAGAAATGATTGTCAGAAGTTTTCACGTAATATTATAAATATATATGTGTGAGTGTATTTTATTAATCCCATTACTTTTTTTTGTTAAATCTTAAATATGTTTTAAATTAAAGAAAATGTGTCATGCTTAGTTATTGGAATGCGAACCTTGCCTCATCAAACCTTATATAGTTTTATTATAATGTTGACAAGTAGTAAGATCATATATATCTAATGCTTTGGAATAATATTTATTTCATAGTTCCTTAATTGATTAAGATTATCCAAGGAGTAAATATTAATAAAATGTTATTTAATCATATAAATAATTTGTATATCATTGACAGTAATGTGTATTGTTGAAATTAAAATGAATCTATGGAGGCTACTAATTTTGAAATAGAGCCTGACTAGTGATTCAGATGTTGGGACAATGATTTTCAAATTGTTTAATAAAAACTATGAAGAAATAGATTAAAACTTTAAAGAATCAAAAATAGATTCTGATAAAATATTTGAAGAATTAAATAAAAAATTTGAAGAATTAAATAAAAGTGTTGAAGAATGAAGAGCTGAATTAAGAGCTGATACAGAAGCTTTGTATAAGGCTAGGCTTGAACAGTCTAAAGTTAATTCCAATGATTTGAAAGTTAAAACTAAAAATATCTTGAAATAATAAGACTAATGTGGGAAATAAATTTATGAAAACTAAAGTAGATTCAGGTACTAAAGTTGTTATTTTAGATAATAAATTAGAATAAATAATGGTTGACAAATGTAATCACACTGGTTTTCCCATCCCTCTGATGGTTGATTTATTTCCTGATGAGAATATTGTAGGAAGGAAAGAATTATTGGTGTTACCCAATGCTGACATTACCTCAACTACAGCAATATTTCTTGCACATCAGAGTGTGTAGCATTATAGAGACTGAAAACATCTAGAAAGTAATCTAGTTGGTTTCCTACATGGACCACTAGGGTTCCAGCTTACTACAACCTTACTCACCCAGATCTGGTTATGCTGATCATAGCTCAGGAAACATGAAATTCTTGTGAACAAGTACACTAGAAAATGGCTGACATAAAATGAAACTGGTAAACTATATTATTTTATACAACCACAATTTATTTAAATAACAGTGTTTCAATAACCCTCCTTCTAGTAGTTAATTGTAATTCAGATTCCATAGATCAGTTAGTTTATTTCATCCATAACTTCTCTGATGCATGGTCCCATCATTGGTGATCATATAGTATCCGTCATTTATATTCGTAATCCTGTTTTATGAGCATTCACATAGTAGGATTTTATTTAGATATTTATGTGTACATCATGGATACCTCCCTTATCATTTCTCAAGTTTAAATTCCCTTTCTGTGAGTTTATATTTTCATATGTGCATATTCATAGACATGTCTATTAATTCCTTATAGCAGTATAATTTTAGGTAAGTTTGATTTATATTTGTATTAATCTTTTTTATCTAATCATTCAGTAGCCAATAATTGTATTTAAATATATTCACTTATTTAATTCATGTATGTAGACACATTCAATTCATGTGTTTGGGCACATTTAATTCCTGTATGTAGACGCATATTTCATTCATGTATATAAAGATGTCTTTAATTCCTGTATGTACACACATATTCAATTCATGTATATAGACACATATTTAATCCCTCTATGCAGTTGCTTATTCAATTCTTATATATGACACATTTAATTCCTGTATGTAGAAGCATATTCAATTCTTATATATAGACCTAGTAACTCTTTCCTGGTTAAACATAATGCATTTACACAAATTGAGGTGCATCTATTTTAAATTAAATTCTTACATTATAATTTTTTACATTTCATTTAGCAAGTTGAACTTTAACAATTTGACATATATTTCTTATACTCCATGTTATAAAGCTTAACTTTGAATCAATGTTATAAATTTTATCACTTAAAAAAAAATAGTGTATTCAATATTGTATTTCATCATTTCTGTCAACATATTTCAAGTTACCTTTTTTCTTCTTTTTAATTTTAATAACAATAATGGCAATTATATTATTGTATAAGAATTTTTTTGGTGCATAGCATTTTATCATTTTGTCGAATTAATCATTTTAGATAACTATGTTTCATTTTATCTTTTCAAACTGCCTTTCTTACAGCATTTTCATAAATACCTTTAAATATTTGAAATGTGGTCTAGAGTTTTCTTACCTTTAAATTTATCTGTTGGTGATTCACCACTGTTAAATTGTCACATTAAAAAGTGAATTTGTCTTAGAACTGAATGGTATATATTTTCTTTGGTGGTCACTTAGGCATGTTTTTTCATCTTCATGACTTTTTTCTGGTATGGGAAAGGATAGTGAGCTATTCATATCAGCCAAACATTTTAGTATTTTCCATATTGATAATTTGCTTTTTCATATTGCAGTTTTACAGTAACTATGGTTACTCCTACTGACTGCTGTACTTCTTCAATCAATAGCCATGGCAGCTCCAAACTTAGTTGGTTCTTCACTGTAGACTAACTAAATACTGAATTGCTATTTACTGCAAAGCAACTGTTACAATCAATCAACTGCAACTCCTTGAATTGATCAATTGCTCTAACAACAACAAAATATTATATTGTTAACATTTGAAACAACAGATTTTTAATGATAAAAATTCATTAATTAAATGTGTCATTTAATTTTCTTTAATGAACGAAGTACAGCACTTCTGTATGGTAATTCATAAACATTCAGCTCCAACAACAAAAACTATTATATTGGTAACATTTGAAACCACATATTTTTATCTCAATAATTTATTAAGTATGTGCAATGTTACAAAGTGTAAATGGGAATAATAAAATACCAAGACCTAGTTACATGTAGTAAAATGAGTATACAATCAATACCATGTAATCAATAAATTGAAATATGTTAATAACCAGGATAAGAAATAACCTGTTGTCATTATCTACTGCCACCATGCATGTAGACTTGTCAATCACCCACACTGCCCTATTAGATGCTGTACTCAGATACGTGGTCATTAGTGACCTTAAGCTTCACCAAAAGAATGGTACCAACATCTCGATGACACTGAAATTTTATGCAGAGTATCACAAAAGTTGTGTATCCAAATTGTTATATACTAATTAAATAGCAAAAGTCTGATCTATGAAATGTTGAAATCCTCATTTTCAGAGAAGGTTTAGTTTGGTATTCAATCAAATGTTACAAAGGAATCATTCTGTTAATGTAATAGAAGCCTATGTCTCAGAGAATCTAACATTTGGAGCTAGGAGCTTGTTATGATGTTTAATTTTTATTAGTTTTTTTAATTATAAAGTCATCTTCCTGAATACATCTGGAATTAAAGATTATTTTGCAGTTTGTTGTCCAAAATTCATAATTAATGAATAAATTTAGTCTTATGATTGGTATTGATTTTGCTTTGATACTATCTCTAAGTGAGATGACCAGTTAATAATTTACTTTAAGATTATTAATTATAATCCTTCTAGTTTTCCAAAGGCCAGGACCTTAGCAAACTAGATAGACAAATATTTCATTATGCATCTGACAGAGGAGGCAGATAGGATCAATTTTGTTAATGTCACATCTATAGACAAGAAACCAGTTGATGCTTATGGAGTTCAAGTTTATTTTAATAGTGAAATCAAAGTATTTTGGCTCCTTGGACCAGCAACTGAAGAGTGAGATCACTTTCTTGTTGGTTATTCCAAGTTCAGGTCATATGGGGATAATTACCCAATTTATAAGTCTATGAGCCTCCCAAGTGTTAATCCGGTTATCAAATGTGTCATTTGTGATAATCATATAATTTTTGATTAATTCCACTTCTGCATCTAGGAAATTGTTGGCGGTCTGTCCATGGGGATGATTGGCTGGATTACCTGTGGATATCTGAAAGTTCTGATCAGTATGGAAATGAAGTTAAATGTCTTTTGGGCAAGAATGGCTTGGATAGAGTGATAGGATAAGCCAAGGTATTTCCCATGAATCTGCATTCTGTCAATACTTATTGTGCCAACCCTACCACCCCAAAACAGCTGGGCTGCCAGTGTATTCATTTTCCTGATAAAGACCTTGGTAATTTTGATGATGGCAAGTAATAGTTTAATTTGGCCATGATCTTCATGTTAAGGAGCATTACCTTGCCATGCAAGGAGAGATATACCTTGGATAGGTGCTTGGTAAGTCCCTCCATGGAGTTAATATTATTTTGGATATTGTTAGACAATTTTTGGATATTGTTAGACAATTAAGATTTATATATTGCAAATCCCAAGAACTTTTGAGGGTTGGCTGAAAATTTACTTACAAACTTTTGACCTGAGCACAATTTCCATATGGTTGATTTATTAGGTTAAAGGTGAGGCAATAGTTTGCTGTATAGTGGTTCAATATAGAGAATAACTGAAGTAATTATGTGGCTGAAGGGAGGAAGATAATAATATCATCCATATAAGCTATGGTCTTTATCAATCTTGCAAATTTAGGAATAAAATGTCAGGGTATAGCTTGTCAATGGCCTTCAATAACAGATCAGTATAGGCTATAAACATGAGGTACTGATGGGAGATCCTTGCAATATGGAGGTATTGGGTTGGAAGAAAGGTGATAATTTGCCATTCAGAGAAACATATATTTCTCTTTTCGACCTGACATTGTCTATGATTTGTATGATAGAGGTAAAAATTTGGTGGTGTTTTAGAAGGTTTAATAGTGTACTAACATTGACAGAATCAAAGGCTGCATTGATGTCAAGCTTAACTGCAATGATTGCTTGTTTTTTCTGTTGGCTGATGTAATACATTAGTATTTTTATCTGGACAATGGCTAGTATTGGTGAAGAGTGTTTCTTCACATATTGAGATGGCAAAATATTTTGTAGAATTTTGTCTTGAATCATATCTTTGATAACAGATTCTAAAATTTTAATGATGAGGAGGGACATGAAGATTGGCCAAATATTTTTAAGTGTATGAGGATTTTCATTCCTTTTAAGGAAAGGGACTAAAGCTATAGGGTATAGGTGCACATTTGTTCTTTTCTTCTGTGCAAGGTAATTAGTCACTTGGTGTAAAATGGGGATTGTAAAATAGATTAAATGATCTAAAATGAAAGGTGGGATTGCATGAATTCTGTCAGGCATTGCTTGAAGTTTAGCTTTTAGCATTGTTTCTGTGATACCATAATCATCTTGACATGTCAAATCATTGATAGTAGGGGAAGACATTTGGATGGAACTTTGAAATTTTTGTTGAAAAAATTTATTGGTATGCCAATAAAGGAATTGCCATCTATGTTAATGATAATGGGGGTAGGGTTATGAATTTTCATTAATCATTGATATGCCAACAAAAGAATTGCCATCTACATTAATGATAGTGGGAATGGGTGGGGATTTGATAGCCCCCAGTGCCCTGCAGAGGTAACCTTTTGTCCAGCAGTTTTATTGATCAAGAAAAATCTTAGCTTGTTTGACAGGCAGGTAGTCTGCAAGGGCCTCTTATTTAGCTCTATATTGTTGTTTAATAGAAATTATATCTATAGGACATGAAGAGGTGCAGGTTGTCATTCTGTAACTCAGCTCATCAAGTTCCTTAAGGAAGGCTAGTGTTCCTTTTTGCTTAATTGTATGATGAGATATGATTGATTGGAGGATACCAATGAAGGCAAACCATTCCTCTTCAATGGGCCTGTTAAGTATATTTATTTTGAAGTATATGAAAGCCTTAGATGGGATGGCTTCTGTAGTTGTGAATTTAGTTAAGATTCTGAGGGGGTTACTGGTAGGGGGACATTGTTCTTTGCAACTGAAAGGTCAAAATTATCTGTTTTAATTTGGCTGAAATTTGAAATAAATGTCCGGTGTGTAAAAAAAAAGTTTGTTAATGTTTTGTGTTTCCTAGTGCAATAAGAGTACAAATTCATGGGAAAATGACTGTCACCACTCATAACTGGCCTGTTTATCAAGTGAATGTAGCCCTTATTGAATTTTGTATAGTTGATATTGAAGTCACCAAAGATTAGGGTGGGCCTATTATTATTTACCATTATTATATTAATTATATTGATAATCTTGATAATTGTGTTGGAGGACTCATCAGCATAAACATATATTAAGTTAATAACCATATTTTGATATGTGACTGCAATTGCAAGATTGCAAGATTAGCATCAATATGTAGAATTGAGAATTTATTAGGAGGATATTTTCTGTTGACAAGCATTCCAATTCCACCAGCAGCAGAAAGACCCACTGAGAAAGCAACATATACAAGAGAATTGAGGTGTTTTTTAATTATGGGATATTTTGATGAAATTTTGTCCCTGTCATGAAGAATATGAATGGATTATTAATTTTAAACCATTGCTCTACGGCATGGACCCTATCCAAGGAGTTGATACCCCTTACATTAACTCCTATAAAGTTATATAACTTAATTGACATCTAAGACTTTAAGTCTACCACAAAGGATAAACACTTCACAGGATATGATTTATTTAAGTAGGGAGGTTTATTCTAATTGGAGTAGATTAGATCTCCAATTGTACTCTATGAGCTGTCACCTTGCACTGTGGATCCAATTGATGAGATGCTGTCTCAACTGTCATCTTCAGTAGCTTGTAGCAGGTCTTTATCAAGACCTATTGGCATTTTGAAATTTGATATATTATCAGCCTTATCATCAAGTACACCTTTCACATCAGGGCTTTTTCTTATGTATGAGAATATTGGTTTTATTTCTTTGTTTGTGAGTTCCTGCAATTTTTCATCATCCGAGCTCCTTTTATGTGTGATGGCTGACTTTCTTTATTTGTATTAGTAATGATCAGATATTTTATGGTAATATCTCCACACTAAACTCTAATATATTTATTTCTATACTTAGCACTTTAGAAGGAACAATGCCTTCATTTTCAAAGCTGTAGATAGTTCTAATACAGATATTCATTTATTTATTTCAACAGACGCAAGATTATTCAAATCAGGTCTGCCATTTCTTCAAGATTGCGTAAAAGATGTCTCTTTTATTTAATGAGTCTGTGTCTAAATTAATGAAATAGGCCTTCTTAATTTTTCTTCTCATCTTGTGTTTCTCACTGTACATCATGTGTGGATTGTCTGGCATACATGGGTGGCCTGTAGTGGCTTTGTGTTGTGCAAAGATGGAAGAGTTGGAAGGATCTGTGAGCACCTTATTGTACATGTATTTATGTTGTAGCAACCTTGTGTGGACAGAAGCTTTGGTCTCCCCATTATATGAATCATGACAGTTGTTTTCTGGGCAAACTATTTTATACATGGCCTGCTGGGTATATATTGGAGGTAGTTTATCTTTGGTGTTATTGATACATCTATTGAAATTAGGAGGGGATCGGTAACATGTGCTTAAGTCTTTGCAAAAAAAATTTTGTAGATCTATATGTATGTTTTTAATGTATGGCAACAAAATTCCGGTTCTGTTCTGCCTATCAATGATATTGGCAGGGTCTTTGAAACATCTGATTATCTTGTCTATTGATCTTTTATTATATTTGGCTTTTATTAAATCATCCCTAAAACTTTCAATATTCATATTTGTGTCAGCCTCAAATCTACACAATCTGGCATTTCTATTCAGAAATATTTTCAGGCCTGCTAGTTTGTACATGTTGGTTGTATTTGACAGATGATGAATGTGGCCTCTTATATTAATAGGTTTTATCAGCATTTTATGGTGGAAGCATTGAGCCTCAATCCCCACTTGTAAGTCTAAATATTTAACACAGCCACCGATTTCCTTTTGTGCTATGCTTATTGTAAATCCTGAGGCAGTTTTTTTAACTTTGACTTATCTGGAAGAACTTCCATTGGAATTTTTTCTTCTGAGCTATAAATAGGCTGACCTGAGGTGGTAGGATCAATATTTATTTTAAGTTGTTTGTTCTGGCTTCTGGTATTTCTGGACATAGAAACTTTGATCTGTGATTTAACTGTGGCTTCCTTTAGTGATTTCTTGTTGTTATTTGTTAGAGGTATTATATCATTCTGCTGATGATTTAAGAGATCTTCTGAAGAAATATTCTCCATCATTATTTGTTTTGATTCCAGTGTGTCAGCATGAGATGATTGTTTTTCTATCTTGCATGTTTGACTCTCTTTATTCTTCCTATAACTTGAATTAGGGAAGTACTGTGACACATCTTCAAGAATAGTCTCCTGCAGACTTGCTAGGGACTCTTTCTTTGACTTCAGTTATGTGTATAGTCTGTATTGGGTATTATGTTTGCTGGTGGTTAATTTGGAGCTTCTTGTTATCAATAATATTTTCAGACTCTGTTATTAATGTAGGATTAAGTGAAGAAGAGTGTGTTTCAGTAATGTTATTGTGATGTTCGAGTGATTTTTTTCTGCATTTATGATAGACCTTCTTTTTATTCCACAGTTCAAGCACACTCTAGATTGACAATCTCTAACCAAGTGTTCTCTAGGCAAAAAATACTGTGACCTCACTCCACAAAATGATAGTATTTTAGATGAGCCTTTGTGAAGAATCACTGTTGGTATATCAGTAGGTGATACATTTTGTTTTAATTACTATTTGTAAGGGAAGCAATATTAGATAGAATTTGAAACCCAATTGTTTTAGCAGAAGGTAATAAAACTTGCTGAAAGTGCCAAATGCATTAAGAGATTTCCCAGAGATGCTCTTGATAGAAACTCATGGGAGAGTTTTTGATCCTATCAGATAAGACATTTAGTCTAGATAGGTCAATATATCATATACATTTATCATTCAATGTTTTGATGTTGTTTTTAAAGTTGTTCTTGGTTACCCAATTATTAAATTCCAATGCTAGGTAGTGATCATTAGGATGCTTTAAAATCTTGTGAATTACACTACCTAAGTTACTATCTTCAATAGATTCAAGAACCAGATCTGTGGGAAATTTCAATAATGCACAATTTGCATCTGTGACTGCCAAGATCAGATTTTTGTCACTGTTAAAATTAATCAGTGATTTATCACAGCTATTAAGTATAGTACTATTAAAGCATTGGTTGAGATCTTGATACTATTGTTCATAATAATTTAGTGAATCAAAGGTATATGTATAAATAGGTGGATGTTTAGTAGTGATATCTTGATCTATATCTATTTCCAAGAGATCGAGTAATGTGATATTATCATTAACATTGGATGTATTTTCTGAGGCTTTTGTGAATGAATTAGTTTTGAGAATGTTGGCATAGGTGTTGGAATCAGAAGTAGCAATTATTTTAATATATTGAGCTACTCCCCACTTAAAATTATCATGTAGTACTTGTGTTTTTATGAGTATTTTAATCTATAACAGTCTTACTGAGATCACTATTATTTCTAAATGCTGTGTCATTATTATTGGAATTTTGGGCAGGCACCGTCAATAAAAAAATTTTTAAGATTATTGGAGAAATTGGAATTTTATGTAACAGAGTGTATAGAAGGTTTATCCTTTGCAATTACTGAATGATATTTGATGTATGTATAGATTGTTATAACCTGCATCAGACTATCAAGTAAAATCCAAGTCCGAGGGATGTCCCAAGTCATTTTTTTTCTTTTGGTTGGAAATCAAGCTTTAAAGTTAATTTTGGACTTTGATTTTTTCTAGTAATGTTACTTACAGAGATTAAGTCTAGTGATTAGTATTATCAAAGGTATTATTTTGATATAAAAACTTTTGTTTTTTTTTAGATTTAGAAAATTTTTTACTTGTTAAAGGCTTTGAGACTGTTTCTAAGATTGCGTTCTTTAGTTTTGAATTATTGCTATAATTTAACATGAAGTTAGCATGCTGTTGATTGTACTCAGTGTTTTCTTGTATATGTTATTTTCTAACTGATCCATAATAGATTATAGATAAAAATAAGACTTACCTTGCCTACTTGGTTTATGTAAGGACTCTTATTTAATAATTTTTTTCAATATCAGTCTTGAAATTTTATTAGTAGCTAAATCCAGTGACTAAACGCTGATGTGGCCTAGGTGGTGTGAACCACAGATTTTTAATGATAAAAATTTGTTAATGTGTCGTTTAATTTCTAATCATACATTTTAAATATTGATTTTTCTCTTCTATTTTGTTCAGAGAACTCAAATTTACACAATTTGCATCAGCTTTCCTTTTTTTTAAATCAAAGAATTTTAAACTGGGAAAGGGGGAGTAACTTCAGGATATATGAAACAACATGTCTGTTTCAGTGTGTGAGTATATATATATTGTACCTATATTGATATGGGCACATATAATTTTATCTAAAATTATATTATTAAAATAATCGTTCATAAAAGAAAACATAAAGTTAAACGTTGAAGAGTTTATTGTGGTTTGTTTTGGAAAAAAGATAAGAATTAAATAGTTTTCTAGCATTTTTGAAATAAAAAAAGCTACAATTAATTAATCAAAAGGGGGGAGAAGGAGTCTTAGTTTGAGAAATGAAACTAAGGGTTATAAAAGGAAGTAAAGAGTTTTTATTAGTATTCGTAAAAATATAATTTAAAAAGTTAAAACGTACAAATCTCTTTTCATTCAAGTTTAATTAAAGAAAAAAAATAATGTTAAAACTAAATAGTAAATTGTATTAAAAATATATGTGCATATGTATGTGTGATTTGTAAATAAATAAAATGTATGCAAAATAAAAGAAGATTATCATTAAAACCACGGCAATGGCTATTAATAAAATAAAACAACACGTTTTATTGCATGGCTATTACTAATTAAACAATCTTCCAAAACACGTTTATCAAATGATTATCATTGGAATTTGACAACAGATCTTTGCCGGAGATATCAGAAAGACAACAAGGTGCAGGTATAAATAGACCTTTTTTTATCGGACAGGAGTCAGTTCACAAAGTAATTGAGTTGTGCAGTTCAGAAATTAATTGAGCAGTTAACAAACAAAATGCAGTGTTGAGAAGATCTTGGGAACGCATGTTTACCTCCAGCCCAGATTTCCTAGAAAACAGCAGATCTACCCGTGAAATAATGTCAGCTTAACATCGTAGAAAATCTCCATCCATATCTAATATAATGGAAATATCCTCACCGAAAGCAGCCTCCAAAGAACAAAATTCTACGTCAACATTCAAAAACGCCTAGGTAAAACATTTGCTTATTTCGTTTATATTGTAATAGCCATTGCATTGCTTTAATTCGTACGAATCTTTCAAGTGTCTAATTATATGAACTCTATATCATACATAAATGAACTATTGATGTGTGTGATTAAATTTCAAATGTTATGCCGACCTTATTATTATTATTTCATGTGTACGTGAGTTAATATGTGTGTGATCATTATATCAATATTTATTAGTTAAATTAGAGTATTCTGTTATTAAATCTATAGGAATATTTAAACTATTTACAAATGTTAATTTAAAATATGCGTGTGTTTTATTAGAATTATAAAATGTTTAAATTTAGTAAATAAATGTTAGTTAATAAATTATCTTTAAAATTAAACTTTATTTGTCGGTCAATTCTTTTTATCAATTCTTTCATCAATTCTTTTTATCAATTCTTTTACAATTCTTTTTATAAATTCCTCTTACAATTCTTTATCAAGTCTTTTAACCACTAATTATGTATAATCTATTAGTGATTACAAACAGCTGAGCTAGTTGTGGATTTAGGCGTTGAGCTAGTGGCCATTTCTCAAAGTGCATTATTTATTCATCCTTGAATAGATAGCTGGTGCCCGTGTTTATACACAAACAAAAAAAAGTGCTTTGAACTTGGTGTTGAACTCAACAGCCGAGAAGAAGCTATGTCCTGGAAATGTAATGCTAATTATATACTTTATAGCTATCGTTTGGGCATCCATACTCTCCGAGTATGTTCTTCTCTGCCTAAGAGACCGGTATTTCGAATGAACACATTCAAAAACGGTTCAAATGGCTTTACCCAATGTGGGCCGAACTTGTCATAAATGACAGTTAATTAAATACTTTGTTCTTGGTGAAAATAAAAATCTAAAAAGTTAAATTACGTATGTAAAAGTGTTTTAATTAAAAAAAAAAAAAGAATTGACCGAATTTTTTTTTCGAAATGAAAAGAGATTTTGACATTTATGCTATCAAATCAGAGTCAATTAGATGTTATGGGCAGAGTTAAAGCATTAAGAGTGGGTAGTGAAAATGACAAAAGGCTGGAGCTAGTGTGAGTTTCCATCTTAGTAAGAAAAATAAATAAATAAGTTATATTTAAATTTAGTTTAATGTAAGCGCTAGTTTGAAATAAAAAATAAAATACATGGTGTCAAAATGGGAAAAGATATACAGCTGGGGGAAGTAATAAAAAGAGTAGAGGCATTAGAAAGAGAACATGAGAATGGGAAAACATGGGTGCACATACATAAAATGGAGGCAATAAATCAGCTGCTAAAAATAAAAGCATTGTCAGGGAACAGAGAGGAGAATCCGAGTGATCACTTAGAGAGCTTGGAATGTTACTGCACTTTGAATAGTTTAAGCGAGGGAGCAAGAATTGCTTTAGCTTGCAGTCACATACAGGGAGAAGCCCAACTCTGGTGGAATTCATTACATGTAAAACCGACAACATTCGGTGAATACAAGTGTTCATTGTTGGCAAACTTTTGGGGGGAGGAGCTACAGGAAAAGGTTAAGTTTCAAGTAGAGCAGCACAGGTGGCAGACAGGGGAGTTATTTATTACATTTTTTCATAGACAAATAGCGAAATTGAGATCAATCACGGCATACAAATTATCGGAGCAGCATATTATGTGTATAGTTAGGTGTGGTTTACCTGAAAAGGTGGAACAAATGATGATTGGCAAGCAAACTGTAGAGCAGATGGCCGAAATACTAATGGCATTGGACAACAATAGGGGGATGGTGGAAGGTCAAGATGAGGATTGAAACGCAGAAGTTGATTGTATGCAAGTAGCAAATCTGGTATGTAGTGGACAAGAAAGCACACCTGTGAAGGCACCTCAGAGCTGTCCGAAGATAGAGGTAAAGGTAGGGGGGTTGCAACTAGTGCATTGTTTGATTTAGGGAGTCAGGTATCGGTAATGTCACAGGAAATGTTTAATAAAATAAGTGGCATTGACCCAGAAATTAAAATATTGCCTTTAAAACTGTATATGTTTTGTTGGCTAATGGTAAGAAGGCGAAGTTGGCATCCAAACAGGCATGGGTGAAATTACACATGGCAGAGGGAGAATATATGCACATTCTGTTGATTTTGGAGGAACTGATTCAAGAGGTTATATTAGGCTCGGATTTTATGTACAAAACAGGCTGTGTATTGGATTATAAACTAAGCCGGGCAGAAATAAACAACGTAATAATTCCGTTTACAAAACACCAGAAGGATGAGATAAATAGACAGAGTGATGCACAAAGTGCAGTAATGGAAATAGAGATAGGGGAAAAGGTGGATGAGTCAAAATGCATAAATGACAATCAAAGAGACCAACTGAAGAAACTATTCAATAGATATGAAAGCGTATTTTCCGAGGTTCCGGGGGTGATCCAAGGGTATGAACACAGGAAAAGGCTTATAAAAGACCAACCATATCAAGCCTGTGCATATCCCATATCTCATCAATATAGACGTGAAGTAGAAGAACAAATAGACAAAATGCTTAAATGGGGGATTATATCTAAATGTTTGTCTCCTTTTAATAACCCCATTGTAACTGTAAAAAAAAAGGTGGATCAATTCGGTTATGTTTGGATGCACAGCAGTTAAATAAGATAACAATAGCTGATACTAATGCTCCACCGCCTATGAGCGAATTGTTATTGAAATTTCAAAATAAGAAAATATTTTCGACGTTCGACTTAACTGCCAGCTACTGGCAAATCAAACTTCATCCAGAGGATCAGAAATATACAGCATTTAAATATAACAGACGTGCATATAATTTTAACCGGATTCCCTTCGGGCTAAAAAATAGTGGGGCAGGGCTTATACAATGTGTGGATCAAGTATTGTCAGATGATATTAAGAATTTAGTTATAATGTATGTAGACGACATTATGGTGGTGTCGGAAAGTATAGATGAGCACTTTGCGCATTTAGAAATGTTGCTGGGGGAGTGTGAGAGAAAGGGAATTCGAATTAATTTAAATAATAGTAAGATAATTACTGACTAGGTCAAGTTTTTAGGTCATATAATTACAGAAAGAGGGATATTACCTAATCCTGAAAAAATCTGAGCAATATAGGAATTCTTCACACCCCAGAATAAAAAACATATTAAATCTTTTCTCGGACTCTGTAATTTCTATAATCGATTTTATAGAAATTTTTCACTTGACATGGAGCCGTTATTGCAGTTATTAAGAAAAGGGAAATCATGAGTGTGGAATGAGCAGCATGAGCGCAGTTTTCAGAGCATGAAGGCAGGATTTTTAAATAAAGTTATGCTGTCATATCCCGATTTCGACAAACCATTTTTTTTACAAACGGACAGCAGCAGGTTTGGATTGGGGGCTGCACTATTTCAGATACAGGACAAGGGACAGCACAGAGTTCTTTGTTTCATTAGCCGTTTACTAAGGGGACCGGAAGTGAACTACACTGTAACTGAGAAGGAAGCTTTGGCTATTGTGTGGGCGTTTAAGAAATTCAGGCAGTATTTAGTAGGCTCTGAAGTGGTAGCAGACACTGACCATAAGAGCCTTGAATTTATTAATCACAGCTTCTTGAATAATAGCAGGCTAATAAGGTGGAGCTTATTCCTGCAAGAATTTAATTACAAAGTGGCTTACTGTTGTGGCAAAGAGAATATTGTGGCAGACACCTTAAGCCGATATCCGGTAGCTCAAGAACAACACTTGAGTTGCGACAGAGTGTATATAGCTGCTGCCAAAATATATAAAAGAAATGGGATAGAAGACGAGTTGCACAGATTAAAGGAGCAGCAAGAGGAAGATAACAATTGCAAACAAATAATAGAGTATTTACGCAATCAGCCTGTAATGAAAACAGCCAATAATCTGCTGTGGAGGGACCGAAATCACTGTTGTTTAAAGGGAGGACTCTTACAGCGTGTGTTACGGGAAAAAAAAAACACGCATTATTCTTCCGGTCACCATGAGAGAGCAAATGATTAAATATGCACATAACACTTTCAGACATTATGGGGCAAATAAAGTGGAAGGATGGCTGAGTCATTGGTTTTACTGGCCAGGAATGAATGCCAATATTACAGACGTGATTGGTAGATGCACCATATGTTCAGCAACCAAGCCTGCTAACACATCAGGAGTCAGGCCGCTGCAACCTATATATGCCCAATGCCTGAACAGCTTACTAGCGATAGACTTCTACAGACCTCTGCCTCCATTCAATAAAATGAAGTATCTCATGGTAACATATGACGTGTTTTCGAAGCTGGTAGCGGCATATCCAGTAGCCCAAGCGAACGCAAGACAGACTATTCGAGTTTTGGAGCAACAATACTTTAAAACTGTAGGAATTCCAGACAGAATTCTGTCGGATCATGGAACACACTTTATATCTAGCGAATGGAAGAAATGGATGGACAGACATGGGATAAGACATATACTTACGTCGATTCGTAACCCTCAGTCTAATCCGTGTGAATGGGTTATGAGGGAGTTGGGGCATCTATTTCGGGTTTATATACAGGATGATCATCACAAATGGGTGAAAGAAACATCACAAATAATCAACATGATAAACTGGTCAAGAAATGAGTCTACAGGATTCAAACCTGTTCGGCTACATTTTGGAAGAAATATTCTATATCCGTTTGAGACTAAATTGCCAGTGGGAATAAATCCAATCAACCAGAGAAGAGATGCTAAGCAAGCGCTCAACCGGTTAAGAAAAATGGGCAGACTATGGCTGCAGAGGCAGGGAAGACCTAAGGCTATATTCAAAAGGGGAGATGAGGTCATGGTGAGAGTTCATCCGGTGAGTCATCCTGAAAAACATATATACAAGAAATTCCAGCCAATATACGATGGCCCTTATATCATCAAATGGCAATACGGTAATAACGCATTTGTGATAGCACAGGGAATAGAGGAAAAAGGAACATATAATGCCCGGTCATTGAGGTTAGTGAAAAGAGAAAACCAACCACTGGACAGGCGGTAATAATACTAAATGAAATTTAGGAATAATAATAATAACAAGGAGGCATTATTGAATAAAATATTTTTTCCCCACGCACATATTACATAAGAAGAAATGCTTGTAAATAAACAGTTAAAAATCAATAAAATCAAGTTAAATAAGTAGGTCAAATGAATGATTTAAGAGTAACAATTATAGGATTAAATAAATGAATAAAATAAAGAGTTTTATTAAAGTGATCTAATTAAACAAACAAATAACATGTCAATAAAATAAAAAAATAAATAAATTAAGATTTAATGTTGACAGAGATAAAATAGTCAAAAATGATGCATTTTACTCTCAAAAAGGAGGAGCGGTGTAATGTACCTATATTGATATGGGCACATATAATTTTATCTAAAATTATATTATTAAAATAATCGTTCATAAAAGAAAACATAAAGTTAAACGTTGAAGAGTTTATTGCGGTTTGTTTTGGAAAAAAGATAAGAATTAAATAGTTTTCTAGCGTTAGTTTTTGAAATAAAAAAAAGCTACAATTAATTAATCAAAAGGGGGGAGGGGGAGTCTTGGTTTGAGAAATGAAACTAAGGGTTATAAAAGGAAGTAAAGAGTTTTTATTAGTATTCGTAAAAATATAATTTAAAAAGTTAAAACGTACAAATCTCTTTTCATTCAAGTTTAATTAAAGAAAAAAATAATGTTAAAACTAAATAGTAAATTGTATTAAAAATATATGTGCATATATATGTGCGATTTGTAAATAAATAAAATGTATGCGAAATAAAAGAAGATTATCATTAAAACCACGACAATGGCACATTTTATTGCATGGCTATTATTAATTAAACAATCTTCCAAAACACGTTTATCAAATGATTATCATTGGAATTTGACAACAGATCTTTGCCGGAGATATCAGAAAGACAACAAGGCGCAGGTATAAATAGACCTTTTTTTTATCGGACAGGAGTCAGTTCACAAAGAAATTGAGTAGTGCAGTTCAGAAATTAATTAAGCAGTTAACAAACAAAAGGCAGTGTTGAGAAGATCTTGGGAATGCATGTTTACCTCCAGCCCAGATGTCCTAGAAAACAGCAGATCTGCCTGTGAAATAATGTCAGCTTAACATCGTAGAAAATCTCCGTCGGTATCTAATTGTCTCCAATAGTAATAATCGTGAAAATAAGAAAACTCGTCAAGGAAAAATCCCAGCTGGCTGGTAAGCATTTATAATGGAAATATCCTCACCGAAAGCAGCCTCCAAAGAACAAAATTCTACATCAACATTCAAAAACGCCTAGGTAAAACATTTGCTTATTTCGTTTATACTGTAATAGCCATTGCATTGCTTTAATTCGTACGACTCTTTCAAGAATCTAATTATATGAACTCTATATCATACATAAATGAACTATTGATATGTGTGATTAAATTTCAAATGCTATGGTGTCCTTTATTTTTATTATTTCATGGGTACATGAGTTAATATGTGCGTGATCATTATATCAATATTTATTAGTTAAATTAGAGTGTTTTGTTATTAAATCTATAGGAATATTTAAACTATTTAGAAATGTTAATTTAAAATATGCGTGTGTTTTATTAGAATTATAAAATGTTTAAATTTAGTAAATAAATGTTAGTTAATAAATTATCTTTAAATTTAAACTTTATTTGTTGGTCAATTCTTTTTATCAATTCTTTTTATCAATTCTTTCATCAATTCTTTTTATCAATTCTTTTTATAAATTCCTTTTACAATTCTTTATCAAGTCTTTTAACCACTAATTATGTATAATCTATTAGTGATTACAAACAGCTGAGCTAGTCGTGGATTTAGGCATTGAGCTAGTGGCCATTGCTCAAAGTGCATTATTTATTCATCCTTGAATAGATAGCTGGCGCCCGTGTTTATACACAAACAAAAAAAAGTGCTTTGAACTTGGTGTTGAACTCAACAGCCGAGAAGAAGCTATGTCCTGGAAATGTAACGCTAGTTATATACTTTATAGCTATTGTTTGGGCATACATACTCTCCGAGTATGTTCTTCTCTGCCTAAGAGACCGGTATTTCGAATGAACACATTTGAAAATGGTTCAATATATATATATGTGTGTGTGTTGTGTGCTTGGGTAGTTGTCTACATTACTTATCAACCAGATTAATATATCTGATATTCTAATAGAATATAAATTATGCTGTTTCCTTATAATAAAGGAAAGCTAGTGATAATAATTATAAAGGATAATTAGATTGTAGCCCTATCATATTTGAAGAAATCATCAGAATATTTACCAATCATATATTTCTTCTTTCAAATGCATTTTGGCAAACTAATATGTAGCTCAATAGTTATAGAATTACTTGATTTAGCCATTTTTCATTTCACTCATATATTTTCTATTTTATTTATATATATATATATATATATATTTATATATTATATATATATATATATATTGATTCTCAAATGAGGTTTTACTTCATTACTTAAATTGGTTGTGATTTTGCTACATAAGAAATACCAGTATTTTCATGTCTTTTGGAACTCATAGTAGATTGTGCAAATGCCATTATTATGTTTATAGAAAAATGATTTAAAATTTTGAATAGATGGTTTTTGTATAACATTGACAGGATATTTTTGTTGTTGTTTCTATTATTTTATTATAGCAAGAGTGTTTAATTTTAAAATTATATAAGTGATGGGAAAAATATATAATTTAGTGAAGAATGAATATAAGATTTCATTTATTGATAAGATTCATTTGTCATTATTACTAGCACTTTATAAATAATTTAATCTTTATTATTTTTATTTTATCTCTACATTATTTAACTTCCTGTCTTCTGTCATTTCAGTTATTATAAGTTCAGTTTTCAAAACACTCTTATTCCATCACTCTTCTCTTCATATTAATTGTGGGAGTGGGATTTTGTGTTTGTTCAACATATCCATAATTGTGAATTCAGTCCTTATATTTTCTAATATTTAATTTATTACTTTATTGTTACCCTTGGATTTTTTCTTAATTATTATAATTCAATACATAGAGGGTAGGTTCACTATGTAGAGAAGATTATAAAGTTATAACTACTTTATAGTTTACAGTTTAGCACTGCTTTTAATTGGGACAGGCTGTCATACTTCTAAAATAAATAGGTAGAGGAAAGAACTTACAGATTTTAGTCATACTCATTTAGCTGCAGATAAAAATAATGGTGATGGCTTATTAGATTTCTTAACTACAGTTACATTATAATTTATTTGTTTAATTTAAACTCATTTCATTTTTTGGTAAATATTTAAAAAGCATTAGTTTATAAAATTACAACAGATATTGTATGTTTAATTAATGAATATTTTTATATTTCTGAATTGTCTATTTGTTCATAGAAATATGCAAATCAAAAAGAATCCCCTATTAATGCTGTTGTGAATATATCTACATTTAGTCATTTTTTTACAATGATATAACTTATCATGGATACTGATTTATTTATGATTTGTATCTTTATTATAATTTGACTTGTTTTTAGGAAGACACTTTAAAAAAGAAGATCATAATTATTCTTTTAAAAAAAAGCACATGTATTACTAAATTAAAGACCATTTGAAAGATTCTTTTAATTGAAAATGAAATGTAAGCTAGGTTAATCTTCCTTTATAAAAATGGATACTTGAATTCTATAAGTAAATTAATTTAACTATAATAATATTGTTCAAATATTTTTTTTTTTTTTTTTTTAAAGAGAGAGACAGTTTATTATCATATAGCATTTTATCAAAGATTTTTTTAAAATTATCTGTGCAATTATAAATATAATTACATCATTAAAATGCTGTCAAGCGTTGTTAGCCGAGAGATTAGTGCAGCTGCCTTGCAAGCAAGTAGTTGGTTGCAGACAGTTGTTGTGGGTTCGCCTCCCAGACGATGCTATGACATATGGAAAAAAAATGTACAGTAAAACGTGTAAAAGATTCCATTGTTCTCCATACTTTATGATATTGGGCCATGGGCAACATCATATAGAACTCATGGCAATAATCTATTTAATCTGATCTGTCCATCACAATGGAGAGTGACCACATAAATTTATTTTTCTCTCAATGATAATCTTCTCTAATGTTGGCTTATCTCACTACATTATCAATTATATCATTATATTTCTATTTTTTAATACTTTGCCTTTTAAGTTCTAAAATAAACACATCCTGTGGTTATTAATTAAAAATACTTTTTTACTTCTTGATATATTCTTTTTCAAATGACATAAAAAATTCTTAACACTATTAAATATTATGAATTTAAAACTTATTTATATTTATCAAAAATTATTAGAATTTCATGGAATTAATACTAATACAATTTATTTTATTTACACAATTTAAATTTATGAATCTTGCAAATTTATATAATTATAACCCACGTGATATTATTATTTTATTGATTTACTGATTCTCTTAGTTTTAATTGTTGGATTTAACTTTTTTTTAAAATTTAAATTAGCAAATTGCTAAAATGAAGGGAAAAGATTATTTTTTTATCGTAATAAAATTTAAGCTAAAGAAAATTTTTTTTGTGTAAATATAAATTAAAAAGGTTTAGCGATGTCCTTTTTTAAAGGCAATTAGAATACCTTTATGTGTATAGAGAAAAAGTACATTAAAGTGCGCAGTGATAAAAATTATATTAAACTGATTTAAAATATATTTCTTTTTTAAAAAGAAATTTAAAAAAAAATGATTTAAAAATGAAAATAAGATATGTAAAGATATAAAAGATATTTTCAATGAAAGTAAACCCTTAAAAATGAAAATCTTATTTCTATTCATATTTTAATGAGCAGTTTGTTCAAATTAAAACTTAAAATGTAATAGAAATTTATTATCCATTTCTCTGTATATATGTGGGTGTGTGTTCATTTGAATATTCTCATGGATTATTAATGTTGGATACGATTTTAATGATCGCAAATACAGTGCACCACATGGCTGAAAACTTTATTAACTTTATTAAGGGATGTATTGGTTCATGTAATTTGTTTATTATGTATTTTGATGATGATGAAAGACTTTTTTTATTTAAGTGCAATGCACGTGTGCTATGGAAAGAATGTAGTAAATAGCTGACATATCAATGTGGTAACACATCTTTCTCAGAAGTTATATTTTTTTAATTGTAAGAATGTTGTATAATAATATAAATATTTACCTTTAATTTTTTTCTATTTAAATCTTGACTGAAAGCAATGGAAAGATTTCTCTATTAACAATTTATTTCTTATAGTATTTCTATAACGTCACATTTTATTTAGGCTATTAGACTTTTAAATCTTTTCATAGCGTCTTTTAATAGTCTCTGATTGTACTGGTCACTTTTCAAAACAAATGCACTTAACAGAAATTGATATCAAGTTTTGTATAATAATTTAATTTATAAATAAAAAAAAGTTATCATTAGATTTTTCCCTAGTGGAAATAAGACTGTCTTTTCTTTTGACAATAATTTTTATCATTGGTCTGATTATTGTCTTGTTATTATTAGTTTTTTGAAGCTTTGAAAAATATTCTCTTAATAGAAATTATTGCAAGATTAATTATCCGGGATTATCAAACACATTTTTGCTATATATGGTCTCTGTTTGTATGAAATTTTATTATATTTAAAAATCCATCTTTATTATTAATAAATACTGATGATATACTTATTATTTGAACTTATAATAACAGCTTCCACCACCAAACAATAGTATTAATTGATCAAAAGGTAATGTGCATTTGAGTATTAGAAATGTATGAAAAAGCTGTGATATACGTAATTGACATCTCAAATCTTTCACTGTACTCTATTGACTTCATAGTAGAATTAATTTCTTGAAGTCACAACAACATTAAGTTTAATATGAAAATAAAATGTAACAACTTTCATTTTTAGATCAACTGATTGACAAACGTAAAGATGGTCATTGTCACAAACTCACTGTATAAAAACCAAAGACACATCATCAAATATCTGCATTTATATATTTTTTTCCAAAACATGTTTATTTTCTGTGGCTGAAACTCTTTTAAATAAAATTTAAGCTTTACTATAACATAAGCACCTATTAGAAGCTTATTTTTCCTGAAAGATATTCATTGATGACAGTTGTAACTACAAGATTGTTAATAAAGCTACTTCAAACAAAATACTAAAACATTTTTTTTTATAATCCAGGAATTGAAAATAATTTACCTTGTATAAAAAGATCACAGTAGTAACTGTCTCCATACAATACTGTCCCTTAGTGCAAGCCATTGTAATCAATAGATGCAAGAAGTTTAGTGCATCAAATCCCTATATAGTGCATACTCAACCAATATTCATAGACTAGTTTGTAGTTTATGGTTTTTATCAGTGATGAGTCTTGGATCTGAGAGCCCTGCACTTAGTAATTTGGATCTAATGTATCTCTCCAAAAGTCACTTATCTTTTTAGTTATTTATAAAGCTATGAACCCAAACAGAAAACACAATAATGTTTTCAATCCAAGTTAATTTATTTTATAATCATACAGACTTGGATTGAATTAAGTATCTATATATTTTGGTGTTTATGTGATATTATAGTGATTCATTATCAATTCTAGCCAAAGGATGTTGGTGTGCATGGTCATTAAAAACCAAAGACAGTAAAACATATTTATACTAAAATGTATTAATATCTATATGAATATACAACTGAATTAGTTTGGATTAAAAGCATTACTGTGTTTTCAGTTTGGACTTATAGCTTTATAGCCATCTAAAACGATAAAATGTCACTGTTAGATGGATGTATTAGATGCAGTCTGACGAAAGCCATAAGCTAGAAACTAATCTAGGAATATTAAATGAATAGCCATTAGATATGCATTTGATGGATTAACTTTCTAGCATCCATTGATTACTATGGCTTCCACTAGCTAACAATATTGCATGGAGGAAGTTGCTAATGTGTTAACAGATTGTGTAAGCATAAGAAATAGTGATCATGTGATCTTATAGAGGTTTAATAAAAAAGGTCACTGATAAAATTAATCATGAGTTATATAAACATAATATCTACATAATTTATACTACTTATAATAATGCAGGTCCAGTTTTCTATATCCCGTGAATGAATATGGCACTTTTGAAATTAGTGTTATAAGATGAAAAACACATCTTTATAGTTAGATATGAATCAGATAGTTATCATTTGTTAAATTAATATAACATAATACCAATTTTTATGAAGTACATATTTTGGTAAAAATCATTTATTACAATTAGAAATTACTAAGAAAGATTTTATAAACTTTTATGTTTTAAAACATTATGAAAGTGCATGAATTGAATATAAAAATAATAACTGAAAAAAAGTATTACATGAAAAAATATAGTCTGAGAATAAAAAAGATTTAAAGGCATACATGCACCATTAAAACTTATGAAAATAAACTTTGAGGAAGAGCTTGTGTGATGTATGTACTAATTTACACTTTATTACAACTATTTTGATAAAATTATTGTGATATATTAATCACATAGAATATTTTTTGTGAGCTTTAAAATATGCAGTGGAAAAATATATTGAACCAATATTTCTTTTAGGTGCAGATAGAACTACTAATTCAAATAGTTTCTGGCTATGTACACACAGTTTTGAATTAAAAAATCATTTCTGAACATAAAATTACATCTTTATACTAATATACATCAAGGTATATGATTATATATAAACAGTTACTTAATAATGAAGGAATCCTTAATGTAAATGAATGTTATAAGTTTAAATTCGATAAAGAAAAAAAATGTAATAATGGAAAAAACATTGTTTAATCATAATTGGAACAGTAGTAAATATGCATTAATGTTTTTATTATTATAAACATTAAGTATTTATTTTTAAAAATATGCAATGAATTATTGAAGAAAAATAGAATATATTTATATACAATGATATAATAACATGAAAGGCTGAAACCTTTGACAGAAGCAAAATGCTTATATAACAGCCAATCAGATGTAATAATGACTGCATAGGAAATTCTCAAGTCAAAACACAAAGCAGAGATTTTAAGAGAAAAAGATGGTTCCCACCTTCTTCTCTACTTAAATTTATATATAAATAAGCCAGTCTTAAGCATTTTGAAGTGAGAGTATGAAGCATTAAACATCTTCACATTTAAGTCATTAAATATTATATATAAATAAACAATGTGAAATCTTTCAATTTACTATGAAGTAATTTTCAAATCCAATAAATTGATAGTAACAAATGTAAATATATTAATTTATTAAGCACAAGCAGATGATATAATAATAACATGAAAATGATATGGAAAATGTAATTAAAAAAATTAAAAACACAAAGGCAATCAATCATTTATTGTAATGGATGACTGTTTATAATTATTTTATGGCAACCCCTGTATATGTATATGAATTAAAAAAAAGATCTCTGTATAGTTAAAGTTTGATAATAATAGAAATTTCCATCAAAAATGTGGGAGAAATTAAATAAAAGAGTTTTTATGAAAAAATGTGTTATATATATATATAGTTAATGATCAGTTGTAATAAGCATGTATTATTGGGGGAAATGACCAATATAATTAGATACTATTAAGAGAGACTATAAAAAGTTTCAAAAGACTCAATTTCATGAATAATAAGTGAGAAATAAATAAAATCAATACAATCTGGAAAAAGTTATTAGAAAAAAAAGAACATTTAAAGTTATTCAACCGATTTATCTTTGAAAATGGAGCAGGAAAATTAAGAATAAAAAATTTAACAACAAACATATTCTTCTAATTTAAGACAGGAAAGGCTCTGAAAAATTACTTTTCCATACATAGTTACACAAGCTATTTTTTTCTATAGAACTATTTTATTGATTGCTATAATGTCTGCCAAACTCAAACAGCATAATCAAAAAATAGATTAAATCTAATGTTTGTTTCAAACCCTTGATATGTCTAATGAAGAAAGTTTTACATAAGATATATGAAGTTTCCCATTTTACAATCATAAAAAAATCATCTTTATTGATGAAAATATTTGAATGCACCATATATTTAGCTATTAGCATTTTATTTATAGGTCTTTCAGAATCTTTTTGAATCCACTTTAAAACATTCATTTATTGTTTTTTTTTTTTTTTTTTTTCTTTTTAGCAATATGCAAGTTCTGTTTATTTTCACTCAACCCCTTATTTAAATTTTGATCTCTGTTTTAGCCCTAAAATCTATCTTTTTTTTCCATTTCACTATGTGATCTGCAGTTCCGAATGTAAAAATTAATATGATGTATTTATTAAAATCTATTTTGTAATAGTTATAAGGAAATCACCCCTGATGTATGGTGAATGAATTTAAAACTGAGGAATTCTCTTATTTTCTAAACACAAACTAGAGTCTTTGAAAAGATAAGAATGAATTACTTTATCTTTTTTATTTATTATTATTATATATATAGGCCAAACTGAAGTATTTAGAAATGAGAGTGTGAAGGTTTTAATCAATCACTTTCAATTGCATTCACTATATATTAATAAATAACATTTGTGAAATGTTTACAATTTATGGTCTACCAGTATTAAATATAATATTAAATATACATAACTAATTATACTGACGAGCAATAAATTGTAAAAGTCATCATGTACTCTAATCATAGTAGTATTGATGAAAATATTTATGAATGTTATTAATCATAATAGATAGTCTCACACTTATTTTTTGCCATATATAAACTTATTGCAAAATAATACATTTACTACTCATTTCTTCTATGACTTTTCTTTAGAATGTTATCTACTAGATTATAATATTTTTAATCTCAGCAGTTTTTTTGTTTATTTTAAATCCGAAGTTCTAGTAAATATATATAGATCTGATGTAAGTTTAATGGGCTTGTAATATATTTTGGTTTTGGTTTCTTAAGTCTCTAAATTTATTATGCTTTCTTTTAATTGTCTTTATATCCTTGAACATTTAGCTTAATAATGTATAACACTTCTAATAATTTCTTCATTTTCTACTTTATTATAAGGGCTACATTATTTTAGTTTTTTCATGACTATTTTTTGTAGCATTTTTTATGTCTTTTATATTATTAAAACTATGTTTATAAAATGCTCTTTATTTTTTATCATTATAAAAAGTTGATAATGTATAACTGTAAAATGTTGAGTTATAAAAAGATTTTCCTTCCCCCCCCCCATTACTTTTCTATTTTTTGGTATTATTATTAACTAATTTCCACTTGATCTTTTTAGAATTTCAATGATTCAATTTTTTCAAGTAAGTCATTATATTTTTTTTATCTTATTATCAGGTGTCTTATCTTAAAAAAATATTTGAAGTTGATTTGTTTTTGTATATATTATTAATAGGGTATTTGTGTATCTGTTAAGTTTTTATGGATTTCATTCAACCTTCATCCATTTCTTATTTATGAAGATTAAAGATTCAATTGTTATGACTTTCTTATATTTTTTCTGTATCTTTGGCATTATCATGAAGCAAGTTTATATTTTCTAATGCTTATAGTGCTATCATTTCCTTTTTTCTTTTTGCATTTTTTTAAAGTAAATAGAAAAAGAGAATTATTATTATCCAATTTTTAGACCACTAAACATCACATGAGTATTATTTCCTATCCTTACACAAGCTGTTAAAATAGTTACAAACTCTCCTTATAGTAGTGCCACCCAGTGCAAGCCAAGTAATCAGTGAATCCAATCATGTTTGTACATAAAATCTCTATCTAATGTCTACTCACCCAATATTCCCATCCATTGATTACTATGGATTGCACTGGGTCGCACTACTGTTTATTTCTTTGCAAATTTTGTAAGTTTATAATTCTTTTCTCTTCTATCTCCAAATTAAAGTTAATCCTCAGCCCAATAATTATATTTGTTTAATTGATATACTTTAAATTTATTGTCACACAAACACACTTACATATAAATATAACAATTAGAATATTTTCATAAGTTTTTACGGATGTAAATGTTGAAGGAATAATGGAAATTTCCATGTACTTTTCTAAATAAATTTCAGCGATATTTTAACTAGGTGAATGATGAATTAAAACTGCCATTGCAAACTGAAGTCATACTATTTACTAATAGTATTTATCTAAACTTCTTTTAATTTAAAAGTTTCAAGGGGTGTCAGACAATATACTAGGTAGTTTAATTTCAGTTTTATATTTCTAGTGATAATTGATTGTTTGGTTAGTTACATCATAAATGAAATTTATCTAAAAATATATATGAAAATTTGCATTATTTTTTTTATTTATATATATATATATTGTGTGTGTGCATGTGTGTCTAATTTAAATAATATTGAAGCAGAAACCAAATGAATAGGGTAAATTTAAAACAAATGGTATCAAAAACAAAATCTGCTTCATTTAGCAATCAGAAATAGTTCTGATTCACAATCTGTAGAATTCTATTTGAAATAAATAAAAGAATTCTTCGTACATTAAATAATAATGAAAAATATTTTTAAACATTTCAGTATATCTTAGCAAAATTCTTTTAATGGAAGTGGGATAAGTGGTAATCCATTATTGATGTTACATAAAATAAAACAAATGCTATTAAGAAAAATTTTAAGAAAGCTAAATAAATGACTAGAAGGCCGTTTATATGATTTCTGCTTTTATCTTCTCATCAATTGATTTCCTGCTAGCTTTAAGTTTTCAGTTCAGAATAGTAGAGATATTTTATATAATTTAATTATTACAAAATAGAATTTTTGAAGTTTACTTTTGCTTAGAGTGGAAATTTTAGTCGTTTTTTTTTTTTAGAAATCTAGTTG
This sequence comes from Epiperipatus broadwayi, assembly GCA_028023455.1. Lineage (NCBI taxonomy): Eukaryota > Metazoa > Onychophora > Udeonychophora > Euonychophora > Peripatidae > Epiperipatus > Epiperipatus broadwayi. The sequence goes on from JAQFVV010006491.1 coordinate 646,376, forward strand.
AATTTTAATCATGATCAATTATTATTTAAATAATCTGCTTGAAGCCAGTCAAACTAGCTATTTGTATAAGTCTTTATCTAGAGTATAAATCATCTAAGTAATGATGTGTGGATAAATAAGATGGACATGATTATAATACTATAAATCTTCAGTATTAAAATAATACCATAAATTAGTGGAGCTGCACTTATACTAAAATCTTATTTAATTAGAAATCAACCAGTAACCACCTAAACATTCACAATAAAGATAGTAAACAATATTTTTCATTGCTGTCAAGGCAACCTTCTCACCTTTTTATAGCAAGAATGGAAATTCATTCTTACTAATGGTCCATTGATTATATATGGACACTTAAAGATTGCAACTTGAGAATGAAATATTGGTATAATGAAGTTTAAGTAAACCTCCTTAAACATGAAATAAACATGTCCATGTAATGCGGACTAATAAATAATCAATTATAACATTACAAACTACAATACTTTTAAATTGCTCATGTATTATTTAAATAATAAGTGAAATAATATTTCATTCCCTGTGGTCAAGTTGCAATCCTTAAGTGTCCATATATATTCAATGGACCATTAATAAGAGTGGATTTCCATTCTTGCTATTAAAAGATGAGAAGGTTGCCTTGACAGCAGTGAGAAATATTGTTTACTATATTTATTGTGAATGTTTAGGTGATTACTGGTTGGTTTGTAATTACATAATTATGCCATTTAGCTTTAAGTATTATTTCACTTAAAATTTTATTTACATTTTCTAATTCAACATTTTATAAAAAGTTATCTATTTATTACTATAATCCATATTTATTTTTTTAAAATATTAGTGATAATATTTTGAAAGAAATGTTTTAAAGCTCATTACTTTTTTTTTTTTTTAAACTTAAAATATGTTTATAGACAATGATTCTTGTGTATTATTTTATCTACCCGTGCTTGGTAGTCTTTTTTTTTAAATTTTACACTGTTTTAGGGGCATATAATAAATATTTAAAACAAAATGGCTGACAAAAAACATTCACATTTAATATTTACAATTTGCTGTGTGCTTGATAAACAATCAGAATGTTATATTATTGTTATTTTAAAAAATGAAAAATTTCTGCAAAAATTAATTATAATATTTCCATGTTATCTATTATCATTTTTATATGAAGTCAACTTATTAATATAAAAGTAATAAAAATATAAAAAAATATAAGATGTCGTATCATGTCCATTAACACAGACTTTAACTTGTTAATGTAAAAATAAAAAAAATATTTAAAAATTGTAAAGTGAAGGTTGAATCTTATATCTTTGGAAACACTCCACTGCATGTTGTTTTGTCAAAGGAAGATCTCAAACTTTTATCATTTTGCACAAATAGTAGTGACAAAAACTACAATAATGTTCAGAGTGAGCTAGCCTTTACACGTTATAATTTAAATAAAATTTTAAAAAAATGAAATAAATCTGAATGGAATTTATAATTGATTTATTTTTTAAAAAAAATTAACAACTACTATATATTCAGTAAAATAAAATTGAAAAAAAAAAATTATATAAACACATACTTGTAGGCTCCCTGAAACTGTATAATTAAAAAATGCCTGCCAAGTTTGATTGACAGGATAATACACAAGTACTCAAACAATTTTATTATAGTTCGGCTTCATTAACACTTAACTAAATTTCTCTGTTGTCTTATATTGATTTATAAAAAAATTCTAACTACATCCTAACATAAAATAAATCTATTTTATCCCCCCCCCATTATTTATTTTTAATCATTACAATTTTTTATTATCATTATTATGCACTGCTATTTCATTGTATTATAAGTCTGTCCTATACTTTATTGATATATATATATATACAAATGTTTTCTATAATGATTCAGAAATTTTTTATTTTCTCATAGGCAGAGTTGTCATTTTGTAAAAGTACTTTTTATTTTTTAGTATTAAGTCAAAATTGCCCAAGTTTTTTGATTTTCATTTCATCTTGTTATAGTTATTTTTAAAAATTAATACATTTACAATTACATCATTAATTACAGACTAGCCATCATTGTTTTTTTTTTACATTTACTAGAAATATGTTTTTGATTTTAGAATTCAGATTTCATAATTTATTATCATAATTCAAAATATGAAATACATCCTATCTATAATGGCAAGTTTTTAACTAGCATTAATCTCAATAGATTTATTTGAAATCTTTTTATTTTGTTTGTTTATGTTTTTGATAAGATGGAGAATGTAATGTTTTTTTTTTTTTTTTTGTAATCATAATTATTAATTTTTTTAAATTCCTTTCGTTAATTATATCTTTAGCTAATATGAATATATTAAACATTGATTCAATTTTACTATAACTAATTTTTAAACTTTCTTTAAAATAAATCATAAAGTTTTATTATTATAAGTAATATTATTAAAGTAATTTTTTTATAAAAGTTCTAATAGAAGTATTACTTTTTTCAGACTAAATCTTTAAAAACATCTAAAGTTGCTGAAAATAATTTAAGGAAAATTTGATAGCTTTGGGGTCAATTATTGTATTTTCAATATTTTAAAATAATTTTATTTACTAAATTTTGTTTTTGTAAAATTTCTAAATAATTTATAATATATATTTTTCAATTCACTCGCTGTCTTTTTAAAGTGTTGTCTTGTTTGTTTGCTGCATTAATAGAAAACACGATTATTTTGTGTTGGAATTGATTTTTGAATAGTATAGAACCTTTCCTTTGATTATCATATATAACAAATTGCATGTCAATTATAAATATATGTAATAGATTGAAATGACATAAATTCCTTATGTATCTATTTTTATTTATCAAATCTGTGGAAAATATATATTTTAGGAATAATTTCCTCTCTTCTCAACTGCTTAATCTGATTCTCACATTGTTTCAATTTAACACACACACACACACACACACATATATATATATATATATATATATATATATATATATATGTGAGATTGTGTGTGTGTGAGATTGAAATCATTAATTATTCAAGTCTTAAACTTAGATATGTTTATTGTATTAATATAAAGAGCTCAGTTTATTGATGAAGAATCCGATGCTCTCTAGTCACTTAGATAAAGAGATTGATTGTGAAATACATATGCTAGAATAATTTTAATTCTTTGTATTACTGCTGAATGAGTAGAAACTGTGCCATGAAGAGTTTAAATCAGTTCAATTTATATATGTATATGAAATGAAAATCACTTAATATAATTTATAAATCTTATTATTGGAGTTCAAATTTATGGCAGTTAATTTTTTTAAAAATTTATATATGATTTGTGGTATCAAATTCATTTTTAAATACTGGGTTTCTTTCTCTCTGTTGACTGAGCAAAATCCATCCATCTTTTGTATCTTTTAATATTGTATAGAAAATGTTAATAAAATTTATAGAGAATAGATTTATGACAATAGATCTATGATTGCTTTAATGTTCTCTATTAATTTTTTACTAATACTTTTTATCATTTTCTCTTAGGAAAACATCTCTTGGGATCACTATTTGTTTTATTTAAATTTATACAGTTGATTTAATTTTATACATTTTTTTAAATTTTAAATGTAATATTTATTTAATACACAGATTTAATTTAATCATTTTCAAACTATTTTTTTAAATATAGTTTTTATAAATAAAAAAAAAAGGGGGGTGCTCCTTTTATTAATTATTTGATTTAAAACAATATATTCTAATTTAGCTATTTAATTTTATTTACATTTTAACTCTTTGTATCCTTTTATTATGGACTTTGTTTATTATCACTTTTCTATTGCAATAATATTTGTATCTTCCCTTTATAACAACTTAATTTATTTTACAAATATTTTGTAGAAACTTTTAAAATTTACCAAATATTTAAGATGTGTTTCATTAACAAGATTTTTTTTTAATAGACAAATTGAAATACAATTTATTTTGAAATTAATAGGTAATAAAATATTGATTTATTCTCTATGGCAAAAACAAATATAATCAATCTCTTGTTGTGGAAAAATAGGCCATAGTAATCTATAAAAATGCATTGCAGCAGCATCATTTGATAATATTAGTTTTGACAATTATAACAACATAAATTTGATACTTTTACAAAATTTAATAGTTCTAGATGTACATAGTTCATGCAGATTAATTGGTGAACAAGAAAATATTGTAATATGGCTGCCAAAATTATGAATGTTACAAAACCATGATTTAAACTGAGAGAAAATAAGTGGATTGATAAACTTTGAAATATTAACTTCGCCATAAAATAACAATGAGGTCTATTTCAGTTTGATCTTTGGAGTCATGAGGAAAAAGGTTGACATCTCCAGTGATTTATTACATGTGATTTATATTTTTAGTTATAGTTTTTCATAATTTCCACTGGTCTCTTTTAGTAAGCATTGATTTCTGACCACAATTTATTTTAGAAAATTTTATTCTTTTATATTTAGTGAAGAAAATCATCATCTGTGAAACTAATGCTTTTATAATAATATATAATTCAGTGACTGTGGTTCTTATACTCTAGCTAAGAGCCATCCAAAACAATCCACAGGCTTCAAACATTCTGCAATGAGAGTTTGGGCAAACTGCTTAAAGGTTTTGATTTTTATAAGTGAAAAAAAAATAACAATTTGAATTAAATGCTTAGATATTTTAATTCTATCACTAATTGGTAATTTTGATATTGATATTACTTTCTGATGATGTACATCATTATATACCCACATATTTTTCAAATATAAGGTGTATCAAAAAAGCAGTATTGCACTGATTTGATCTAGCACATACTTTGAACTTTGATAAAAAATGTATACACAATTATTGTGCTATTAGTTATGTTCAGTTATAGTTTGATTATTATTAATAGTAGGATTCTCCAATAATTTAATATATAAATCTCACATGATCACCATTTCTTATGCTTGCTTATAGCTGTTATTAAAACAGGCAAAACTCTCTATATGTATTGCCACTCAATGCAAGCCAGAGTAATCAATGGATGCCAGAAGGCTTGTATATAAAATTCTTATCTAGTGCCTACTCATCCAATATCCCCATTCTAGTTTCTGGCTTGTGGTCTTTATCAGTGAGGAACCTTGGATCTGAGAGCACTGCATCTAGATCTTAGGATCTAATGCAATCCTTCAGCAGCCACCTTTTCTCTCTACTTAACTACAAGACTATGATTCTTAAATTGAAAACACCATAATATTTTTAATCCAAGTTCATTAGCTTTTATATTCATATAGGTCTGAACTCAGTTCAGTACTTTTACATTTTAGTGTCTTTGTTTCTTTAATAACCATAATCACCACTATCCTATTAAGCATGATTGGTATTAAGCCAATAAACATCACATGATCACCATTTTTATGCTTGCTTATAACTATTATTAGAACAGGCAAAACTCTCTATACATATTGCCACTAAGTGAATGAGTATGCACTAGATGGGGATTTTATTCACAAGCTTTGTGGCATCTATTTATTACTCTGGCTTGCAGTGGCAATATATAGAGAGTTTTGCCTGTTTTAATTTAATATATGTATTATATTTATCATTTTGGATGTAACTCTTCAATAAATATTTTTTAATGTGGCAGTGGATTACTTAGTATTACATAATTCTGCTTTTTCTATTCAGACACCAACAATAAAAGTTATTGATGAGTATGAGTTTGGCATATAATTATCATATTAAGGATTCCTTGGCCTAATATCTAGCTGATGAATCTTTTGAGATGGAAATTCAAATCTTGAATTAATTTTGCTTTCATAAACCTTTACATGATCCTTATATACTGCCTTCAATATCAATTGTTTTATCATGATTAAAATTGAACTGCATCTTTATAGATTATATTTGTTTGTTTTTTGAATACTGTGAAATGTTTGTGCATGCATGTTAAGTGGGCATTTACAAAAATAGAGAAGAAGCAGATATGAAAAATGTAAACTGGCTATTTCTTGTGACATTGTTAAAGTTTAGTCTAATTGAATTTATATGTGAAATGTAAAATATAAAATACATCCTTATAAGTTTTTCATTATATCACTGATCTAATAGAAAGATTATATAAATTGTACAAATATTTATGAGATTTTATTTGAAAAGAAATCTATGAAGCTTATTTTAATGTATAATAGATGACATGGGTAATATTATCTGTCATATTGAATTTGCATAATATTGAATAAATAAAATAAATTAACCTATTTTTTAATATTTAAGGTTAGTAAAGTTTATAATGCATATATTAAAATACAGATTTCAAGACTAACAATATGATAGATGTACAATGCAGACAATTCATGAAATCTGGAGGAGTATTGAAGAAGAAAGAAGTTGCTCAGTTTCAAATCTTATGCAATGGAAATACAAGATAACTTTCATCAGCATTATATACTTCCCCTCAAAATTATTACATGCTTATTATTTCATTTCTATTTTTATAATCTGAAATTTTTGCCAAAAATCATATATTTGTTTCTCATAAAAAACTTGAAATTACTTTATTATAAACCTTGTAACAAGTAAAAAAAAAAAAGGATTTGAATATGATTAATTGTATGTCATATGTTGGAATGTTATTTATACATTTTTCAAGTAATGTACAGTGTTTCATCAAATATCTTGGAATTTAACTTTAAAGAAATTTATTATCTATTAAAGTTAAGAAGATAATTTGCATTCATGTTGTAAGTGATTCATAAACATTAATGTTTAAATTGTGTTAACCTGTAATATTTAATAGACTTATGAAGAGTTATGAGTGGTGGATTTGGAGGTAAAAGTTCCTGAATAATTATTTTACTAAAAACACAGTTATATTAGTGCTCAAAGAATATACAAGATTTTAATCAATTAATCATTTAGTATATATATATATATTGCCAAAATAGTTAAGTAATAGATAGGTAGATAGACAGACAGATTGATAGGTAAGTAAGTAGGTCAATCGATCAATTATAAATAAGAATGATATTGTTTTATTGCTATGATTGTCAGTCCCTTCAAAGGGACTTGATAAGGACAGTTAGGTTGAAACATATGTTATGTAAAAATTATATACTTTTTACATCGTGTAGCTTGTATAATATGTAATAGCAGATGTAAAATTAGAGCTTTAACATCGCCCCAAGTTTTTTTTCCTCATGTATCATAGCATCAGCGGGGAAGCGATCTCCTAACCCGGGACAACTGCTTGTAAAGCAGCTGTCGCTAACCTCTCGACAACCAATGCTTGACAAGTTATTTTATATATATAAGAGATATAAAATATTTTTTATAATCATTTCAAATTTTTTTTAACTGTATTTTTTTTTTGGGGGGGATGCCTATACTCATTTATTAATAACAGCTTCTGTCTACGTGACAGTTATTTAGTAAAAAATGCAATTACAGTTTTTTGACTAAAAAAAAGCAGGAAACAGCAACTGTAGCTAGCAGTGGTCTGAACTATATTATTATTTTTATCCGAATGTTGGCTTCCACTATTTTGCATTAATTCAGTGAAAATTAGTACATATTAATGCACTTTTTGTTTTTAGGTTCACTGATTAGATATTTTGCATATATAAGTCAATTAATTAAAGCAATGATTCATATGAGTGTTGTTTTTTATAAAAAAATAGTGAAATTCTAAAATTATAGTCTGTTAGCAAACAAGTCTTGCAAGTCATCTTGTTTTATAAGAGGAGAATATTCATTAAAATTTTTCTGCAGTGTTTTCATTTTAATTGAAGTATTACTGCAGTAAACTGATTCAAATATTGAATTTTATATATATGAACACATACTTTTCTTTTTAAGCATAGTAATTGTTGCTTTAGCTTCTGTCCTTAATAACTGAAATTACAGATCAAAGTTTCTTCAATAAGCTACAAGATAAGTCAATTAATTTTTTTTCTAAATATAAAGTTTTTATATTCTATCAAAGAATAATATTACTCAAAGGATGTTTTCTTAATATATGTTTTTCAGCACTTTTGCTTTAAAAAAAGAAAAGAAAAGAAACTTTGTTATTTTTTTTTATTGCTTATTTTTAAATGACTTAATTTTTGGCTGGCAGTCATAACTTTATCAATAATGACCACATCATTTCTTTTTTCCAGAATTAAAAAAAAAAGTCATTGTACTAGTGGATTGACTTTATATTACAAAAGCAGCCTTTTTCAAATATTCATAAACCAATCACCTCGTTTCAATTACTCTGAATTCTCAAGAGAGTCATTGAAAACACTATGGCAGATGGAATGTAAGTCATAGATAGCATCATAAAGCAAAAAAAAAAGTTTTGCTCGCATAAGCCTGAATCTATCTTGAGGGAATCGGAAAGTTTAAATTTCCCATATTATTATTATATTTAGACTCCAAACTCAATTAAAATTTGCTAAATAGGTTATTAAAAGATACGTACCAAAATAATATATATATCATTGTATGCCTTCGATTATTCTATATATATATTACAAAACAGGAAAGGAAATAACTAAGTGTACATATATATATATATATATCCGCGCTAAAAAAAACCCACTAATTTTACATAGATTTAATTAACAAGTTTTTTTTTTAAATTATTATAATCAATAAATCATTCTCATAATTAATTTGGTTTAGAGTAAATAGGTAGAAATAAACTCATCCTTCATCATATGCAATAAATTGTAATTAAATTTATTAAGTATGATTTAAAATTTATTTGAAAAATACTTTCAGAATATTCTTGTTACAACGTCCATTGCCAAAGAGATTGGGAAAACATAAATTTCCAGATGCTAATCTGAGTTAAGGAATGTTGTTATATATATAATCTTGGAAGTAACATATAGTAGTCGTAATCTAATTCATAATAAAAGCTAAAAAATAATCTGATGCAAATATTTCCCTATATTTCTGTGTTTAGGTAAGAACATTTTTTATAGAGGCTAATGACAAAATTGCATGGTAACCCTTATTAAGTGAAGGCAAGATAATTTCTAACTTTTACTATATTTCAATTTTAAATTGACATTAGTTTATCTGATATTAAAAAAAAAAATGTTATATAAAAACATGTTAAATTAAAATGAATTAAAAGTAATTGATTTAAATAAGAATTGTCTATAGGATACAAACTTTTAAAATAATCCAACTATAACAAATAAATTGGATTTTTATTTATTTATTTATTTCTAAGATAAAGCAGACCTTAAATATACATTCTATAAGGCAAAGATCTCTTTTAACATTTGTTAAAGAAGACTTGTCAGAAGGTTTTTTAACGATAGAGTAGTTTTTTTATCCTTGTTTTATTCTCTAAATAAGAACATCTGAATACCTGTTTACTAATCAATGTCGGATTGTTAAAGGGATTAAGTATGTGCCTGATATCTAAATGAAAAATCTGAAATAAGTTGAAGTTTAGATAGTCAAAATTTGAACACAGATCGTGATGAACTATGAACCATAAAATCTTTGTTTATATAAAAATAAATCAGTAAAATCAATAAATTATTTATTTAAATATGCACAATCTTATGAATTAGCTAATTTACATATTCCCCAAGTGTTCTTACTTTTCAGTACTTAGAATTTTGTCATTGCATAATTGATATTTGATTATTTATTTTCAGTGTTATTGAAATGAGTAGAAATTAACTCTATCTTGGAAATTTAACCTTAAGATGAGTCAAATGATGTTGTAAGGACATTTTGGCTTTTTGAAAATTTATCCTTTAGAGGTCTATATAAAATCTTTGATAACAAAGTGAGAATGAATTACAGAGCCAGTACTTCAGAAATTTATCTTTCCATATATGAAATAATACTACTGTTATAATATTCAGTTGTTTATACATAACATTCATATAAACCATGACAAGTAATGGAGTATGGTTCAATTATTATTTTAAATGCATTTGTAAGTATTTGGATTGCCTTTTGTTTTTTATTCATTATTATCAGTTCTATTTAATTTTATATTAAAAAATCAATAGATGTTGCTATGTGTGCAATGTAAATTGAAGTGGTGTAAGGAAGGCGTAAAAATATTTTGCATCTGTTAGTTGAATGTAAATACGTGTATGTAGAAAGTGCATAAATAATGAAGTTGTGGGAGAATAAATATAAACAAAATGCTTATACAGATGGATTCTTTATTTTTATGCTGGGTTTGAAAAAGGATAAGGGAAATTTAGATTAAAGGCCATGAAATTGACAAAGATCATGTTAATGGAAATATGATTGAAGCAGGATACAGAAGAATATGGGGAAAACTTAAGATGGGTAATGGAAAGAGAAGGTAAAGTAGCTAACAGGCTTCTTTCATCATGGTAGCTGAGAGATTCCTGACTCAAAGTCATGGTACATTTCATCTCATCATCATCATGAAGTTTTAAAATAATTTACAATCACAATGAAAGGATCATCAAATATTTGCCAAAAAAACCTTTTCTCTATTATTCTTATAATAAATGTATAAAATTTTTGCTGTTATATAATGATATTTTATATTATATTATTTACTTAAAAATTAAATGAAAAAACAACACAATCACTTAATTTTTTTCCCACTTTTGATTATAGTTATATTAATAGTAAATTCAATAATATATAAAGAAATATTTTATAATGATTTTGGTATGTAGTTATTAGAAATTTGGTATTTTATATTAATTATTATATTTACTGCTTAAGGAATATACATTAGATATGCAATGTAAAGTCTTCTCTATACAGCAGTCACTCATAAATAAGAAAGGGAAGTGTTAAGAACAAAATGTTGAAAGTGAATTTTAGGATGACTATACAAATTTACTCGCTGTACTGCTAAACTATTTTTAAACTTTTTCTAATGATTGACTTTTATTTTTGAAAGACTTCAATACCTTTTCTTACTGTAGCTCTTTATTTTATTCTATTCCCATCCATATCCTCCAATGAAAGTAACAATACCACACGGCTTAGAATGTTTTTAAAATCATCTTTATTATATTGCTGGGGTGTTTTTTAACTATTCTTAAATTGATGATTTCTATTGCATTTTCATGTTGCATGCCTAGTTTAACAATGATGTACTATCACAAAAGTAGATTTGATATCATCACAACCAACTATCTGAAGAACAAAATGATTCATCTTATGATGCTATTATTGACATTTGCTGAGTATTACTGGGCATTATTATTTTTCTTTTCTTTTCTTTTTTTTTGAGAAATCACATTAAAAAATATGTCTTCACACAAAAAAACAAAAATGCTAACTTTGATTTTTAAGATGAAATGTTTTAGAAAATTAAACCACAAAACTTAAAATTATAAATTTATTTTATTTTTAAAGAATAAGTAGTTATCAAACATTGTCTATCTTTTTCAAACTAATTTACATAAAACTGTGATCTTTCAAAGTCACTACTTCATTTGCCATTGAGATTACATTCTAGACAGCTATATATATGACCCATTGGTAGTATTTGCTTGTTTCAATGATGACTTTATGTTAATGTTGCATTTAAGTATTCTACTTGTCTTTTTTTATAAAATCCTATCAATATATTAAATTTTATTATAATTATCAAGCTAATAACTATTCATTCTAAATGCTATTGTTGTTTGTTTTTTTCTACCATCAGCTAATAAACTACCTGAGGTTTTTTAACATTATTTACTAAATTAAAGTCTTTTTAGTTTCCAATTAAAATGTTGTGTGTATTATTTTTTGAATAGAAAATAATATTATATCCAGAAGCATAGTGTAAGCTTAAAGGCAATTTTTTATTTTTGATTTTATAAATTGTACCAATATGCTTCATGATAAAATATTCCCAAGCCACTGTCATGTAAATGAAAAACAAAAATTGAGCTAATATGCATCCCTCTTTAATTTCAGGCTTTATTTCAAATGTCTTAGACAACTTCTATATAAAAAATTTATGCATACACCTTTATCCTGCTTAGTCAGAACAGTTGTTTTCCCAAACATTATTATAAAGCAAGATCTTATAAAAAGTAAGAGATTGTAATGGTTTTCTATGGGAAAAAATGTAGTTCATTTCTATGGATAAAAATCTATTCATAAATTGTTAATGAGACATTTATTTTATATAGTGTGATATAGTAATTTTAAAAAGTGTAATGTATGATATATGCATGTGTAAATTATGCTACATGAGTATAAGTAGGTACTCACTTAAAATATGTATGTGGGCAATCTAATTCCATTTTAATCTATGTACAAGGAAGAGGGAAATGTTTAGTTTAAAGTTGCTTTTTTATATAATTCATTTATTCAACATTCATCACTATCCAATTTTCTGAATCATCAGTTGCTCATTTTAATGTCTTCTGAGAAATTCTTGCCTTAGGATATTCACGGCTTCAAGTCGATCATAAATTGTCAATTTTTGAGCTATGGTAGTGTTTTTATGCTTATTTTTAAAGCTTAAAACATACCATAAGATGCTGCCCTCTCTAGAATTATTTTACAAATAAAAAATCAATAATATTGATGTAAGAAGCTACAACAAAGGGAGAATGCAGGTTTTCCTAGATGCTGATTGGTTGGTTTGCATTTCAGACAATAGAAGAGGGTCTCAATAATTTCACTGCTCCAACTTCTGTTTTGACTTGGAAAACAAAACTTAATGTCATAGAATGTTTTTTTTATTATTTATAATAGAATCATATACTTATATTTCCCTTATGTTTAAATATCCTTTATGATATCAATAAAAGTATGCATGTTCTTTAAAATGACTAAACAAACGATAAACTATGTGTAGGTATTGTGTTTTATATACGTCCCCATACATCCACACAAAATAATAAAATACATTATAAATCATCAATATTTTACATTATTACCATAGGTAATATCTGCTGGCAATTACTTAGTTGATGTCTTCTGGATAAGGAACTAAATAAAACATTTTAATTATCATTTATTCCACATTATCACACTTTTAAATATATTAAGTTGTTTTTTTTTTAAATTATTAAAGAGTTTTTTTTTTTTTTTTACAATAACAATTTAATCAATAGGTTAGTAAATAATTTAATGTTCTATGTTCCTACTCTATTCTTATACTGTGAATAAGCATTAATATTATTTTTTTAGTAAAAAAAATAATTTAAATTTATATTTACAACAGTTCCATTAAAAGTTCTTGAGATGAAATATTCTTTTTTCCTTGATAAAAAGTTCATTAAATGAAGTGTCTTTTTCTCCTGGTTCAACATTATTAATCACACTTTTGATGCCAAAAACTATGCATGCTCTGATATTTCACATTGCAACACAAAAAATCAAGATGACTATTCTAATCTAAATATGGTAAGTTTACTTTTTACTTCATAATATCCAGATTGACGTAATTAATTATTCTTTATCTCCAAAATTTTAAAAAATTCATGCCTTCCATTACTATGTAAATATAGTATTAAAAATACTTTTGATATTTTTCACTAAAATGATTTCCAAATTCTTATAACTTTTATCCATATTTCCTGATGTTCTATGTTCTCTGATACAACAAATAAAATTCCCAGCATCGGTCTTTATTATGTGGTTTAAAATATTTTCCATAAATAATTTTTGGAAAACTTTTTGTATGTCCAGCATACACTAATTATTCATTTTAAAGATTTTTAAATATAATATAAATCACTTTGCTAATATTCTTAATTTGTATATCCTCTTTAAAAAAATCATAGTTTTTTTTCTAAAATTGATTCTCAATATTTCTTCAAAAAGAAATATCTTAGCATCTTAAAATAATTATTTGATCAAATTTAAAGGTTTTTCTTTTTTACAAGCACTTTACTATATTGTTTTTAAATAAGGTTTCTGAATAAAAAGCCTTTCATATCTTTTTGACTTTCCATTTCTAATGAAATTTTCTATATCTCCTCCATGAAGTTCCTTTTATGAAACTCATTCGTAAATTAATGACTGATTAACATAGGCAAAATTATGTGCCTAGTATGAAAATAACAATTGAATATTTCTATCACTAAATTTAAATTCAGTGATGAATTCTCCATGTTTACATTAATGATAAATTAGATGAAGTAGATTAGCAAGTAAGGAACTACTTATTTTTTAGCCTCACATCTCCATATCACGATCTTATAACAATAAATTACTGTACTTTTAGAAATTAAATTAAATAAAATTGACTATTATTCTACCAATTAATTTACCGAAGTTGTAGTAACAATAACGATGGTATAACCGTAAAACAGTATAATGGTATAACATTGACCTGGGAATTTTCTGCACAGGCATTTTATACCTGCCCAAACTATACATTTTCATTGGTCAATTTCAACAATGCTTACTTCCAACCCTGGGCCTTGAACACCAGATTAAAGTTAAAACTAATAATAATTTATTAAATATTTATTATATTATTCAATTCTTAATTAATTTTCATATTTTATTTACACTTAATGAATACTTTAAAATAACTTAAAAATTACATTATGATATTTATTACCATATCTACTCTTATTTTAAACAAAACGTATTTATTTTCAATATAAAACTCAAATCTGATTTAATTTATTATATTCACTTTTAAAAACCTAATCTAATATTTATAATAGATATTATTTATTCTCAAGCACGGGTGTGAATATTACACATCACGTGATTAATAAAAATAAATGAGACACTAAATGAAACTAAAATAAATAATTTAATTTACAAAATATTACATAAATAATATTATAGTAAAATTTAAAATAATTATTTTAATAAAATCAAAGATACACTTTTCTCCCACACTATTACTTTTAATCAAATGATTTTTTAAATATAACTATTAAATACAATTATTACTATTAAATAATCTGTTCGTTTAACTTTAAAGTATTACTTTTAAAATTTACTTTAATCATTTATTTATAAGACTTATTAAATCAGTATTTTCTATGGCCAGTTCTCCCAACCATACAATCTTATAACAATTTTTAGTTAACTGTTTTCTTCCAAATACTACATAATATTATACCTCAATTATTTTACTTGCCCTAACTAAATTATTAAAAGATCATGAACACATAATGTACATCATCCCTCACCTAACTTTTTAATTTAAAATTTTCCAGTAAATTGATAGCAGTAATCCATTCTTACCTAAACAAAAGAGTATTATATATATATATATACATATATATATATATATGAGCATAGTCTAATTTTTGTATGTATGCACATATGTATATTTTAATTTTGGATTTTTTATTTATTTATTTATTTATTTTTATTTCAATTTAAATAGAATTTAAGCTTGATTAGGAGGAAATGTAGTGTTTTTTTTTTGTTTTGTTTGAATTTTGTCATTGATTGGGTAGATATTCTGTGTTAGATTTTGTGACCAATAGGGAGGGTTTGTTAAATTTATACTCTTTTATAATCTTTTATCAAATCTGTAATTTTTGATTATCACCATTTTACTGTGTATTTTTTTTCTTTCTGATGAAAACCAGTCCTCTGGTTGAAATATAATATTATTTCTTGAATTTATAGGTCTTTTTTCTTTATATATATATATGTAAACCAAAACTACTTGGATCCCTAGAATCATCACCTGTGTGTGAACCTAAAAATCAAATATTAATAAATTGTAATCCCTAAAATATTTACCTGTGAGTGAGACAATCTATATAATCATATTGTAACTTTAGTATTTTCTTTTATTAATTTCATCATTTAAATTTTGGCTTTTATTAAATTAATTTAAATTTTAACATCTGCTTATTGTCTCAATTTTGCTAATTCTTAATTAGTTAACTACTAGTATTTAGTTATGAATCACAATCCAAATTTAGTAATGTTGGTCATGCTGCACCTATATAGCTATATTTTGAAATATGTCCATTTCCCATAATCTCATGTTTTACCAATGTGCTACTGCCGGCACGTGAATTAAGAAAATACTGATGTAACCTCATATATGTCACCTGTAAGACACTAAATCTTTGAGCGTTAGTAAAGTAACTGGTGAGATTGGATTTGGGTCTCGACAACCTCATTTTGATCAGCCTTGGGGTGATTTACTAAAACTCTGGATTTTGTTGCGCGAATATACAGATATGACCGTTACAATATACAATTACACTATATTAGCATTTTTTGATCATGAGATATCACATTTTATTGTGTGGTAGCCATTTTTTTGAAATGACTTAAAAAATTTTCAAACAGCACATTATTTTTGAAGGCAAATATATAAACTATTAAATAAATATTAAAGCTTATCAATTGTTTTCAGTTTGTTTGTATTGCATTTTCTTCATACATAATTTATTATTAACTGCATGAAATTATGCTCACATTTTTTTAAAAAATACAAATGCACTTACTAATCGTTTCAGTTTGATAAAAATTAACATTTATAACAATTTTAATCCAAAATTGATTGACTGAATACTTTAGCTCATATTTACACTGAAGACAACTTAAAATTAAATATTAATAATATATGACCAAAATTTATTTTTAGTTTTATGTTGAATGAAATTTTCAATTGTTTTTTTTTTCATTTCTATAATTTTATACATTATCAATAATATTCTATTAATTTATAAAACAAATTATGAGATTTTTTTAAATCGAGCAAGTAGATTAAGTATTATTTTTAATTTAGATTAAGTTTTGATCTTATAATGTTCATTCTTGCATAATTCATGGTGTCTTTTTTTTTTCAAAATAACAATTATATCTAAATTACAATATGATGATTATAATTTTTGCCAAAGCCATATAACATAAGGATTTTTATTAATAAAACTTAATAAATACAATATACATTTTAAAAACTAATGTACAATTTTAAAATATAATACTATATTAATATATTTGGATGTTATACATTTTCAAAATATGATTTTGATTATTTATCCTTTTTTGTGGTTTTGTAATCATTTAATGATGAAAATCTTTACTTTGTATATGTTATTAATAAAATACAGCATGTCTTGCAAGGACAGTGAATGAAAATTAAATAAAATATTGTACTATATTCATTAATTATATTTTAATTTTATAATCAAAATGTTATATAGAACATTGTACATAGTGTATAATGAATAAACTCTGTAGTGCAATATTTCAGCATCAAAGTTGTTATTTTGCTTTGGGATGATATAACATTAATAACTATCCAATGACATCATCAGTCTTACAAAATGGCTGCCCAAAAAATTGAAATTAATCAAATAGTCGACAAAAAATGATGAAGATTGCTATTGTAAGTTTTCATATAAAGGTCATGTGATAATCAGGATATATATATATATATATATATATAATTGCCTGTAGAATTTTTAAAGATAGTTCAAGAATTAGCTACCAAGTATCATTTTAGGGCTGAAAAATGATAATTAAATGGTGTAGTTATTTGGTTTGAAAATAATTAATTATTTTATTGTTTAATTCTGTTATGTCCCATCTTTTGTCTTTTAATATACTTTTAGTGCCTTTTTACAGGATACTTTTATACAAAATTGTTCCCTCTGGAGCATAATTCTGTTATTTTTAAGTAAGGCTAAGAAATTCTCTTAAGAGTGCACTTTGGATAACTTTCAACCATTTTGTAGCCTACTCTTTTATTGTGTTATTTTTGTATTATTACTAAACAAGAAGAATCTTCTCATAGTTTTTTTGAATAATACGATTTGTAGAAAATAGTTGCAATACTAAATATTCATTTTTTAATGTCAAGACAGTCTATTTATAAAGTGAGCAATTGTTTTATTTATATAGATAAGTGATGTCATTCCAAGGAACCTAATGGTGTGTTTCTGGATGTGTAAACATATTGCAGAATGAATCATGAATTTTATCACATATTATGACAAATGAATAGCATGATGATTGGAGGTGACATCTCTCTGCATTTGTTTATATATATTCTAAAATTATTAGGTAGTGCAATGATGTTACTATAATTCTATCCTATCATAATATTTTTGATTTTTTAAAAAAATCATACATCAATAGATTCACTAAATCTATTTTATTATAAATATTATAACATTTTTTTTTAATTCGTTAATAGGAAGGAAAGAGACTTACTACTATTGAAGCAGGATAGAATCTAGAAATCAATCCAATAGGTCTT
The DNA here is from genome assembly GCA_028023455.1 of Epiperipatus broadwayi. Lineage (NCBI taxonomy): Eukaryota > Metazoa > Onychophora > Udeonychophora > Euonychophora > Peripatidae > Epiperipatus > Epiperipatus broadwayi. The sequence goes on from JAQFVV010006491.1 coordinate 664,513, forward strand.
AGTTTTTAAAGTTTATAATTTCACAGGTTTGCTAATACAATATCTTTACATATCTATAACAATGTCTTTATATATATTATTATTATTATTATACTAATATATATATATATATAATATAAAAATATATATATATATAATTAAAAACAAAAATGATATAATAATAGTTTTGGTGATAGAGTGCACTGATATAACGTTTTTGTCAATGATTAATGGTTTGATTAATAAATTTATTGCATTTAATATATTTAAATGGCTTAAAGAGATTTTGTATTGTTGTTTAATAGTTTCTACTTTTACCAATAATTTTCTACTATAGCAAATACATAAAAACACTACAGTTAAGTAATATATATGAATATTCTTAAATAACTTTAAAAGAAAAAAAAGCTCTTTATTATTAAACATCTAAATTTAAAAACTTTTACTATGTTTTTGTCAAAGATATTTTTTTTAATTCTGTACTTCTTAACCTGACTGAACTTTAAGCGTAACCGAAATAAATTATCTGTCATCCATATAGCTTTTTAGTTTGAATGTGTGTTGTTGTTGATATTGATTTTTTTTTTCAGGTGAGACTTTTTTTGACAAGTTTAGACCTCCATTGATCTGATCTTTTAGTGAAATGACTAAGATGAATTATTCTAAAGCGATCTGTCATTCTAATGTTGCACTCTTTTGAGATATAACACAATAAATAATAGTACTTTGAAAATGTAAATCGAAAAAATATTACAACATGTTTTGAAATTTGTTACTGTTATTTTTATTAGCTGCAATTAATGATAAGCATAAAAATGTATTAAAAACTATTACATATATATATATATTTGTCAACAGAAATACTTGAGATGTTCTGTTTTTGATTTCATCAGTATGTAATATGTATCACATAAACGTATATCACAGCTGCTTTTTTCCTGCCATTATTTTATTGTAACACTGGTTAGATTTTTTCTTCTCTTTACAGTTCAGTTTTACTTTTAATCAATCTCTTATTTGTTAATAATATATGTTAAATTTAATTATCAGCAACTAAAATGGTCTCCTGAAAGCTTACATTTAAATGTGAAATTTATAAAAGGATTTAATAACGTCTTTATATTTAGAATCACATGTAAATTTTAAGTAACTTTACTTTTAAATATTTTTCCCTTTATTTTCTATTTCTATCATTTTATCTAGCTTTTTTTTCCTATTTTAATGAACTGTGATTTTTAAATTCTCTTTTATTTTTTTTATTAATTAGTGTTTTAACATCAAATTTTAATTTATTTTGTTTTAATTTAATATCTTTTTTTAATATTTATAACCCCCATTCCTTTCCATCTTTCTAATGCATAATTTAATATTTATTTTAGTAAACTTTGCTTGTTTATAAAAACATTTGATTATTTTTAGACACTAATTGCTTGATTATTATTTAAAACAAAAAGAAATACACTTGTAGGCTTTGAATTTGTTCATTTATCTTTTATTTTTAAAAATTAAACTTAATATACTTGACCCTAATATAAAGAAATCATCAATGTCTATTATGTCATTATCTATTAGAATGGATGCAGGCATGTTAATATTATAAAGCAAATATCAGATTTTGAAGCAAAATTTGATAGTTTTTTCATAAATCTACCTTTGTTCTTTTACATTTAAAAAAATTAATAAAAAAATCATTCATTTTGAGAAAGAGTATTTACATAAACATCCATGGTGATATTTATGATAGTGTCTTATCTACATATCAGTTTTTAAATATTTAAAATGATAAAATACAATTTTTAAGAATATAATTAAAAAGAAATCCAGTATAAAATAAAGATTGTATACAAACAGAAAATTGAGCATTTTCAAGCACTTTCACTAGGTGAAACAAAATAAAATGTCAGTACGCAGGAGGCTTAACTTTGCATGACACTAAGCTTTGATCTGACCAACAAACCAAATAGCTAGTTGTTAAAACAATAGTGAATGGTCTATACATGATCATGTGACATTTAGTAGCTAGTTGTTGTTGGAATAATTTTTTTCTGATTTCTATGATATAATCTGAAAGAAGTAATAGTTTTGAGCATAGATGCATCTAAGTTATTTTATCATCATTTAAAATGTTCATAAAATTCATGTGGTATATAAAAATACACTTACACCAAACTGTTATTAAAATTTATATATCTAAATCTCATTGTTTTCATTATGCTGTTGATATAATAACACTATCTATCAAGTAATAAATCTTTTAGAACTGTTTCATTCGAGCATTAATGAATAAACATTGATAAATTTAGCACAACTATCATTATAAAAATCAATATTTATCTCATTAGTCTTTCATTGACATCTTTTCAAATACCAAAAATAGAAGATATTAATATATAGATTTTACATTAAATCCAAAAATATGCAATCTATTTTCATTCATATATATATATATATATATATATATATATATATAAAATGTCCATTAATTAAAAACAAAATCTGTAATTATAATTGAAATAATAAATTTAACAGTTTACAAACTATTACAAACAATCCTTAAATCTGCAGAAGTACTTTTGGTTAATTTCTTAAACTGCCATTAATGGCTGTTGAAGCAGGTTTAAGAAATTAACCGAAAATACTTCTGCAGATTTAAGGATTGTTTGTAATAGTTTGTAAACCATTAAATGTATTATTTCAATTATAATATATATATATATATATATATAACTTTATATATATATATATATATATATATATAACTTTGCTAATTTATATACCAAATGTCTAAATGGTAAATTATAAAGATGTACCAGATGATTGGAAGAATACAGTACTAATATTGATATTTTAAAAAGGTGATAAAGTAGATATTAGAAATTACAGACCCATCAGCCTTTTATCAGTTTTATACAAAATTTTTAACCAAGATAATTACAACTTGTCTACAGAGAACATTGGATTTCCACCAACCAAGAGAACAAGCTGGATTTAAAATTGGTTTTAGTACAGTGAATCATACCCAGGTATTGAGAGAAGTTATAGAAAGCACAAATGAATATGAGTTTGCCATTATGCTTTCAATTTGTAGATTATGAAAAGGCATTTGATTCTATGAACATTTCTTCAGTGATTAAAGCATTGGATCATCAAGATATAGATTCAGGATATTGTCATATTTTAAAGAATATTTATAAATATGCAACAGCAACAATTAGACTACATAATGCTACTGGGAATGTCAACATTGAAAAGGGTATAAGACAGGGTGACTCTATATCTTCAAAACTTTTTACAGCAGTGCTGCAAGAAGTATTTTGTGGATTAAAATGGGAAGCTAAAGAAGTGAAAGTAAATGGAGATTATTTAAGTCATTTAGATTTTGCAAATGATATAGTTGTTTTTGCAAATAATGCTTTAGAGCTGCAGGAAATGTTGCAGGAGTTATCAGATGAAAGTAGGAAAGTAGGACTAAAGATAAATGTTAAAAAGACTAAAGTAATGTTTAATGGATTTTTCCAAAGTATGAAAATTAAGATTTATCATGATGAATTAAAAGAAGTTAACAGTTACAAATAACTTGGTCATATTATTAATACAGATGGAAACATAATGGATGAAATTAATCATAGAATTAAACTTAGTTGGAGTGCTTTTGGTAGAAATAACTTGATACTAAAAAGAAATATGCCTATGTGTTTGAAAAGGAAAGTTTTTAATAAATGTGTTTTACCAGTTCTTACTTATGGATCTGAGACTTGGACACTTAATAGAAGAGCAATAAAGAGACTTCAGACCACTCAAAGAAGTATGGGAAGATGCATGTTGAGAGTAACAAGAAGAGATCGAAAATGCAATATATGGGTAAGAGAACAAACAGGTGTTACTGACCTCATTGAAAAAATTAAAAGACTGAAGTGGAGTTGGGCTGGACATATTGTTAGAATAGATGATAATAGATGAACAACTGAAATCTTAAACTGGATTTCAAGAGATTGTAAAAGATCCAGAAGGAGACCACATGTGAGATGGATGGATGAAATAAGAAAATGTGCAGGGGTGATGTGGAAAAGAGAAGCTAAAGATTAGAGGAGATGGATTGAACTTGGAGAGACCTTCATCCTACAGTGGATTGATAATGGTTGATGATGATATATATATATAAGAATTGAAATCTTTTATAAATAAGGTGTAAAAAAATCTGCAAGAGAAGAATATATATATATATTGTAACCTAATAAAATAGAGAGAGAGGGAGAGATAAGAAGAAAATACCATAAAGGAGAAATAATGATAAAGACAAATGATGAAAATGAAATGAGAGAGGCCAATTGTAACCTGACAGAATAAGAGATAGAGAAAGAGAGAAAAGAAAAGAAGGAAAAGAGATAAAAAAATAAGATGATAGAAGATATGAAATGAAAAGAAATGGAATAAAATTGAAATAATATAAAATGAAATATAATTAAGAGACTCTAAACGACTCGGCTCAGTAGGATTACAATAAATTTAAAGAAAAGAGATGATGATCCAGAGATGTATAATCAAGTAAAGATCAAATCCAATACTGCTGAACTATACTGACTATAGTATATTAATAATAATCTAATACTAAACCATACCAAAGATTATCTAAATCACTACTTAATGCTTACCAGATTAGTCCTACCAATAAATCATACACTCTCTGAATAAGACCTATGATGCCTTGCTTTAAAATATTATCTTACATAATTATATTTACTAAACAACAAGAGTAAATAACCTCAGGGATTTTAAAATTAATACTCTTGTATAAAATTAAAGTTTAAGTTAAGTTGCCTAACAAAGAATTACTATGATTAGTAAATAAATAAGTGACATCTTAGCTGACCATAAAATAATTATAATATGTTCAATCTTAAAAGAATAAACAAAACAAATATTAATTCACAAAATTTAGTGGATCAATTTAAATTTAACTAATAATGGTCTATTATCTAAGATATTACTTGAGCAGAGAAAAAAGCAAGGGTACTTTTAATGCCTCTCCATACTCACAGACAACCACTAAAGACCTCAAATGCAAATGGATTAGAATTCTTTAAATATAAGATTTAAGATAATGATAGATGATGTGCAGTGAATATAAGATAAGATAATGTGCAGCTTTTAAAATAATATTAATTAAAATATTCTTCTAAAGTACTAATATTGTTAATCTGATATTGCATAATCTTTAGTCTGAAAAGATATACTGATAATTTAAAAAATAAACTTTTAACTAAGTATTTTTTTATGTATCTGCTATAATGCAATTATCTGTATTTGTGATTCAATATGAGAATCATTTACTTTAACATAGCTTGTTAATTTTCAAGACAATATCAACTATATTTAATTAACTTAGAATATACTTGTAAATTTCTGAATTGAAGATTCATTAACTTTAAAATTTAAGACTTTGTGAACTTGGAACCCAAGACAATAATATATTTTCATATAAAAGCAAAACAAACAAACAAAACTTTTGAAATAATGAGAAGAAATGTTTATAACTGTAGTTCCAGAATACAAACAGTACCAATACCGCACTAAGTTTTTATATAATTATTTGAACTAATTAATGACATTATTGTGTCATCTACTAATCAGAATAACACACAGAACTATGTTTATCTTGAAAACCCTAAGCTTAAATTTATACTCCTCAACTAACAAATGCTAAGTTGGAGTAAGCATATTCAACAATACTTTTTAAAAATATCATCACTAGTTTCACGGATATAACTAATATCACAGCTAGATATATCTTTAAATCAAATTAAACTAATACTAAAATTAAACTAACTTAAGTGTATGGGACAATCATTCATCAGAGATCAGTTATACTTTTTTAAAATAACTTTAGTCCACATAAAATTATTCCCTCAATGTTTTAAAGATAATGATGTAACAGACTTACAAATCCAGCGGCGAAATTCTGGATGAAAATATTAAATTATTATGTGTGAATTGCCACTTATACCATATGCATATTTAACATACTTTAAAATAAATATAACTTATTGTTGGTTAGCTTGTGTGTGATAAAACTATCATAGCAACACAATTCAAACATTGATATACCTATGAGCCTTAAATTAGCTACAACTACCTGAAGAAATACATTTCCTCAAACAAGCATATCTTGTCATCACAAATCTAAAACAAATGCAACATCACCTACTGTGGTGGAATTAACATTAAGTCATCATGAATGATAGGCAAAAATATAAAGATACTAGGCTCCTCAGAGCTGGAAAAGAATATGGTGGCTTCCAAAAATACCTAACTTCGAGGCAAAATGACGATGTCTGGAATTCATCTTCAGTACATCTGGGAACAGGAACACCACCAGAAAAGCACAATCCTCTCATGGGATTTCCAATGCTTATAAATGTGATCATCATCACTGAAAAATACAATACAATACCCTCTTTTGGGGACAAGCACTATCAAATCATGGAAATACAATACAATAAGGATGGAGGATATTCTCTACTCCATAAGGCATATTCAAAAATTACAAACTAAGCCTAACTCTTGAGGCTAACAAATTCTAACTAATAGCAAGATATATACTTCACTTAAACTAACTAAGTTATTTCCAGGAAATTTATAAAGTACAAAATGTATATCCATTGTTCGAACCAACAAAGCAAACTATGTGTCAACTGACTACTGTAGAAAATACTTTAAACTTAAATGCATATAAAATTCTAGGTAAGGCACAATGCACACATAACAAAATATTAAATGCTAAAAAATATAGTAACTAGTGGACTTTTAAAATTGTAAATTAAATGCAAGAATATTTACTTCTCGATGAATATAGAATATTTGTAACTATTATCAATATAACATTCATAAAACAAATGAATGGATATTCTCTGATAAACTTCTTTAGTAAATTTAAAATACAAATTGAGTAAAACATCCCATTTATATGAAAATAAGACTGTGATATTTAAATCTCTATAAATAAAAATTATTAAATAGAAACTAGCTAGTGTAATGCTTGATAAATAAACTAAATCTACTTAAGAATGGCAAGAAACATTTGCTCATTCAAATAAACCTATTTCGTTTTAAAATTATAACCCTAGTTTACCTGTATATTTATGCAAAAAGTGTTACATAAAAATTTAATAGCATAAATATTTTTATGGTTTCATTCTTTTTTTAAAAAACCAATAAAACAGACCATAAAAAATAATAATACATTAATTCAAGTTCATATTTCGGCTCCGTGATGATTTTTCCATTTCATAATGTGTAGACAATTTATCCAGGTTAAGATATCTATTTAAATTCAAAGCTTCAACTAATACATTTATATACATGGCAATCATTTCCAAATGAAAATGTTCAGTAGTTCTTTATATAAACACTTCCACTTTCTTTTATCTTTAAAGATAATTTTAAATATTAAAATAATAAAACATCGTAAGCATAAACATAAGTTGGCACTGGAAAATAAATTATTCAGCTGAGTAGCATAAGTATAATAAGCATAAGTATAAGTATAATAAGCCGGCATTGAAAAAAATAAATTCTTCAGCTGAGTACATGTTTTTATATTTATAATCCTAGGTTCAAACGCGGAATAATTATAATATATATTTTTAGTTAACTTTCACTGTTCTTCTTTAGATAAATGCATTTTTTTTTAAAATAGAGCTCTTTTTTTAAAACGTTTCTTAATATTTAAAAATGTATTTCTTTTTTTAAACAAATTTCCTTTTATTTATTTTTAAAACATAAGAGTAGACTTTGTTTATAATTAAGGATGCTCCTTGGTTTATGTGCTAAGATCAACAGTCATAAAGTTACTTATGAGTACTGGCAACTATAACAAAACATTATGCATTTGATAGAGAGAAGTTCATTAATAATATTTTTAAATTCCATTAAAGCTTTACTTCCAAACAAATTCTTTTCATACTACTAGCATAAACAAGAATTAGTATTTTAAAATTCATATTGTCCACAGAAACATTATTCTGTTAAGAGCATATTTAAATGTATATATCATCTATTAAGTAATAAAGTATTAAATTTAATGTCACTTCTAATTTATAAAGATGCTAATGCATTTCCATTTTAATATTTTAAAATGTTTGAATGTCTTTTTTTTAATTTCTTCATGTGTATTTTTAATTTGATAGAAGATATACTATAGTTTAGTACCATAAAGTCTTTAGCCATATCAATACTTAATAATTTAAGTTTTACTTCTAAATAAAGAAAAATGAATAGATCAAAAGTAAATGAAATATGAGACACTGTATTTTTTTTCTTGAAACATTTTACCATAAATTTTAATGTCTCAATTGTAATGAAAAACTGTCAGAAAAAAAACGGAATACCTTACTTTTAGCTTCAGCAATTCATGTTTACAAGACAATTTTTAAATAATTATTTTAAATATACTTTTATTTTTTTAGCAAATATAAAGTTTTATAAAATTATTTTTTTATTAACAAAATTTTAAGATCCAGTCTCGTTGAATCAAAATAAGATCAGCCCTTTTATAACCCCTACATTTTCCGTTTTATCTCACAATTTTTCATCCACCTACTTCATTTAAAAACCAATAAAAACTATTTTTTATTAAATTTTATTATTCTGACAAACCAGCTGTGAAATCAATCTACTGACGTAATCAATATAATTTTCCTATACCACGTGACCTTCAGCTGCAAAGTCAAAATTTTACTATTAACAAATATTATACAACAAATGTTTTTTAATGATATTTTACAATCCAATAGTAATAAATATAAAATTTAAAGTTATATCCTTTATTAAACCCATAAATATTTCATTGAAATAATTTTATCCACACATTTGTTTTATTTACTTATTTTAAATAATATTGGAATTAAATTACTTTTTTTATTCTTATGTTTCCATGTCAGTATATGCACATTCTCACATACTCTGGGCTTGGATTGTTTAAAACTATTTTTAAAATTACAACAATAGAATGTTAATGAATATTTAATCTAAATAATTTTTATAACTGGAATGTTTAAACTACAAAACTAATAATAAATATTCTTATTATTTTAATAAAAACTTACATATCATTTTTTTAAAAATTTATTACTTAATTATTCCGACTTATTTATAATATCTAATTATTATTCTTTAGACATTAAAATGGATTACACAATAATACATTTAATATTACTTACAAACTGACAACTATTTCTGATATCTTTCTTTTTTAAAAAATTCAAATTATTATTTAGCATCTCTTACCAACCTAACTCATATATCTTTTTTCAAATACTTAGACATAATTCCATAATATACAATAATGATTACAATCAATACAAGATTATCCTACTTTAGTCATTAACTAATTTAATTTTCATTTTTATCATTTTTTTTTTTTAAAAATCAGACAATTTCAAGCCAAAAGGTTAAGCTAAGATAACCCTGATCACTTATTGGAAACAAGTGAAACTTCACTTAGTTACAATATATATATATATATATTGTAAATGTTGGAAAGAGCCACACTTTCCATCAAAGTGTCATTGTTGTTTGAAAAAAAAATCTTTGGTTTGGCTTTGATATGTGAGTTTTATATATATGTTATTGTTGTTAGTTATTGTTATCGATATTATTTCAATCTTTTTTGTTTATGCATTTATTTATGATTGGGTGATTTAAATGGCAGTGGTGATATAAAAATATGTATATGTATAGATTTTAACAAGATATTGGTTTATATTTCATGTATTTGCCTTTAGTAATATCAGTGATCAAATATTTGCATCTAAAATTACTAAATGTGTTTATATCATCTTTTTGTTTTTGAAATTATTTGTGATGTAATTTTATTATTTGTTGTTTATTTATTTATTTTGTTTTTGTAAACTGTAAAGCTAATTTTTATATGTAATTTTTTTTTAAACTTTAATATTAAAAATATGGACGATTGTTGTAATAAAGAGACTGATGTCAGCAGCTCATGAAAGGTTGAGCCAAACAATATATAAAAAATAATAATATAATACTATAGCAATAAGGATTAACAATCCTATACAATTTTTCTTTGCATAACTACAATATTTATTGGACTTGATATGTCATTAGGAATGGCAGGCTAAACAATAAATTATGGTCCAGGGGTTTAAACTCCATCTTACCCTATTTTATTAAAACATCTATTGGAAAATAAGTAAATTATTGACAAGCAGGCATTTGGAGTAGAAAATAAATGGAATGAATAGCTATTCATATACAGCAAGCCAGTATAAACATTATCTCAATATCCATAATCAGTCTGTCACTTTTAACTGATCCATTATAACCTAGTCCAGATAAAAGAATACTCTGAGACAACCATTTATAAAGGGCTCATGAATTCATGCATTCATCATTGGAAATCATTTTACATGTTAATTCAACCTGCACCAGAATGGACAAAGACACATTTAATAGTTATTGAACTTTAACATGAAGAGAAAACTAAGAAGGTTTAATGGTAATTTAGTTGATCTTTTTTTATTCTTTGGATGATTGATTTTAAATTGAACTATTTATATATATATATATTGTAAAATATACATATTACAATATATATATATGTGTGTGTGTGTAAACTAATTTTAAGTTTTAAACAATCATTATAATTAACAACATATTAAGTTTCATTGAGTATTAAAATTTTCAATTTTATTTTGATTCACATGCAATATTCGTAAGTAATATAAGTAAATTGTTTTAAATCTTTAAGTTATCATTATGAAGGATAGGAATAGTGAAATGACTATAAACTGAAAAATGAAATGTATTTCCAGTGGTATTAGGTATTATAACAGAGATCCCAACATGTGTAACTTCTTCATTTGAGTAGATTAACAAAATTACTTTCGATAACTTATTAGAAAATATTATATAGGAATAATCCATAATAATTTGTAGAATCAAGATCTAATTTCTATCTGATGAGGAAATAATTGTAAGATAATAATTAAAATAATTATAATCATTGGTTTTTCTAGTTATTCATTCATTGCTATCAGTAAAATTATTATTATCATTGCCAAGTGTACATGATTTAAATAAAAAATGGGGTGTGATTTGAAATATGAAGAGATATAATATTTGTGTTCTATAATACTGAAATTGTAGATATTATAATGAATTATGTTATTAAGACTGGTTTTATTATTCCATATTAAACAAATGTTTAATTGAATGAATGTAAAGTTTGACTTAGCAATTTTGAATGTTGATGAATTTTAATTCCCATAGACTGGTAGTGATATCCTTTGAGAGCATTGGTGAAATTACAATTGTGTGTTGCATTGGAATATCATGTACTTGAATATTTTTTATTTAAAGTAACATATAAAATATTTACTGGAGTTTTTTTTTTCATATAATTATTAAAATAAATAACATTTTGTATTAAAATTGTAAATCTGATCATGTTGACATTTTTTTTTTTTTTAATTTGGCTTGTTAAACTAAATTGATAGTTATATCAGTATTGAATTCTTGTGTTTTTTTTATTTAGATATTGTCAAATCATTTGAACAATATTTCTATCAACAATATTATGAATTTCAATATTGAATATTTAGTATTTAAGAGTGAAATTTATTTGTTGAGATTTTAATGAATTTTATTTCTAGAATTAATATTTCACTGTTATAAAATTTTGAGAATCACTTTAGAACAGCAGCAGAAATAGTGATATTGACTTTAGTAAGCATATCTAAAAAAAATTAATGTTTATATTACAAATATTTCATTTTAAACTATATTTATTTCACTTATTCTTTACTCCATTGTCCTGTTTATTATTAGTTAAAATATCAATTTAGTTATCATTTATATTTAACTTAAGGCCAGTTGATTTTAGTTTTCTGAAGTAAATCATAAGAAAAGTATTTTCATCTTTGCAGCAGATTCAATGGTACTTGACTGTCTTGAATTGCAAGATATGTAATTTAGCATTAATATAATTATTAAGATATAGAGAAAACATTATTTTCAGTGACATTTTAGAAGGTAAAAACATAATTAACAATAAAGTATTGTTTTACTCTTAAAGAAATTTAGTAAAGTCACTTTTTAAAAAAAAATTTGACTGCATTAATTTTAAAATGTTAAAATTCTGACAAAAGCATATTAAATATAACACATTTTATGTGCAATCTTGAGCTACAGTAATGTCATCAAGTGGCAACTAGTAGTAATTTATTTAATAATGCCATTACTACTGCTACCATTATTAAATATTATTTGTTAGTTATTGTATTTGAACATCTATTTAATGTTTTACAATTCTGTTATATAGGTAGCATGGCTTGTTGCACTATATATAAGGAATTTTAAAAAAATGAAAAGAAAAAGAAAATCATTAAATTATTTTTGTACTAATTAATCAAACCAATTTGTAAACAACAAATGTCTCTGCATATAACATTTTCTGGCTCTAAAGTCAATTTATATGACTTCTTGAAATGTTGTCTTTTAAATTCTTCTGTAGGAAACTTGTGTCTAAAAGACCTTGATGGTTTACCTAATTGAAGCTCCATATTATATTCTCAGTCACAACTGCCAATGAAAGAAATTAATATATTGCACTTTTAAGAATAGTTTTGTGATAATTACATAGTGTTTGTGGTTTAATAATTATATATAAAAAATAAATATTCAGCATAACTATGTACGTAATATATCTTGAATTAAAAATAAAATATATTTTAAAATAGAAAGTTATTTTATTGTAATATGTATTGATTCTGTTCTATTCTTCCAGTCTTTAGTAATTCTATTAAAGAATGTAAAGATGGTGTATAAGATTTACATGCAGATTTAAAAATAGACCATGAACTCACATTAAAAATAATTATTTTATTACTTTTTTCCTGCATTCAACTTTAAAAATTATATGTATTCTGAAATAATATAAATGAGAAGATTATTCTTGCCTACAGTTATAATTCTAAAAATGTAAAGACTAGTCAACTAATAAGCTTGATGTCATAATTTACTTTTTGAGTTTGATAATGATTGTCACATTAAATTTCAAGTCTGGAAAATGAAGTCATATTTACAAAATTTGAAACTACTAACATGGTCAAGTATAGGAAATGCTCTTCATTTTTGATCCTATATTCAGAACCATAGAAATTCATCTTCCATTTATCTATCATTGATAAATCATAATTCATCTGCATTATTTATTCACTTAAAAGTTTTTTTTTTTAATTAACAGTTTTATTTTATTTAAGAACATAAATTATAATTTTTCAGTAAATCAAAAATTAACTTTTTTAAACTTCAGAAAAGATTTTGTTAGAAATTTAACTAGATAGATTTTTTTTTTTTTTTTTACAACTTTCTATTAAAAGACTTGAAGCTCTTGTTTTGTTTGTAAGTTTTTATAAAAAATCTCTAGCTGAAATGATTTTTTTTGCAACATTTTAGTAATGTCTTAACATTTTCAGACATATTTGAACTGTAATATTTTTATAAGCAATATATTTATTTTTTACTTTTTATAATAAATTAACAATTAGTTATTTCTTATCTATCACATTGTCATTTTTATGGATTTATCATTTATTTTCTTTGGTCGTCTGAAAACTTCTATTTTAGTGTTAATATTTTAGTGTTTAGTCCATTTAATTGTTAATTTAAAAAGTAAAGTTCATATCTAAAAATGTTGTCTTTTTTATGATTAATATTCCCGTTTTTATTAATGATCAACTTACTCCAGATACTTGAAAATTATTATGATTTTCTAAAGAAAATATTGAAGCTACATATAATAACATATATATATACTTCATGTTTGCATATAAAAAATTACGAACAAAATTTAAGTTAAAAACTTTAATAAATTTTTATAAATAAAAATTAAATATCTATTATAAATGCACAGATAATGTATATGGTATAATTAATTATAAAGTTATTTTGTGTTAAATGCAAAATATTTTCTGAAAGTTAAAAAAAATAGTTGATTCTAAATTTAACTTAAAAGTAGTTTAATAGAAAAAGGTGTTTTCTTTTAATAATAAAAAAAGATGGAAATGACATTCTAGAAAAAGTAATTAAAGTGCTTGTAAACAGATTAAAAAGGCTGTTAGTCTTGCTCAAAAATAAAAGTGTACAAATAAGTTATTGATCAAATAAACTTGGTCCTCAGCAAAAGTAATGGAGTTATTTATACTCAATAGATCAAAGGATCCAAATAACAAGCGATCAATTGTAACTTTACAGATAATTAATAGTGCTGGAAATTACTTTCTAGTATTCTATATTATTCTATGCTCATTATTAAAATTATTTTATCTTTAATCTGCTTCAATTAATTTTTATCTGCTAATTCCAGCAAATCTACCTTGCCAAAGTAGAGAAGCTGTCATCTACCTTGCTCTGACAAGCTGGCAAAGGGCAACCTGAAAAATCCCATCACTGAGTCATGAGAAAGAAGCTGTCAACAAAAGAGAAAACATGAATGTGTGTGCACTATATATTCACATTAGAAGGGGAAAAGTCTGATGTCCAATGATATAGAAAAAAACAACTGCCAAACCAAGTCCTAGTTAATATATATGCATTCAAAATGAATGTGAAATAATGATTTAAATCTTCATGCACCATAAGCTATGGTAAGAATCAAATCTGCCACCACCTAAAGACTGATCCTGATTTTTTTAAAAATAAGTATAAACTTAAAACTAATGTTTAGATAAATTATTCTATCTTATTTAATAAAATATGTTAGTGAATAATGATTTTTAATCTGTTTACAATCAGGTATGGCAAGATATTATAGTTTGTTCTATTTAAATATCATGCCACAACTAAGAGGCATTGATTGTAATAAATTAGTTTATAAAAGGCAAGTAGCCTGTAATTTCAGTCTCCTGTCATGCTATTAAAAGGTGTATATCTGTTAATTCATTATTTCCACTTTATTTAAAAGCTAAATAATATGATAAAGGAGTAAATCTATAAATTATGGTGGAGGGCAACCATGCTGCATAGGCAAACTGGTTTAGGGTTCTACTAAGTAGTCTTGTATTTGAACTACTGTTATTGATAAGAATATATGGTTGGTATCCATCAATTCAGGTTATGAGTTACATCTGATTCTCATTCTTATGTAACATGTTAGTATTAGATGATTGTAACATCATTTGTGACTGCTGATCTCTTACAATCATTATCTTATTTAAACAGTGATAAGCAGTAGACAATCAATTCCTACCTCATGCCATCCATTTTTCTTTCATACAAACAGGTAGTGATAAGTTTTGTGATTGCAAATCACTGTATGCTATACATGCTATAGAAGTCTTATTCATATCATAGATATATAATCTCTTCATATATGCATTCTTATATAACTATTGTAATGCAGATGCAGTTTTTGTATTTTACAATTATTTTATTACCTATTGCATACTCATAACATAACCTGTAATTGATCACAACAATCAAGTAGTGAGATTAGCTTTAATTTATAAGCTTGTATCAGTTAGCACTAGAACAACACATATGAAAGTGGAGAGCAGTTAGATGTCTATGCAGTAGATTGGAATGCATTCAAACAATTATTATTAATAGTATTCTAAAATAATATCAATTGTATTAAACCTTTATACCACTGTATATTATATCTGTGCACAATTAAAAGTAAATTAATAAAATTTGGAAAGAGTTATTTACCTTAAATTAAGTTATAAATTCAAGTTATTAAAGTCATGCCAGTGTGTGTTTTGTGTTATATATACATAAATAAATAGTGTTGTCTCATTATTTTTGGCATGTTTAATGGGACTCACCAATTTAAATAATTAATTATGAGTCTCTTGTTTTATCCCTGATCTTAGCTAGCTGTAAAAGAAAAAGTTGGTATTCTGTGCCTTAAAAATGCGGAAAGCACATGTGTATTGCCCTCAGATGAATTGCATGTAGATTGTGCAATTCTGATTTACAATATAGAAGATGTTGGGGTTCAAATTTTATCAAGTTTAATCATTTCTCACAGCCTCTAGTAATTAGTAATAAAATATAACTCTTTCTAATGATTGTCCTCTAGTTTAAATTTAGTGTGAATAATCAGAGTAGTCACTTTAATTTTATACAAATTTGCTTAATGTATTCTCCATTATTTGTAAATTGAGTATTATTTATGAGAGTTGAATTACTGCTAAGGTATTGGATACTCTTGCTCTAAGGTATTAAAT
Source organism: Epiperipatus broadwayi (assembly GCA_028023455.1). Taxonomy (NCBI): domain Eukaryota; kingdom Metazoa; phylum Onychophora; class Udeonychophora; order Euonychophora; family Peripatidae; genus Epiperipatus; species Epiperipatus broadwayi. The sequence continues at coordinate 680,745 of JAQFVV010006491.1, forward strand.
ACTTAAAAAGTATGTAGCTTTGTAATTATGAAATTATTTTAATTATTAAATTCTTACACTGATCACCATTGTATGTGTAATTTCAAATGGATTAACTTATTATAATATTTTTATATTTTAGTAAATCTAAGATTTTGCTCTGTAATATCTTACATTAATAACACAATGAATGATAAGTGTATATGTTTATATATTCAAGCTTTCAGGCCAATATGCTTAAGTCTGGCTTATATATTTAAAAAAGTTAAGTTGAGAAAAGATTGGTATCATCCTTTTCTTGTCAAAATCTCTGTCATTTGTAGAAGCCTGATCATTCTTAAGACAGCTATTTAAAATCTGATCAGCTGCCTTAGTGCATGTGAAAGATTAACAAACTTTCAATTATTATTTCCAATTTAACAACATGCAATTTAGACAAATATTATTACTTTTGCAATAAAGTCAATTATTATAATCATTCCATGGCTTTGCTGTGTTTCTTGTTGTTCCCTTTCCTCCAATTTTTTTTATCTTCATTAGACACTATCAGATTTTCAAAAATAAAAAATAAATCTTCAGTTAAATTTGATAGTATACCATTTTGATACTTTAGCTGCTGTACTGTTTTATATTTCTATTTAAAGTTAACTTTTATTTAATATATGGAAAATTAATTTTTTTTTAGATATAAAAATTAATATAAAGATAAAATTGAAATACAACCATGTCTCAATCTTACTGATTCATCTATATTATTTGTATTGGTTATATACTTATTTGAAAATATATACCCTCATTTTTAGCTTGGTTTGTAAGAAATAGATCTAATAGTAATAATTCCATCCCTTTTAAGTGTTTGTCCATTATTAATGATTAAGCAGTGTTGCCTCTATACAATAAAATAATTTATTGTATACTTATTAGATAACTAGATTAATTAGGATTAATTACAAGGTAAATATATTGATTTGGATAATATTTTAACAAAAACTTTATGTCACATGAAATATTTAGTTGTTTATTGTAATAATGCTGGTGCTTCTCAGAATCTGAAGTGAGACTGCTGCCTTACATAGGTTGACTTTACTTTATGCTTTTCTATTGATGTTATAATTTATAAACATATTGAACGATTCAATAAATCTTATTTTATACAATATAATATTAAAAAGTTTGAATTATTGGGTGAAGACAATTATATGAATATCAATAAAGAAAACCAATAATGTTATTAAAAACAAAGCCTGTCATTTTTTATTATTCATAGAAGAGAATGAGTGTAGACATTCTTTTAAATGCTAAAATACATTGCTACATCATATGAAATTTTTTTTAATTTCAAATCAATTGGGCCTATTTAAATATCTTTTGTAACACATGATATTCTTTCATGAAGAAACTTATGACCATTTTTTGTAGCATTAATTGATTCATTTTAAACTATGGTAATGTTTAAAATATAAATTAATTCATTAAAATATATTTTTTCTTTAGTGAGATTTGTAGAAATATTCAAATTACAATTTTTTTTAAAATTAATCTTTAATAATTGGAGGAAAAGTTTATATTGAAAATTGAATTAATAAAATAATGTTTAAACTTTTTAACATGTATTTTAAAAAAATTAAATGTTCTATTTTTTAAAATATAGACATGTTTAAAAAATTTAATACTATTGAGATAGTTAGTAATTAATGAAACTTTTTGCTGACTTATCCAAATGATATGTAATTTGATTTTATTGTGTGTTTTTGTTAGATTGTGGTTGTGGGATCAAATAAAACTTAAGACCAGACTGTTCATTCAGTATGTTTTCAAATAAAATTATTATGTTTAAAGATAAAATCTAATCAATCAATTTAACAATTGATGAAGTAGCATCTTTTAGAAGAAAGTCAATTTATGTAATTAATCTTGTAATTCATTCGTTATCTTACAGAATGAATTATATAAACAGTAATTCTTTGTGCCATATAGTAGAGTGGTGAACTCAGAGCTAAATGATTCTGGATTGATTTAATTCTCAGCTCAATAAAATAAAAAGTCAATCTCAGTTTATCAACTAAATGAACCTACAGCATTTAACCCATCATTTAGGTACTTAAATATTATATGATCCCCCAAGCAATTAATCTATTTGGTATAATGTGTATTATTTTTATTATAATGATTGATTTAAAATACATTTATTAATAATATTACTACTAATAAATATTAATACTAATTTCTTTTTTTTTTTTTTTTTAGATTCTCCTTTAAATGATAAATCCCAAAATTTACCTTGAAACTTACATTGACAACTTGTATCATCACCCTGGTGGAAATTTAATAACAATTCAACATATTCACAGATTTTTTTTTAGATATATTTATTACTTCATGAAAATTAATGTAAACTGAAATTTAAAGTATTTATCTATTTGATAATTGTTTTTTAATTATTATTTAACCTATTATAATTAACTAACTTAATACAAGGAATAAAATGATTATTATTATAATCATGATATGAAATAGTAAGTAAAATATTAATGATATGAGAAAAGTACTTTGTTATATACTTATATAGACAATAGATAGATTACATATTTCCTTTTATTTTTTCTTAAGTCTTCCTTTAATTACAAATATTTTGCTTAGGAAATTCAATATCTTTCACATCAGGTGTAGAATAAAATTAGCTTATTTTAAAGATTAGGAAAAAGAAATCTGTGAATTTGAATTATGTAAAATAAGTAAGTATATGGATTATTATAAATGGACAATTTTTTTTTTTTTAAAAAGTAGATACATAAAAAGTCTGTGATACCAAAAACTATACCACTTATATTTTACATATATTATTATATAACTATTTAGATATCTATATATGTACATTTTACGAAAAAAATCCAATGTATAATTTTTTTTGGTAGAAGTTTAAAATGTATATGCATGTCATAAAACCTAATGATTACTAGTATAGTTATGTAATCAAATATAATTACTTTTATATTTAAATAAAATCCTTCTATAATAGAAATGTTTTTCTTTTGCAGCTCATTTCATTACGCACATTAAGCACAAATTAATTGTTATTATACTATTAAAAAGTATTAAAAAATATCGTTAAACTATAGTATTCAAATACATAAACATATTTACTGGGCACCAAACAGAGAACAAAATATATTCAAATTTTTATAATTGTTTAAAAAATTAGTAACATAATTTTTTTAGTATTTAATTAATTATATGCAGTCAATTTAAAAAATATTTTCATTAGGAAGTATAAAAGTTTAATCATTGTAGATCTAAATAGAAGAGAATTAACTCTATCATATCTTAACAAAATTATTACAGATGTTATATGATTATAATAAAGTAATTTTTTATTATTAATTATTATCAATATCATCACCATAATTATCATTATAAAATATATGCTAAATTAATTTCTGTAAATGTATGAATCATAATATTATATTAAAAACTATTATAATATTAAAATTATATAAATGTATTAACATATCATTTATATTTTTAAATTGTTTTTTATTTTGGTGTTTATCATTACAACTCTCGCCTCAGTGTTTATCCATCAGGTGATTTATAAATTTCAAACATCTGAATCATCATGCATGAGTCCATAATTAATTACTTTTCTTTATATATAAAATCATTAATTTACCTTGATTATGATTGGCATTGTTTATATTGTAACGGGAGAAAGATCTTTGAGATTCGCATATACTGACCCCAGGGGCGCCACTAGTCCAAAATAGGAACTAGACATTTATTTTAGGGTGGACAGGATATGCAAATCAAAAGGCACCGAACTACACTCAGGGGGGAACAAGATATCTTAAATATTATTTAGACAGTTGAGAAATCAAAGCACAAAGACAAACGTCAGCCAAATTAAGTTTAAACAATTTATTAATTTTATTAAAAGTTGTGCAATAGAGTGAAGACATCTAGCCACGAATATAAAAGTGACTTATGTTAACATACGCATATTTACCAGAGAGTGCACAAGAGTACGACAAACATGAAGGCATAAAACATTTTGGCAGCAAAATTATCTCACTTAAAATAGAAGAAAGGGTTAGGAAAATATCTTCTTGCTGGCCAGTTGCAAAATTACAAAACAAACAACAACTTTAGCTTCCTGAATCAGGGATAATAAAACAGTTACTGTCCTGCCGGAAATCAACGTAACCAGCGCGAACGTCCGAGCAGTAATATTCTAATTACTGTCGTTAAAATGCCGCAGGACTGCTGCGTGTAATACTACATTCAAAGTAAACATGGTTGATCTCACTTACAAGACAGCAAAAGATATTTGATTATGATCTTACGTAATCCAGAAAGAAATGACTACTTTCAGACAACCTGAAGAAATAACTTAACAAATAGCCAGCAAAAAGATTTTGTTGTTTGCACAAAAAGCGCAAACGAAACATGCTTAAAGATTCCTTATTTTACAACTAAGGGCAGGTGAATAAATAAAGACTATGAAAACTGCCAATGCGTTTTGTAATAGTTAACGAAATAATCAGGTATATATTAAACATATAAAATACAATCTCCTAATGCACCCTCTGATAAACGAAAATTGCAAACAAACTTGGAATCTTAAAACTAAGATTCCAAGACACACTTTAAATACTAGAAAAGAGTACATACAGATAATAAATAATTAAAAAAAAAAATTAATACCATTTTAAAACATATTTATCATTAGATTGAGTGGAGATTTAATTAAACGCAATTTATTTACCCTGGCTAGAATAGGAAAAAGTTTAGCTTACGGTAAGGCAGAGTTCTAGTGATTTAGTGACGAGTGCACACTTTTGACAATAGTTCATCTTTCAGGTCCTTTGACAGCGGCAAGGTAGAGGCAGTGTTTATTTTAGAGGCTCATGGCATGACTGAAGGAGAGCTGGTAGTCGTGGGTCCATCCTTTGTTTAAATTAGCAAGACATTCTAATGATGGCAAAACCCATAGTGGTAGATTTTGACATCTTGCACAGCAATGAAGTTTGTCAATAATTATTTAAGTTTTTAGCAGGCAATTAAACATCCGAACAGCTATTCAAAACCATCTGACTCTTAGCAGTCAATAACCCAAGTGTGTATCTAATAATGAATCTCTTCTCTCTCCAAAAATTGGTGGGCTATCCTTGCCTTGCTACATTTCCCATGCAAAACTTTCATTAGTGTCCATTCTATATTCCAGGCAGGGCAAATATTAATTTCCCACTCAATCTAATTTAAGACTTCCAACCAGGGATAATTGAAACAAAAATGACAAATACAAAACTAAATCTCCGCTTTTTTTTTAGAATTAACTTTAAAAATAATTACAATAAAAGCAACAGGAATATATAATTAGCAAGCTTGCCTGTTTTTAATCAAATTGATTAAAACAGATGGTGAAAGTAAACTATTTTACAATCAATTTTATAAACATTAAATAATCTATTTTAAAATATAAATGCGTATGTGTTTTAAATAATAATAAAAAAATTGAGCATTAGACATTTAATGAAAATGAAGTTGTTTTCCCTTTTTAATTTTAGTAATAAAACAATTGAATCGGAAATCAATCCGGCTCAACTGCCTCAACACGTGATCAAAAAAAAAAAAAAAAACATTCCTGCAACTTTTTTTCCTTTTTTTTTTTTTTAAACTAAAAACATTTCAAAAACTACCCCTAGGAATTTGGCTGAATGCACTCATGAAAAACCAAAACAATATTTCATTTCTTACATTTATCCATTCTCATAAATCATTAACAATTTTTTTTGTCTGTTTTAAAACAATCCGTCCGATTGCTAAAAGCCGAACCTTTAACTTTTGTCCGGCGGTTCTTTTACTCTTTTTATTAATTTTCTGAAATAAGTTCCTTTCCCTCTCTTATATTTTACCTGCCTAGAATTTATGATTTTGTCTCTTTCCCATTCTGTTTTGCTTTCTAGTGTATATACCTGAATCTTTTTCTTAACGAAACTTCCCAATTCTTCATCTTTTCCTACTTTATTTTTAGTCATATCAACACTAGTAAATGGCAACACTTCATTTCCCACAGACTTTTTACATGCCTTGAATAAGATTGCTTTATAAATGGCTTTTATTTCTGTTTTAAAATCATATTCCGAAAACTTTTCCTTAGTTTTAAACCCCTGTTCACAACTAACAGTTATTTTACTCAACTCATTTTTAACCTCTTGAGGTAACTTATAACTGTCTCCAAGATTTTCTTTCTCCACCATACTATCTATCTCTCTCCACTCTCTACTTATTTCAAACTTTATTTCCACCCTCTCTGTCCTAGTACTCTCCTGTGCTACTTCAATTTCTATATCTTTTACGACTACTTTTTCTACTTCCTGACTCTCTTTACTCATCTCATTTTTCAAATCCTTTTCCATCTCCACTTCTTTTTGTTGAGTTTCTTCTACTCTTCCTGTCATTTCTCTTCTCATTTCTTTCATTTCTGCTCTCAGCTCCTCCAGTATTGTTTGTTGACTCTGTTTTATTTCTAGCAACTCTTGACGTATTTCTTTCATCGCAGCTTGCCGACTTTGTTTCATTTCTATTAACAACTTTATCATCATCTGTGTCTCGCTCTCTTCTTTTTCTACTATCTGGGGGTATTTAAATGAAACAGGGCTCTCTTCCAAACCTGCCGCCCTGTCACCTTCTTCTTTACCTTCCATTTTTACACAAGGCTAACTCGCTATACTAACTTTTTTTTTTTAAACAAAAATCTCAAAGCAAATAAAATGCTATTTATTTATATGCAAGAAGACAATGAACTATTTTTACTACTTTTAAATTCGAAAATTTACTCCGAACAATTTTTTTTTTTTTTGTTTAAACAACAACAAAAAAAACTCTATTTATTATTTATGTCATATGAAAAAGACGAACTCCATTCTACCAAACTGCTTCAACAATACATGCAATAATTAACAAAAATCGAACCTCTACTGACTAGATCTTGCCACTTACACCTGAAATCTTTCTCAACCATCTAAACAAAATCTCACATGGGTTTGAAAACTCGGAGGCTCCACATTGATGCACCAAAAATGACTATATATGTAATGGGAGAAAGATCTTTGAGATTCACATATACTGACCCCGGGGGCACCACTAGTCCGAAAATAGGAACTAGACATTTATTTTAGGGTGGACAGGATATGCGAATCAAAAGGCACCGAACTACACTCAGGGAGGAACAAGATATCTTAAATATTATTTAGACAGTTGAGAAATCAAAGCACAAAGACAAACGTCAGCCAAATTAAGTTTAAACAATTTATTAATTTTATTAAAAGTTGTGCAATAGAGTGAAGACATCTAGCCATGAATATAAAAGTGACTTATGTTAACATACGCATATTTACCAGAGAGTGCACAAGAGTACGACAAACATGAAGGCATAAAACATTTTGGCAGCAAAATTATCTCACTTAAAATAGAAGAAATGGTTAGGAAAATATCTTCTTGCTGGCCAGTTGCAAAATTACAAAACAAACAACAACTTTAGCTTCCTGAGTCAGGGATAATAAAACAGTTACTGTCCTGCTGAAAATCAACGTAACCAGTGCGAACGTCCAAGCAGTAATATTCTAATTACTGTCGTTAAAATGCCTCAGGACTGCTGTGCATAATACTAGATTCAAAGTAAACATGGTTGATCTCACTTACAAGACAGCAAAAGATATTTGATTACAATCTTACGTAATCCAGAAAGAAATGACTACTTTCAGACAACCCGAAGAAATAACTTAACAAATAGCCAGCAAAAAGATTTTGTTGTTTGCACAAAAAGCGCAAACGAAACATGCTTAAAGATTCCTTATTTTACAACTAAGGGCAGGTGAATAAATAAAGACTACGAAAACTGCCAATGCATTTTGTAATAGTTAACGAAATAATCAGGTATATATTAAACATATAAAATACAATCTCCTAATGCACCCTCTGATAAACGAAAATTGCAAACAAACTTGGAATCTTAAAACTAAGATTCCAAGACACACTTTAAATACTAGAAAAGAGTACATACAGATAATAAATAATTAAAAAAAAATTAATACCATTTTAAAACATATTTATCATTAGATTGAGCGGAGATTTAATTAAACGCAATTTATTTACCCTGGCTAGAATAGGAAAAAGTTTAGCTTACGGTAAGGCAGAGTTCTAGTGATTTAGTGATGAGTGCGCACTTTTGACAATAGTTCATCTTTCAGGTCCTTTGACAGAGGCAAGGTAGAGGCAGTGTTTATTTTAGAGGCTCATGGCATGACTGAAGGAGAGCTGGTAGTCGTGGGTCCGTCCTTTGTTTAAATTAGCAAGACATTCTAATGATGGCAAAACCCATAGTGGTAGATTTTGACATCTTGCACAGCAACGAAGTTTGTCAATAATTATTTAAGTTTTTAGCAGGCAATTAAACATCCGAACAGCTACTCAAAACCATCTGACTCTTAGCAGTCAATAACCCAAGTGTGTATCTAATAATGAATCTCTTCTCTCTCCAAAAATTGGCGGGCTATCCTTGCCTTGCTACATTTCCCGTGCAAAACTTTCATTAGTGTCCATTCTATATTCCAGGCAGGGCAAATATTAATTTCCCACTCAATCTAATTTAAGACTTCCAACCAGGGATAATTGAAACAAAAATGACAAATACAAAACTAAATCTCCGCTTTTTTTTTAGAATTAACTTTAAAAATAATTACAATAAAAGCAACAGGAATATATAATTAGCAAGCTTGCCTGTTTTTAATCAAATTGATTAAAACAGATGGTGAAAGTAAACTATTTTACAATCAATTTTATAAACATTAAATAATCTATTTTAAAATATAAATGCGTATGTGTTTTAAATAATAATAAAAAATTGAGCATTAGACATTTAATGAAAATGAAGTTGTTTTCCCTTTTTAATTTTAGTAATAAAACAATTGAATTGGGAATCAATCCAGCTCAATATGTAGAACAATATTTAAATTATCATAAATATATTTTTAATATTATTAAAATTCATTTAATAAGATCTTTTTTAATGTGTATTAAAAAAATGTTTTTAGCTAAAAATTAATATTAGAAGTGTTTTTCTTGTTATTGTCTTTACTCATAATTATGAAAAAGAACGAACATTATGGAAAAGTGAATAAACTCTTTTATCATTACAAAAAAAAAAAAAAACAGTGTATGTATTATAACCTAAAATATTTGCAATAAATTAGAAATTACCATGCTTTTTTTAGATGATTGCTCGGTATTTTATAACTGATCGATGGCCAACACTTTGTGAAAGCCAAAATTATACATAACTTATAAAGAAGGAAATGAGGTGGATATATTATGATTATTATTTCAAAATACAATTGGGCACATTCAATTATAACAACATGATTGGCTAAGCTAAGGGTTCTTATATATGATATATGTTATGATAAAAAGAGCCATAGGGATAAGAATAAGAATAATTAAGCATTGTAAATATACTAATTAACATTTAAATAAGACATTGATTTTATATAGCACAATGTTTTTATAAACTGTAATATTAATAAGCCGATAAGCTAATGCACATGCTCTTAATACTGAAAGAATTGACCAAAGAGTATTTAGGTTATAATATATTCTTTCTCATAACATTTTTTCAATATCTCACTCCAGTGTAATAATAACATATCTCACAACCACTATTCTCAAATTTTTGTTGCAATGATCTGAATCAATAATCCAAAATTTTTGAAATAGGATAATTATGCTTCTTGGGTTTTATTTGTGCCACTTTTAATTTTTTTTTAATCATTGATTATAATAGTAAGAACTTGTGTATTTTTATTGAATATATATAATGCAAATATATCCATAATTACTACATACTACTTTTTACATTTTTTTGAAAATATGTAACCTAAGTTATATCTTCAAATACATTCTCTCACTGAAATAAATTTATATTGTATCTTTTTAGAGTGTTCTTAAGTTTGTCTTTATAACATAAATAAGGCATATTTCCTACAAATGATTACAGTTTTTACAAAAAAGCAAATTCCATTTTTTATTCTAAAATATTGTTTAAAAATTCTATTATTCTTTAGTGATTTTGTATGTCTAATCACTGAATCAATATAATCCATTTCACAAAACCAAAACACCCATTGATTAGTTTTTCATCATGGTTCACAATAGTAAACAGCATTTTTAGATGAAATGTGTTTACTGACATTTTGTTATATTAAGTGCTTGTCTTACTTTTAGCTAATAAATTTGGCACAATAACTGCTATATTTACATCTATTTAGTTGAATTATATACATTATTTACTCTTTTTAATTTATTAAATAAAACAGCATTACTCTTCTATCTAAAAAGATAGCCAAAAATTAATGTGATGTAACTTGAAAAGATGATAACTATCTAATCCAAAGTTGATGAAGATTTTTCTTTATTGATAAATAACAAAACCTTTTGAGAAATAAATTATTGAATTACTAAATTATAATTTAAACTGCACGGAATTTATAACAAGTGATAGTCCAGACTACCAGTTAACTGTTTGCCATATTAAATACAATAAAATGCTTCACTCATATTGATATTGGGAAAGTTGGATTAACTTTTACCACACATATAATCAACTAAACTATGATACCAATTTTGTTTTAATATCTATTTACCTATATGGTATTAGATCAGTTAAGATTATGAAATAATAGATGTAAGATAGATTTAATTTTGTCATCAAGATTCTGCTAAGTTAAAAACTTTCTTTAGTTTGATGAAGTCAAAGAAGTATATAGACAAACTTTACATTTGTAATTTTTCCTTTCTATCTGATAGCAAAAATTCAAAGCAGAAAAATTAAGATTAAACATCTGTTCTAAAAATCAATATTATAAAGTGATGCACTTAGTATGCTTCTTAGCTATTACAATTATAGATTGAAATTCTATTTTGAAATTCCATTAAGATCTATATGAAAATTTACTAAATTATTGATTTTCTTTTAACATTATCTCAGAATTTATTAAATCAAATTGTTGTAATGTTTAGACCACATCTATTCAAGAAAAGGGATGTCGAATTAGCATATTTTCAAAAATTTTAATATCTTGTTTCAAAATCCTCTAGTTTGGATTTATATGAATATTTTTAACAAATATAAAGTACAAAAAAATTGTGAGATCCATGTCAACAAAATTTTAACTTTTTATGTATTTTTATATTGTGTAAAAAAAAATTATAATATACTGCAGTTTTGTTTTTTTTACATTTATTAAAAAATAACTATAATGATAAGCATATACCTAAAAATAAAATCAAAATAATGCAAATTTCATTTTGTGCAAAAAATGAGGAATAAATTACTTATTTAAATAGTGGATTGTTTATTTGTTTTTTATTTGAAAAATACTACATTACGTTCAATGTTATTTTTTCTTAAGTATTTATCTGATACTTAAAATTTAGATATATTAGTTTATCCTACATAGCATACATGTTAAACGTGTTTGAATAAAATTCATTTTGAGTAAAAAATTCTTGAAGTGATATGTATAAAGAGTTTCAATAATAACAGCTAGCTGCTAAACTGAAAAAATAAATTCACTTTTGTCTATGACTGAAGATCTTATACAGAATTTAGTCTTAGCATATTACTCGAATGTAAAATTGTTATAAATTTTTGATCTAAATATATTACATTATATTAATTCTGTAAAATTTCTAATATATATATATATATTGTAACGACATATATATATTCTAGCCTTCATCTCGTGCATCCTCACTTCAGAATAGTATAAGATATAAAATAAAACGGGTTCTAGCTCAGTTACTAATTAATAAATAAAATATTCAGCATTAAAATTAAATATTCCACTAGCTCAAATTTAAAATTCGAATAAGGTTCAATTTATAATAATAAATTAAATAAATATTTAATTATTTCATGAGACTTGAAGTGAAAATACATGTGACAAGATAGATTACATTGAGCCAATATCCTACAGGATACTACCTCAATGGCATAAGAACACTATCCCCCTTTATTACTATTTTAAATAACAAACTCATAGTATTCTTACGACTTTATTAACTTCCACTCACTAAGATTAAACTAATAATTAAGTCTTAATCTTCTATTTGTAATAATCTAGCTCAATAAAATAATCTCAGGTTCATAAAGTTTATTCTAAGTTAATTTAAAAATACGGTAGTAAAATATGAGAAGGGATTTTATGTCATAATCTACTACACTGAAACTAATAATAATAATATTCTTCATTGTTTAACTACTACTGGATATCTTTTCTTTTCGTTATATTTTTATTATCATAATAAAATAATTTTATATAATCTTTTACCTTCATGTAATAATATAATAAATACGTGGTAGCATATGATAATCTGATAAACAAAGGATGTGTGGCAACTGATAGCATATAATTTAATATAATATTGTGATAACTGATTTATGACTAATAAAATAACGTAAAACTATGATTATTTAATTAAATGAATACCAATAAAATATTTAAATTCTTAAATAATTCTCTATTTATCTTTTTGTGCAAAATTATATATTTGTTTCAATTATTATGCATATATCGTGTTTTCATGCAGCGATGTGGAGAAATAAATAACTCAGACACAAAATTTTTGAAATAACAAAATTTAACAAAGTTTATTACTAACAACAAATAAATAAACAATTTATTTACACTATTTACAGTAGATATCCTTAACTTTTTTACTTTACAGTTTGATCTACTGGGTTATAAAGCAATTTATATTTCAATTATATCTTTATTTAGATTTAGGACAAAGTTTAAAAAAAAATGTTACTATTTGGTTTCTCATTATGGTTAACTTATTACAAATATATTTATCTACTTTATTAGCAACAGCATTTTATCCTTAATATTATTAAACTATCTTATTTTTAAAAATTCATACTTAGAAAACATTCTATAGAAAACAAAATTTTATAATGAGTATGGACTTCTCAAAATATTAAAAAAAAATTTCATCTTGCAAAGTCAAAGATATTACACAAAATATTATCCAAAATTCAGTACTAGATTTTAGTATTTATCACACAATGTTTACTAATCATAATATATTCTTCTTTAAGCCTTACTTTAGTATGATATAAGTGTAATCATCAATATATTTCTGTTAATCAATAAACAAAAAATATACTATGCATATTGTTTACATAATTTACTTTGTACTATTGTATTTTAAAAATATGCAATACTTATTTTTCTCTTAAAAAAAAAAAAAATACTAAAGCATTTAAAATTATTATCACTTTAAAGAAAATATCTTTGTTTAGATACCTTATTTTAAAAAAGTTTATATTTCATTTCCGAAATAAAAAACTCAAAATATATTCTATGATTCTTTTTTTTTCCTTAGGATACTTTGGATCTTCAATTTTAAGTTATAACGTCCTATTCCTTCTAAGCAAATATACCAATCTTATACAAAACGATAGCATAACCTAAATTCTAAATTATTTATCATTTCTCTTAAACATATCTTACTGAACGATACAGTTACATGAAATAAAGATAGCGAAAACAGATGCATAGGATTAAGGAAGAAAGCTAGAGTATTACTCTTAACATATCTCAAAATCATGGCACAGTGCGAAGAGGTATGACATTTACCTGCCTAATATCCTCTAGGACAGGGACGATGTTAAAGCTATTTCTTCAGCTTTATTAGAACATCAAATATTTAAAGTAATATAAACACTGTCCAAATAAATGTGTATCAGTCATAGGGCTTTGTTAACTATGCTGATATTCACATAAAGACTAAATATTATTTCCATTCCTTATAACATCCTATTTCTTAAAACATCATCTTGGTTTCCTGTTCACTAAGTACTTCCAAGACACTATCTCAACATTATTTCTCAAGATTTTCCACATCTTACATCAATAAATAACTATCTGCATTTACAAAACAATAAATAAAATTCATTAATAGTTAAACAATCTTACGATTCCATAAGAAAAGTTGCTTACTTCATTATTCTATATGTCTAATCATATACAATCTATTTAGACAATATTTGAATATCCAATAACATGATAATTTTAAAAGAATCACATAATTATTTGTTATGTTGGATTATATCACTAATAAAAAAAAAATTGTCATATGCATATCTTTCAAATCAATCCTATCTCATAATGTTTTTTTAAAATGTTGTATAAAATGCGGTACATATAAATCAAAAACTTTTACACTTCATTCTTCCAATTTATGGATGATCTAAAGAAAACAAAAAAAATATACATTATAAATTATCAATAGTTATTATTATTACCAATAACCTTTATCTAGTCATCGTGTTCAGTAGGCTTCCTTTATCCACTTGAGCATTGCAGATATAAAAAAATTCACACCCATACACTTTATATTAAAATATTTTTAGCTAAATTATTAGATTGTTATATTATAAAATTTTAATATTAATAAATTAATGTTTTTATGTTTTTTCCTAATCTTATATAAAAATTTAGATTTAAACTAGGTTAACAAAATAAAAGGAATCAAAACTATAATTCCATATTTTCTTGACGATAGTTCCTGATAAGTCCAAAATGTTTATTATTTTCTCTAGAGGTTTTAAAAATGTTCTCCAAGCATGTTAAAGTTTAAAATAAAATTAATTATTAATCCATTTAGTAAAATTTATAGAAAATAATCCTTGGTTTTAGTATTTAGGACGATAATTATTAAATCATAATATTAATTAATCCCGTGAAGCTTCTTAATCTTTTCTACCAATATTCTCTGTGTATCTGATGCATCAATCCATCTAATTTAACTTTAAAAATATTCGATAAACTTTTAAGTACTATTTGTATTTCCATGCATCCATCTTTTATTCAACTATGTGTTCACTTTTTTTATATATGTTTCCTTCTTGATACATTTAAACTTTCGTTTGGTATTTTTTTATAAATCTCTTTTAAAAATAAAAAACTTCATGTACTTTTAAACAAATCTGTTCTAAATACATTTTAAATAATTCTAAGACTGGATGTTTTTAATATCAAAAACGCTTCTATAACATATTCTCCTGGGTTCTTTCTTAAATTCTTGAAAATATTTTTTAAAAAATGTTACCTTCAGAAAGGATATAACATTTTACTCCTTTTGATATAATATTATATAAAATAATTCATGAAATATAATTGTTTTATTACTATTTAAAAAATAAATTTTGGATAAGCTTATAAATAATACATTTCAATACATTTTTTAGACTCTGTATAATGTCCGAGCTGTGGTTTTTTATGTACCAAAACAGTTCTTCAGTGAAGTATTAATAAAGCTGTATCAATAAATATTTCAAACATTTTTACAGTATTACAACTTCTATCCATTTTATTTCTTAGTATATCCATTTTTTATTGCGAAGTTTAGGTTAAATTTTTAGATAAAATACGACTGAAAGGAACTTTAAAAAATTTAACAAAGCATGTTAAACGAAATTATTAAAATATTATTTAGTTTACACTCTCTTTTTTTTTGCAAGTTATTTTTAAAATATTAATTACTTTTTGCAAATAAATTATGAGAGAGTGCTAAAATTGACTAAAATAATAATTTTAAAATAATTTACCTTTCTCTGGTTTCAATACATTATTAATCTCCCCTGATAACTTAGTTACGATGATATTTTATAGTCTGTAAGAATACCTATTCCTATTGGTTAATTCTTACTTTAGCTTGAGAACAAATTTACATATTTTTACTTTATAGTAGAATTAAATTTCAAAATTAGAAATTATGACGTAATAAAATTTAAAAAATATTATTTAAAATTCCACTTTTATTTCAATTATTATTTTATTAAAACTATTTAAACATTTAAAAGAACTTTTAAAACAATTTTAATAACTTAATCCATTTATCTATTTTTATTTAAACAAAATATTTAATTTTTTATATTATGAATGTATTCGTCTTTATTACATCATTTAAACATGTTATACGATAGTTAACTTAATATTTATTATTATTTTATGCTAGGTGACAATTCCATCCAATTCTATAACTTTTAAAATATTTTAAACTTCATTACTTTAAATACAAACAAGCATGTGTATGAAAGTATTAGTATACAAGTCACATGATTAATAACTTTGACAGACGATTTTCAATCTATTTCTCTGCCTAGACTAATAAAATTGATACACTTATTATATTATATAATATAATTATAAAATTTGGAAGAACAATTTAGAAAATATAGAATTAAATACAATTCTCACCATCACAAAGTTTATTTTTAAAATATATTAATTTTGACTATTTAAATATGATTATAAATTTAAACACTGTATTTATTAACTTATCAGTTTTAAACTATTAAAATCGAATTTATTAAATATACTTTTAATTTTTATAGCTGTGTTATTTAATATGGCCAGCTTTTACAACCATATGAAACAATATTTTAAACTTTACATAACTACTTTTTAAATAATTCGCTATAATTTTATATACCACATATTTTCTTTAGCTTTAAATTGTACTTTAAAAATATAATCAACAAACTATAATTAATGTATTAAAAGAACATATTCTAAAATTTAGAATTTTTAGTAATTGACTGTTATGAACTATTACTGAGCTATAGAAAAGGGCACAATATATATATATACACACACACACATATATATTGTAATGGTAAATAATGCTGAAAGCTCACTCCTCAAATGTTTCATATATTTGAATGCAAAACTGTACCGTATATCTAAAGATAAAGAAGTGAGGTTGGCTTTTTTATTTAATATTTCCTATAAACAGATTAAGCCAACAACTTTAATTATAAATAATAAATTAATAATAATAAGTCTCTCACTTATGGCTAGCTAAACTTATGAAAGATAAGTATATTTAAGACTCTTTTATTACATATATGTGTATTTCAAATAATTATACACCAAAATCAAAGAGGCATTTTATTGATCTCAAAATATATTTAGAATAAGTAACAAATAGTTCTGGAGTTTCTCTTAATGTAACTATTATTCTTTTTATATATATTACAATGTATAGCGAGGCAAAAGAAAATATTAGTATATGCATATTTAATATCTCAGAGTAAATATCAAAATGCAATAGTGAATCTAATATGTGTGACCATAAATCAATAATAAGTGCTGATTTTATAAAAGAAAATTTATGAAAACCAAATTTAATTAAAAATATATATATTTATATTTTATTGATATTTAAGTGATTTTATATTATCATTAATAACAAACACATTCATGAAGTTACTACAGCTTCTCAAACTGTTAAAAAAATTCCAGAGTGAATTGGTGCTATTTATATTCAGTGCTGTTTTCTATAAGCTGGAAAAAATATATCTTAATTACATTTATATAAATGAATATTATAATTATCGGTAATAAAGTATATAACTAATTTAGAATATAGTTTGCAGGTAAAAGTTTTTTTTTAAATTTAATACATCAAACATACCTAATTAATAAATAAATAATTAATTAAGAATATAGTTTTATGTACTTCCCAGGTAATAAAATTGTTTTATTTCTAACAACATATCTAACTTATCTACTTATACAAAATAATATATAGGGAACTTCTGAACAAGTTTAACTTAGGATCATAAGTAATGGTTTATTTAGTAAGTGGCAAAAGTAAAGTAAATAATTACTACACATATCCATATACATTCTCATTTAACATATAAAATAAGAGGAATTTTATCATCTCTTACATAAAGACAAAATTGCTACTCAATGAGAGGAATTTGTATCTCTCAAATAGACCCAATTTGTAATAAGAGTAATTTACCATCCCTTATACAAATAAAGGAAAATATATTACAAGCAAATGAGAACAACAAATATAAGAAGGCCACTAATCAAATTATCTGTGCAACAAATAAATTTTCCAATGCTTTACTTCTTATACTTCTATTTATAAGATTTAAAGTTTATAATGATCATAAATTTTAATATTTATTATATAACACTTAATAAACATAACCATTCACACTCAGTTTATTATATGGGGAATTTTTAAATATGCATTAAATATAAAGCAAAAAATTTTTTTTAAAATATTACCTGTTGTAAAAAAATGTTTATTTGGGAGATCTAAGAAAGAAAAATATATAGCATCAATTCATAACAAAATTATTACCAATGGAATTGCTTTTTTAATCTAAAGTCCTAAATTCAAAGTTCATTTTCAACCTGATTTTCAGCAGGTTTCCTGGGTGAATTCTTGACAAACAAGAAAAGTGAAAATTATAAAAAGAGTGTTCATTCTTATTAAATTTTAAAAGTTCTACATAAAAGTTTATTTATAAAACTTGTTTAGAAAACAATTACAAGTGGACATAAAAAATTAAGAGTTCTTGAAAATGATAAACTATTAATTGGTCCAAGCAATAACATTTTCCCTCCAGATTTTTTTAAAAAATAACTTCTTAAATGTTTAAGTTTAGAAAGGTAGATTTCCATTTTTTATTAGATAGGCTTTTATTTTAGAATTTTGTTTTAATTTAACATTATATCCTGACACTTGTCCATAAAGTATATGACTAGAATGGAGGCTTCACAAGCCCTGTTGGACTATTTTTATCTAGCCAATTACCATGCCTAAAAACTTTAATATTATTATCATTTTTAAAACATATTAAAATAAAATGATATAGTTGGATTGAAGAATTTCTTATCAAGTAAAAAAAAATTTTATTAAGGGTAAACAATCCCCCTTACTGCAAAATAAATGGCATCCAAGTTACTAGAATTATCTTAAAACATCATTCCCTAGCAACCATGTGATGCTAAAAATTCTCTATGATTTACTTTCCATACTCACACACATATCTTGAACATTTGTTTTTAAGTGCCTTGCATTCAACTACTTTCTAAAAAAACTTTAATATTAACAAAAAATATTTTTAGATAATTAACTTTTAAGGCTATAACCTTAAGACTATGTGCCTAAAATGTGACCATAGGGACCTCTACAAATCTAAACACAAGATTAATGACTTTAAAAGACAAAGCCAGCCTTGTCTTTTAAATTCAGTAATCTTGTGTTTAGATTTGTAGAGGTCCCTACTGTCATATTTTAGGTGCATAGTCTTAAGGTTATAGTCTTGATATAATATTACTTACCTAATGAGTGTGCACTTTAAAATTTATTAATTACAACCTTGTAATTAACTTTTATATAATTTTATTAAATTTAAAATCATATCTTCCTTGTTCTTTTAAATGAACATCACAAATATTCTTTGACAAATACTAAAACTAAAATGATTGCCTTTAATATTTCAACCATTTTTAAAATATATATAAATATAAAATAATTAATTCACTTAAATGTGAATAAAAAAAATTAATCTCAACAACTTTAAAAAAAAAAAAAACAATTTAAAATGAAAAGGCACATTATACATAAAACAAATAGACACAATATATCTCTATTGTAAAAATCAGATTTTTGATTGCAACTATATACAGTTAAAGTGAAAAAATATATATTTCAAAGATAGCTTTTTAAAAATTCTCAATGAGGTCTAACTACTACATTATATATATATATATATATATATATATATATATATATATATATATATATATATATTGTACAAGTTGAAATTGTATATTCATCCAACAAAACCTAGAATCCTGGCAAAAGTACCTCAAATCCAGTCATTTTGTTCAATACCCCTGATCAGAATCTTGGCTTATAGGATCATGTATCTGCATAGGCTCCAGCTTTATTTTTCATCTGTTCAAATTCCTGGTGCAGGTTCTCTACTGTTTTTTATATTCAACTACATCTTCTCCTTTGCCTCATGCAAGCTTATTTTAACCTCTTGTATATGTTTGTGGGACATCTCTTGTTCATGCTTGATGTTTTTCTCAAGCATGTAAACCTTTTTCTGCAGGTTACTTTGTGCTTCTTGGAGTTCCCTCAATTTATCCTCCTGGTTTATAATATTTTATTGGATTTCCTTGACAATGGCATTGCAAGGCTGAACCTTGTTTTGTACTTGGTGACAATCATCATTAATCTTTCATAAACCAATGCTGGTTTCCTCAAGGTTCTGTTTTACTAATCCTATGTCTTTTTATTTTGCTCTTCAATTTATAAGAATCTTTCATTTATATCCTTTTTGAACTCTTCACTTTTCTCACTTTGCCTTTTAAACTTTTCTTTCATTTCTGCACTTTGTTTCTCCATTTTCTCATTCTATTTATTGATCATGTCTGATTGTTTCTCAATCTTTTGCATTTATGATCTGCATCATGGCTACAATCTCCAGTCCTGCCTTCAGTGCCTTTGGTCCTATGTCTGTATCATATAATAACTTCTCTGGGTCCTTGAATGTAATTTCCAGACTAGTTATTCCCAGTGGATTAATCACACATGCCACACTAATGACATTTGGTACTATTGCTTTTATTATCATTTTCAACTTGGCTGACATCTTCACCTTCACTCTTTCCACTTTTCTCATTTTCCATTTCTGCGTATTCCATTTTATCGATTGCTTTGGATTTTATAACATTTAGAATTCCTGAATTACAAGGGAAATCCATCTTCCCCCTTTCCCTCAATCATCTGCCTATTTACTGCATTTACCTCCAAACTTGTTGATATCTGCAATGCTTTTTTCCATAATGCTATTTCAACTTCATCACTAGTTATGAGGACCAATGCTAAAGCTTATCCCCTTTAATTATCCTACAAGTTAATCAAAACAAAATGAAACACAAAATTCCTTTATTTACTAATCGGTGTTGATAAAATATGATCAATTATCCAACTTCGAATCCTTAAATTTTTATGAAACATGATGTTTTGTTAAATAATCTGTTGGCAAAATTTATATTAGGGACACCATGCAACAATATGACAAACAATTTACAACACCATATCTGGACTATCCAAGTGCACATGCATATAATTGATAAAAAAAATTGTATAAAAAAAATTAAACATCTGAAATGTTAGAGTTAGTGATGCCTACAAGAATGTTCTGTAGGTTACATATAACTATAAGAAGAAAATATGATCATCACTCATATATGTGGGTTTTATATCACTGAGGTCCTACAATGGCATGCTAAGCCCAGGAAAAAAATATATCATCAGGCATTTGGCTTTATAACATCAATGGCATACATTGCTTTTTCAAGCCTGGGGAGAAAAACCTTGTACTGGTCAAAATTGTACGTTCATCCAACAAAACCTAGAATCTGAGCAAAAGTGCCTCAAATCCACTTATTCCCGAGATGCACTGGTCAGGAGTAATCATGAATTCTAGCCTATTTGTCCATTCCCCAGAACTATAAACCTATGAACAACATTCCTGATGATACATCAACATTTTTCAATTCCAGTCCTGGAGATACAGTGGAGAAGTATGATAACTTAGAATTATTGATGATAGGACTAACATATATGAAGCATATACGTATGTGACCTCAAGTAACCCAGGATAATAAAATATGAAATATTATACTTCTAAAAATATGGTAAGAGATACTTAATAATGATTTGAACAACTGTATTATATATATAAAAGGTTTAATTATTATAAAAAATAAAATTATCACACAGGTATGATTATTACTCATTTCATGCTAAATAATTTGAATAAATAATTAGAATAACATTGGTTATCATTATGAGAATTCATAATGATAAAATCACAATTATAAAGTAAATACAGGTGTGTGTACAATTAATTTCTAAGTGCACTTTAGTTATATTCCAATGATCAATTAAATAAGCTTTTACAAACTAGATTTAAGAATATAAGTGCTATTTAGAATCAAAATGCAATTAATCAAATGATCTAAATAAATATACATTTAAAAGACTCAGACATATTGCTGTCTGAGATGTAACCCAATTAATAATAATCCAATTCAAGATATGACCGAAGTGATTCTGATAATACATGGAGTAAACAGATATTGATATAATAGTAATGCCAGGTAAACATGGTTTCTGGCATTTACATTTATTATGGAATGATTGCATTATTGTTTGCATTAAATGATTTGAATGTGTGCATATTCAAATTGACTAATTTTATAATAACCAAAATATACAGGTTATAATCTTAAATAAAGTTTGAATTTATATATGCATTTGGAAATTGCTTGCCCCAGGAAATGAGCTTAATGCAAGCTTAATTCATGACATTCTAAATACCAAACTCAATAAATAAAATAATATATTGGTTTAATGCACTCACGGCATTACAACTTAACTTACAGATTGGTTTTAGGCTTAATTATAAAATATTAGGAAAATAGTGGTACCAACATTAGATAACAAATATGAAGTTCAGGCAATTTTCAGCTGATGAAACACTTCATTGCTGATCTTAATAAAGGAGGGTATGCTCACTCTTCTGGTGATGCTATACCTGGAGATGAGGAAAGGTGCAATGGGCTGGATGTCCCAGGGACACCCCATGCAGAGCATTTGATACTCTTTCCAAATGTGTTCTAGGGCATGATAAATGCCATACTAAAACATTTACAAATGAAGAAATGTGATTTGGAGTTTCTGGTGATCCCAGATCATGACAAATCAGATATAAAAGAAAGAAAGATGGCCTATGCTGGCACACTAAAATTAAGATATGCCACTAATGAAATGCAATAATTACAACCTAAATATTAAATAAACATCAGGTGCACCAACATGAATTTAATATTAAACCAATTTAATACTAATTATTTCTTAAACTAAATGAATGTCATATATAAACAGGTCCCATATGCATTTAAATCAAAATATGCAATATTAATGCCTATCACACTCCAGGTGATACACAGCTATATTTATTGCATTGTAAAATACAGAGTAGCAGTCATTACTAATAGTGAAAACATAAATAAATCTTAAATTGATAGTGTTCTATAATAATAATAATAGATTAAATTTTAATAATTTTAATAAATATAAAGCTGTGGCAGCCTTACAGGGATCTGTCTTTAAACACATCTAGCAATATTTAATCATTCCCCCAACTTAGTGAGCAGAGGCATTATAATAAATGAATTTAAGTTAATAAAAAATATTCCTTGAATGACTGGGATTTAGAATACAAAGAATAATGGTGCTTGTGAGGCCGAGTAAGATTGGCATATAATTACATATTAGAAATAAAACATATAATCAGAAAATAAATATATCAATAAAATTCTACCAACTAGAGATAGAAATAAAATGAAAGGGATTAAGACAATTATATAAAGATTTGATAAGGTTATAGAGTGCTATAATAATATGTTAGTTACAAGTATATAACTGGCATTTAATACCAGCGAATAAACATGGACAAAATATACATTTTAAGAGTTAAACAGGATTTAATAAAGGAATAGAGTGAGTGAAAATGAATTTATAAGGGCACTGGTGTGATGGCTTGAGAGATCCATGTTTCTTGGGAGGCATTTCATGTTGAAGCATGGCAATCCATATTTCATTAAAATGGAGGTATCATTTGTTTCTAAATCATGTTACTATAGCATTATAAGCAGTCTACTTTGTTTGAGATTGGAGCATAAAGACAATTTTAGAAAAAAACGCAAAAGGTGAACTCATTCCCTACTACTCAATGGCCATAATGTTGAAAAATTGATGATCATGGATTCAGCTTAGCAAATGAATTTCAAATCAATTGTTCTCCTTTTCAATGGAAAAAAAGCCCTATTATACTCATTTATATTTTCTACAAAGTTGCTTTTAGAAATCACCCAAGGCAATGCTGATATGACCTTATCTTGTGTGATCTCTATCAGCATGAAACAACGTTTGTCTTTTGTGCAATCGAAGATGCAAAACCTTGATAAAATCCTCGAAGTTATTGTTTTTAATCTATTTCTCGAGTTTAGAAATAGATTGCATAGTTATAATTTCAATTAAAATATTTTAAAACTAAACTTAATTCAATAGAGTGAAATTTCTAGTTTTCGCTAATGGGTTTCTTTATCGTTTGATAAATTGTACATTTACTTATAGTGGCTTCTAGAACCTTCTCAAGTATTGCATCATTCTTTGCAGCCAAGCTATGTTAAATAATAAATATATAATAAAAATATTAAATAAATAATATTAGGTACTTGGGTACTAAACCTGCAATGTAGGGAGATAGGTGGGGGGGGGGGATGGCCTATTCACATTGGTATCAATCCGCCGTTTCTAATGAGGCCAAAATAACGTGTACACGGATCTTTCTCGATGAAAACATCTATATATACAGCAAAATATATACGATAAAAACAACTATTTACAGCACTAAACAGCAATATATACAGCATAATATATACGATAAAAACAACTATTTACAGCACTAAACAGCAATATATACAGCAGAATATATACGATCTATCTCGATAAAAACAACTATTTACAGCACTAAACAGCAATATATACAGCAGAATATATACGATCTATCTCGATAAAAACAACTAAATATATACGATAAAAACAACTATTTACAGCACTAAACAGCAATATATACCGCAGAATATATACGATCTATCTCGATAAAAACAACTATTTACAGCACTAAACAGCAATATATACAGCAGAATATATACGATCTATCTAGATAAAAACAACTAAATATATACGATAAAAACAACTATTTACAGCACTAAACAGCAATATATACAGCAGAATATATACGATCTATCTCGATAAAAACAACTAAATATATACGATAAAAACAACTATTTACAGCACTAAACAGCAATATATACCGCAGAATATATACGATCTATCTCGATAAAAACAACTATTTACAGCACTAAACAGCAATATATACAGCAGAATATATACGATCTATCTCGATAAAAACAACTAAATATATACGATAAAAACAACTATTTACAGCACTAAACAGCAATATATACAGCAGAATATATACGATCTATCTCGATAAAAACAACTATTTACAGCACTAAACAGCAATATATACAGCAGAATATATACGATCTATCTCGATAAAAACAACTAAATATATACGATAAAAACAACTATTTACAGCACTAAACAGCAATATATACAGCAGAATATATACGATCTATCTCGATAAAAACAACTATTTACAGCACTAAACATCAATATGCGATCTATCTCGATAAAAACAACTATTTACAGCACTAAACATCAATATGCGATCTATCTCGATAAAAACAACTATTTACAGCACTAAACACAATATATATACAGCACCAAACCAAACGTGTACAGCAAAAAAACAATATATACAGCAATACATATATACAGCACTAAAGCACAAAATAAAAATATATACAAATAGCAAAATAACAGGAATCAAAGTGTGTTAAGTAATATGTATTTACCTTATTTAGGAATATTTTTGGTTAATTAGCAATTTTTTTAAACATTATTAAAAACAAGTTATTTCATTTGTCCGTTTGATTTCTTTATGTATCTAATTACAAAATTACGTAAAAGAATAAAAAATAGAACATTTATATGACTGCGTTTATAATTCATTGCTAGTTTTAGGTAAAAATTATAATCTAAAGATAACTTTTTTTTTTGATTCCATAAACATAAATTTAACATAAATTTAAAACGAGATTATTTATACTTGTAAAAAAAAAAAAACGAAATTACTTATATTTGGAGAAAAAAAAAGACAGATTATTTATATTTGTAAGACACTTACCTTGTAGTATAAACCCCATAAAATGGCGGATCTGTAAAACAAATTTCCCTCCAAAAATCAAACGGACAAATGAAAACACTTGGTTGCAATGTATGCTGGTAGTTGGATGAAACTGCTTTTCCCCCCTTTTTTAAAAAAAAAAAATTAACAAATATAATACTAAATAAGACAGATTACTTAACACACTTTTTATGCAGATGGAAACATTTCCTTAATGTCATTCAGAATTGCTAAAAATATATCATCATTTTTATGTAACCGTCTCCACATAAATTCCGCAAGATAACTATCAAGATGTTGTCTTGCTGTCCCACGTTGATGTTTATTTCGCCATTTGGCAGAACCCCACAGTCTCTCGATATTTTGTGTGTGCACTCCTGTTTCTGGATCGACGAAATTATAAGTATGGTTTACTTGGTAGTGATAATAACCGGCTTCTGTCAGTTCATTGGTCTTATAAGCCTTCCAACAGTCCGAATAAATTATTGAACCCTGTTGAATGTTCTGTGAAATGGCTTGCATGAGAGTTCTAGCTGTCCTGTCTGGAATTTGAATTATGAAACACTCATCTGTTTCTCTACAAACACCACCGAACATCCACTGCTCGGGGAGAATTCGGCCAGCATGATTTTTCCTCTTGGAAAATAAACTCTCGTCAATCTCTACGATTTTATTCGGACCTCCGATCTTTGCATTTTGTCGGTGCAGCATGGCATTAGTACAGACTTCTCTCATGTAGTTGTTCCAGTCTATGACTGTTTTGCCTGAAATTCCGAGTTCATGTTCTCCCCAATCTAAGGAAGTTAGTTTCCGAGACCAACTATATATAAATCTTATTGCTGTTAAAAGAGAAATTCTAGACCCTTCCAACCAAGTTCCTCTACGAATTCCAATTTTTGTAGTGCAGCCTCGAATATTGCAACGCCATTGTTTGTCTGAGCTATGCATATATAAGCTCATGTCATGGCCATTCGGACACACTTTTGTAGAAGGCAGGATACCTTTCTCTTGGAAGAACAAAAATGCATCCATCTCAGTGGCTGGTAATCTCCAAAGATTGAACATTTTTGAGCACAGTTGAAAAAATTACAGTGCAAAATCTCCGTGAAAAAAGTAGCTTGAAAAAACACAATGGATGGAATAAATCTCCGTGGAAAAAGTAGCTTGTAAAAAAACACAATGGAAAAAATCAGTGGAAAAAAAACACAATGGAAAAAATCTCAGAAAAAATCTCAGTGAAAAAAATAGCTGTTGTCAGGAAAAATTCGAGACAATAACTGGAAAGATGACCGTTATGACGTCAAAAATGACCGGAATATGACATCATCACGTGGAAAATGACCGGAACATGACGTCAATGTGTGGAATCGTTTTTGGGACTATTTCTTTCTGTGTGATGTCATAGCAACAGAATACATTCATTGGGGGGGGGTGAATAGGCCGTTCTCCCCCCCCCACCTATCTCCCTACGTTGCAGGTTTAGTACCCAAGTACCTAATAATATTTACATCAAATATCTTTATCTGTTGCATATATGGGAACACACATACTCAACTCTACATATGATTTAGGAGATATTAATTTTAATTAGAATACCAAATATTTAATAATACTTATGTAAATAGTTAAGAAGGGTCAGGAAGAGTTATAATTTGATATTTTTTTAGATTGTCTTTACAGATTGTTTATATGAAGCACATGACGTAATAGGAACTGGTCCCTTGTGTGTTCAGAGCAATGCAGCAGGACTCCCGTGAATCCTTAATTTCAAGTAACACTATGAATCATATAGTTCATGTAAACTTCCGAAATAAATTTATTTCTTAATAAATAAAAAAAGACTTTATTTCTGAAGCTTTCAAATAACTGCAATTAAAGCATAACTTCTGTTATTTATTTTATATTTTTAAATCAATGTTATGCTCATTTTTTTTAAATAGAATCTCTAGAAACTCGGATAATTATAAATGGATCTTGCAATTTTTATATTAAACGTTAATTATTTTTAAAATTTTTGATAATTATGTAGGAATTACATTAACCTTTCTATTGCTATAAAAAGTAATGTCAATGCTCTGACAATCATACTTCACCTTAATTAAATTCCGTTTGATATACAAAAACAGAAATATATATATATATTATGATCACTAAGAATGGAATTATAACCATCTTTTATCTTTTAACATAAATTTCATTGATGATATATATGGTTACATGGTTTATATTAGTTTAGGTGTAAAGAACTTATTGCATATATACATATATTTTAGACAGTATAGGTGATATTGATAGTGTGTATATATATATATATATATATATATATATATATATATTGTAACCATATATTTTAGTAGAAAATATATTAATTGATGTAACTTATATAAAAATTTCTCTTTCTTCTCTTGGTGATTTGGTTGGCTTGATTCGCATTTGAACAGATTACTGTCTTATATTATTTTAATAAATTTAAATTTGCTTCTTTCCATATGCTAACTTATATCAAAATGTTTAACTTTTTAAAATTTTACAACATATTAAAATTTGGTAAAATATTATTAAAAATAATATTTTGTTTTTATTTATTTAAAGTAATCTTAAATTATTATTTCTATTGAATTAAAATAAAACCATTTGTTCAATTAAAATAAATTATTAAATAAATACAATAATTACGTAGGCGTCTCAATGTAATAAAAGAAAAGAGCGCGAATTTCTAGGAGAATATCGTCTGTTAGTTGGTCTTTTGGTGGGAAGAAGAACAGAAATGGTCAAGGCAAATAGTGTAAATTTGCTGAGCTTATTTTGAAGCCATTAATAAGTGAATAAATTACCACAAAATTTGTTATAAACATAAAATAACTTAGTGTTATCTAATTAAGATGGATCACTAAATTTAAAGATCTTTTCAAGTCGGTCGGCCAACTGAATCAAATCACCGTAGCGTTTCCAATATTACATTTTTTGAAATGTCGGAGCTTCCCAGTTTAAGTTTGAAAGAATTAAACACAAGAATTTGGTATGTTTTGAAATATTTATTATTCTACAATTTGGAAAATTTGAATCAGTGTTTTAATTACAGAAGTTTTATGAAAATGAAAATTTGTTTTTTAAAAAAAAAAGAGAAAAAGTTTAAGTTAAAATAAAGTAAAGCGTTAAAGCTATCAAAATATTTAATATTTCCGTTTTTTAATTCTGATAAAATATAATATTGATTGATATTTAACTTTACAATGCCATTAATATTTGCTAATTAATTTGTTTAACGCTTGGATCATAAACATTTTTCAAATAATTAATCAAAGTTTTTTTATAATTGTATCGTCTATTTAAAATGAATAAATTAATTGCTGTAATTGGTTATTCCTGGATTAACGCAATGGATAAATAAATACTTGCATGGATAGGATAAACTTGGAACACTTTTGATAGAGAGATGTAGGGATTAATAACTTTATGAAAAACATTTTCATTTAAATTCTGTGTATCCTGTTTTAAAATTGTTTCATGTTTGGAGAGCCACGCAAATCGTTAATCTAATGTTGCTTTTAATAACTAATCAAAATGGATAGAATTGCATGTATGGAATTTAACTACAGTTATAGCTATTACCTCATATACTTATTATTCTACACATTGTACATGGATTCCACGGATCACATTAGGAGTTACAAAATGCTATACAATCCAATTTGTGATACACATCTGCTAAAATTCATGTATTTGAACTATAAAATGCTTTACATTTAGTTTTATCACACACACACACCGTTAAATGTTATATGTTAATGAATAATACATTTATTTAATTTTATCGTTATATGAACTCGCATATGAAGTTCATAAGTTATATTTGTTAGATTTAAATTAATAAAGGTTGAATAAAATATTTATTCAAAAGAATAGCGCTTATGGAGAAAGCTTAAACAGTACTTAATGAATTCATGAGATATACCAATCTTTATGAGATATTTTGTGAGTCTTTCCAGATTTATATTCCCATGCCAATATTATTTACATTATATTATACATGTTTATTTTAAGCAAGATAAGTAGTACATTAGTTGTCCTGATTATTGTAATATTTTACTAAGCAAGAACCCACATTTGCTAAAGTGTCAGCGTATTCTGAATAATCAGAAGAATTGAGGGGGATGATTTGCACTTTAATGTGAAGTAAATTATAATGTTGTTTTAGTATGTTAAAGGCTTTAATCTGTGCTGGTGGTTAATCCGCAGATTATTTTAATTGCCATTTTGTATTTTACACACATTCCTGCGCTGGTGGTTAATCCGCGGAATTGTGTGATTATACGTATGACTTTATGATAGTGTTTAAATACGCAAAACGTTAGTATTATTTAATTCCTACGTGTAGATGAATACATCCACAGGAATATGTTTGCTTCACAGATATAAGTTGGGCAAAGTATTTTAGTTAATCTGCCAAATCATCTTCTTCATTTGTAAGCATAATTTATCGGTTAGATTGATAAATGGTAGCAGGACATTCTATTCAAGTACTTCATGATAATTAACTGTTGGTTAATTATTATCTACCGGAGTGTAAGTTTACATTTTCATTTTAATTAATGATTACATTATAGCTAAAACATACAAACATCATATTATTTATTATATTATTATAGGTATACAGTAGGGATTTATTGAATCTGGAAATGACGTTCAATATTTCATAAGTTAATGCTGAATTTAATAATTGTCTCAATATTCATTATATTAGATTGAAATAAGGTATGATTAGGTTTTTAAATACTGTACCTGTGAGATGTATTGAAGAAAGTCTATTGAACCATCATTTAATTATTTTATTTGTTTATTTATGTTTTATTTAAAATATTGAAATTAACTATTTATTGTTCATAAAGTTTGTAAATAAAAGTTGATTTATAATTAAACTTACTGTGCCGTTGCTATGTGTCATTCATAACATCAGAAATCATAAACTTTGGATAGAGCATACATTATAGAGCATACATTGAATTACATATTATTGTCTACATGATATAAGAATTTATTAATATTTTGAGAAAACATTAAGATGCTTTTCGTCTTTGGTAGTATATGATTGGTAGGGTACAATAAAATCCCATTTACCTTTTCCATCATTGTGGCTTTGCGTAGTTGATTCTAGTATAAAATACAAATTAATTATTAAACTTGTGAACAGATTTATTCAATAATGATATGATTAAATATATTTACTTAACATTTTTAAATTTTCATTCGTCAATACAATAAGAGTCTCAATGATATATTAAATTATAAAAGAACCCAATTATTCATGTTTATTAATTGCAAAGCTTTACCTGGACTAGCATCTGTCTTAGAAATCATATAGATGATTTAAAATTTCATAATTTTATGTGGTTCCACAAATTACGCTATCTTGTACATGGTCGGCCATAGGGTCGCATACCATAAAAATCGCAAATTGAGGTTTAAGGGTGATAAAATTGCACTTATAATTTGTTTAATATGTTTTATAATAATACTATGATAGGTCTTCGCGGTATACCCTGGCTGCGATCAAATAAATTATAAAAAGTTAGGTTAATTCATTAATTTTGTCTGTAGTAAATTGCCCCAGATGTTGATTGTGGTCTTTTGTGCATAAAATAAATAGTATGATATGCTTTTGGATACAGCTCTTAATAGCTGATAATGTGCAATGAGAGTTGATCAGTGACCAAGGTTGTAATTCCTAGTGCACTTACGTTACGTAGTTGAGATTACACAATTTACGGTTACAATTTATAGTGCCGCAACAAGTATGGCATGATGATGGGTAGTTGGAGGGGTGATGGAAGGTTGGTTACCACCTTTGTGAGCCATCAGGGTGGACGGCTCCGGGGATTTTGGTTACAATATATATATATATATATATTAATAAAAACTCTTTGCAAGTGGAGATTTAACCAGGACATGAACATTGCTTTAATATAAATTTTAAATGGTTGTAATAGATTTATATTAAAATGGATTGTCGATTTGCTATAGATCAGAGGTTCCCAACCCTATGCCCGGTGGCATCATGGCGCCCGCAGACCATTTTATGTGTGCCCGCCGCTATCTGAATACAATAAAAAATTATTTATCTGATGCAAATAAATTTAGTTTTTAAAATTTCTTATAAATTATTGTATTATATGGTAATCAAATTATAGGCCATACTATACGTTATTTTTGAAATAAATATTTTTTGTACATTATGTATATTATTAACAATATCCAATTATAAATTTACGTTGAAAAAATAAATGGTGCTCGCCACCTGGCCGGTATTATAGAATGTGCTCTTAACTGCAAAAAGTTGGGGACCCCTGCTATAGATTAACTTGAGTGAGTAAACTCTTGAGTATTAAAACAAAGACCATATTCTAATTTTATAATTAGTGATGTGTAGAGGAATTAAGATCCATGTGGCTGTATAAATGTCTGGTTGTGCAAAGGTTTGCTTTCAATTTTTTAATTTATTTATTTTGTTATAGACAAATTATTTTAGATTTCTAGAAGTGGGGATAAAAATAGCATCTAAGAAACCAATAAGTAAATAGAGATAAATTAGTTGCTTTAATGCTGAAGAAGAATCCTTTGTTTGTGCTGTTAATGAGTGTGATGAGTTTTATTGATTTTTATATGAAATTTATATATATATATATTAAATACTAGCATATAATGATAATCTATTATTAAAAATAAATCATCAGGTTTATTATAGCTCGTATAATTTTAGAGATTTATTTATTTATTTTATTGTTAGATTTAACTTAGCTACAAAACTTTATTTTTATTAATGATAAATTTACTTTAAAAAAATTTGAACAAACATTAAAATTACAACATCGTTATTTTTAGGACACTTGAAATATATGGGAATATGTAACCTTAAATTTATTTGTTTTGTTTTTATTTTTATTTTAGATTAGTAAAGCAAAAAAAGTAATATAGTCTTTGTAATAAGTGGCCCATTGACGGCAAAGGTCTCTGCATAATTTTTCATAAAGGAATAATAAAGAAATCAATACCCACATTGCCATGTTGTTTTTCATTATTCTTTTATATTCTAGATACCTATTTACTGACCACCTATGGATGACTAGATGGGATGTTTATGGGGCAACAACCTGAAAGAAAATTTTTTAACTTTTGAAAAGAATTTCATTTAATTTCATATCGATATGTAGACAGATGTAAAGTGCAGCCCAAGCCCACAATTTAGCACTGCGAGAGCACTGCTGGTGTTTTTCAGATGATATTTTGTTTTCTTTCTTTACTGACATACAAAGTATAAGCATGACATAGAACAAAATACAAGCATTTGATAGCTTAATCATGTCGCTTTCAGAAAATGTTTACTTCAAAAAAATTGTTTGAAATTTGGATTTTTTGGCAAATTTTTTAATCGACCACAGTATTTAATTTTTTTGTTTTTCTGATAATTTTTGTATTTATCATGAAGTGATAAAAGACAAAAATGGTTTATGGGCTGCAAGTGAAAATTGCTCCAGTGTTATTCACAAAGAAGGCCTACAATAGAGCTTCAACGTAATATCGTAAGTAACATTTTAAATATTTTTTTTTAATTTTTTGATAAAATTATCTTTTTTATTAATTTTAGTTTGTAATTAGTGTGTGTTAGTTATATATTAATTTATGCTCATATAGAATTCATATCTATAGTAATTTTCTAATGTTCTACCTACACTATTATAAAAATAATGTTTTTCAAAAAGTATAATAATTTATTATGAAAATCATTAATTATGTTTATATAATATGGTTTACAAGTAATGTGTTATAAAACTAATAATCAAATGTATACAAACATTGCATACACAAACATATAATCAAATTCTGCATATAGAATTCATATCTATAGTAATTTTCTAACGTTCTACCTACACTATTATAAAAATAATGTTTTTCAAAAAGTATAATAATTTATTATGAAAATCATTAATTATGTTTATATAATATGGTTTACAAGTAATGTGTTATAAAACTAATAATCAAATGTATACAAACATTGCATACACAAACATAATCAAATTCTGATTCTTGTTTATGTTTTTGTTTACTCTTGTTCATGCTTTGGTTTTGCTATATGTTTCATAACATTATTTTCAAGTCTATAGCTAACAAATACACTATATGCAAATAAATTATATCTATGTGGTACAATAAATATAATAAGATAGCATCACTTCTGTGCATAAAGAATATAAACATCACTTGTGTGTGCATAAAGAATATAAACATCACTGGTGTCCATAAAGAATATAAACATCACTGATGTACACAAAAAAATATAAAATGAAGAGATGAAACTCATTTTATCAGTGATATAGACAGTAGCCTACAATTTCTAGTTTTAGATGGATAAGAAGCCAATTGCTATGATGATTTCTTTTGTATCTTTTATTAGGATGAATCTTTTTCTTTATAGACGCCTTTGACATTTAGAACATTTGGGGTACAAGATAAAAATGAAGAAGTCATATCCGAATTCTTTTGGAGATTGTGAAGCTGTGGATTAACTCAGGTAAGACATGTTATACATGTTTAGAAAGATAATTTTGTGAGGAATATAACGAAATTATCACTGAAGATGTATTTTCAATTTTAGTTAATGTTAATTTCCAAATTATGAACAAACAATAAAATAATAATTATTTCGGATGTGAAATTTTTTTTCTTATTTTTTTATATAGTTATCACTATTTATTTTATGCTTATTGTTTTTCTTAATGTTTCTAGTTTCTAGCAATGTAGTTGTTTTTGCTCTAACATAATTAAAACTGAAATTATTGTGAAAATTGTGTCTCAGGCCAGTGTTTTAAAAAATTCAATATGGCGGCTTGAAGCTGAAGTAGTTTGCTAAATATTATATTCTTACTTTCTAGTAAGCAATTATTTTAATACAACTTATAAATTTAAACAGTTGAATAAATACTTAATTTAGTGATTTTATATATATGAAATGAAAATTAGAAAATATAATTAAACATCATTTTATAAAAATCGTTTTTAAAATTTATATATATTTGAAGATATTATTTTAAAGATTTATTATTTTTCCGATTGCTTTTTCGTTTTCCTTTTTTATGTATTTTGATTATTCAATTTACTATCAAAACTCATTTGCAAAAAAAATTATATAAAACTCATTTGCAACATTTTATTATTAATAACTATGTAATAAGCATAGGGCTGTAAGCTTTTTATAATTTATGTACGCGTGGGTTTATCTGTCTTAATGTATTCACGGACTACATAAATATACATTTTAAATTCATATTTTTAGTTTTTATAATTAAAATGTTTATAAGTGTGAATAAACCTTTATTAAACAGAGCTGTCAAATTACCTTACTATTTTCTACTTTTAAAAGATAATAAAAATCAACATTAATTCATTAGCTAATATTTATATGATAAAGCAATTTATATCAGGAAAATCGTATCCGTCAGATCTGGTGCTGAAAATTATTTTAATAGAAAATGAAATAATTACATTTATTCTTCTAATAGAAACAAATATCCCCTGACGCTTTTGTTAAATTTCTGAGAGTTTTGCCTTTGTAAAGTTAAATATAAATTAACATCACTTCCTGTATTTTTAGATTTATTTTCATTATTTTTTAATCGTAAATTAATAGTAAAAATATTATTTAGCATTTAGTTAGGCAATTTGTAACAGTAAACTTGCACAAGTATTTAGAACAGCGTTGCACAAATTCTGAACCGTTACGTGAGTTTACGCGTCCGCGTGTGAAGTTGCCCCCCCCCCTCTGTATTATTTTGCGTAATCTATCACAAAAAAAAGAGGTATAAACATATAGAAATAAAATTAAAAATATATAAAATTTCAAAGCTTACAAATTTATTTATTTTTTGCTTTCATACTTTAATTTTTTTTCACAATATAGTCCAAATAAATTTACCTTTACATAATGGAAAATCTTAAACTGGATTCCAAGAGATTGTAAAAGACCCAGAAAGAGACCACATGTGAGATCGATGGATGAAATAAGAAAGTGTGCAAAGATCGGAAAAATTGGATTGAACTTTTAAGAGACCTTCATCCTGCAGTGGATTGATAATTATTGATGAAGATGATGATGAATGGAAAATATTTATTAAATGGATAATTTCTAATCTAATGAATGATTAATAAAATGTATTAATATAAACCTTTACATATTTCATTTTCTATATACAATACAAAATCATATAGTATTAAATACAAGCAAAATAACAAATTTTTATTAAAATTCTCTTGCTGACTATGACTTTTTTTTTCATGTGTCAAAGCATCGGCCATGAAGCAAACCCACAACAAGTATTTTATTTATTATTACTATTGTAGCGTTGGCAGTACATAAATTTGTAAGTCGCTTGTGTGTGCATGAACTTAAATGTTTTTATATATATATTAATGTTGACTTATTGTAAGATCTTTACTCTAATAAAGAAAC
This sequence comes from Epiperipatus broadwayi, assembly GCA_028023455.1. Classification (NCBI taxonomy): domain Eukaryota; kingdom Metazoa; phylum Onychophora; class Udeonychophora; order Euonychophora; family Peripatidae; genus Epiperipatus; species Epiperipatus broadwayi. The sequence continues at coordinate 716,999 of JAQFVV010006491.1, forward strand.
AACGCATTATTATGTGATGAACTCAAGTAATTTAATAATTTCTAACATCTATTTTGTAAGAAAATTAAAATAACTTTCATCTTCTTCAATACTGAGTAAAGTAATCTGTATTCTTAAAGCCACAAATCATTAATAATTCCAGAATATTTATTAATGTTTAGATAATTTTAATGGAAAGGGAATTATCTCCTATATACATACACTACTATATTGTTTTAATACCTCGACAATGTTTAGTTGAGTATGAATGATACTCTCAAAGCAAAGCACAAGATAGAGACTTTGAAAAGATAGAAGTGGTTGTCTTATCTTTGTACTTAAATTCATTTACCTTGGAATAAAAACATCTATGTCTTTCTAATCACTTTACAGAGAATATTATTTTATTGATATTATATATTATCATTGTTAGCAACTTTATTTAAAATGGGCCATCTGGCTACTTGCATTCAAGCATGAAATGGCCCTGTATATTTGCATTTGTCTTTTAAGTTTTTTTATGTTGTCAAATATATTTCTGATGAAAAAAAATATTTTTTTTTTAATAATATTGAGAATTTAAAATCTTTTGTCAAAAAAAAAAAAGAACACCTTTTTATTTTCTTATTAAAGTCTTTCTTTCTCTAATATAACCAAACAAATAATTACTCTATTATTTATAAATATTTATTAATATTATTTACATATATATATATATATAATTTTTTAGCAATTTTTCTGATGATTTATTTTTCAATCTTCATAATAGTTAATTGCATTTTCTTTTCTTTCACTTGAACTAACTTCAGTTTATTATAATTAAATTTTGATATAGATTTCATTGGCACATAAAAATTTCCAAAATATAACAACTTAGAGGCATTATCCAATTCCAGCAGATTAAGTTACAAATTTAGGGGCAACAAATCAAAACTTTAAAAAAATAATTTACTATTGTCAACTATGCAATTAATATAAAATATTTTTTTTTTGATCAAAAGACAAAATCTGAAAATATATTTCTGATATAATGACAGACTTATACATTGTTTTGATTCAAAATTTTAATCTTTATTTGGAATTTTAAGCCATTAATTTGTACTGAAAATCATCCTTGAAACATGACCTTGGCGTTGATGGCAAGTTAATGCTATCTACCAATGCAAGTTGAGAGTTGCATTTGTTGTGGAAATCCATTTACACAATTGCCTAAAAATCACTACTTCCTCATGCTTAGGGGGGGGGGGAATATTCCCACTATTTAAGATAGTTTTTATTGTATATTTTTTTTCCTTTTCACAAATATAAATTTCACATTTAAGAATGCTGATAATTTACAATTTGAATTACCAATAGTATATACTTTTGAATTGACTGAGTATATACTTTTGAATTGGATGATAGTATACATTTTAAATTGATCAATGGTATTCACTATGAAATTGACTGAGAATATTCTTTTAATTGGTTGACAGTATACACTTTAAATTATCCAGTAGTATACACTTTTGAATTGTCTGATATTATATACTTTGAATTGGCCAATAGTATACACATTAAATTGGCTGATTGCATACACAGTTAAATTGGTTAATAATATGTACTTACTTTGAATTGGTGTTATTTTTAGAGTGATTATATTACAATTTGTAACACTAAAAGCAATACAAGCTTTTATAAACAAGATGTTTACATTCAGATAAAGGCTTTAATTTTTACCATATGCGTTTTGAATGTTGATAATAGTTGAACAATGTCTTTTTTTTAATGTAGAGGGATCACTCAAAACTTGACACAAGATAGTGGCTTTATAAATCTAAGAACATCCATTTTATCTTTTACCTCTCCATTTATTATAAGCATTCAAGATACATGTGATAAAAGTTAAAGCCTTTCTGTAAAAAATTTTATATACTGTGTATATGCTTAATAAATAATTACAACTAAACAAGATGTTTGTAATTGTAATCAAGTGAAAATATGTATGTGTCTTGTTTCCCTTCAATAAATTATGTTTCAGATTTGTATCATTCTACATAATTTAGTATAATAGCAGAATGGTTGATTTTGGAGTTGAAGGTTCCATTCACACGTTGCTTTTGATGCTCAAAATGTCCCATGTTTTCTGAGACAAAGTATTTAATTATAATTATTATGATAGCTTTTATTAAATTTTCAGTTCATTATTAATTTCACTAATTTTGTCATCTTAATATTACATTTTACATATAATTTCATAACTTGTATCTATGAGTTTTTATTCTTAGCTAACTCCACTAATAAGCAGTTTGTGATATTTATATTTTTGGAAATATTTAAAAAATTTAACTGCAATGATGAAATCTGACTTTTACTTATCCACCTTGCTATTTATTTTAATATTGTTTTTTTAGTTATTTAAATAATCAAAACACAAATGTTTCCATAATAAACTTTCTTGCTCAAAGCAGGTTGAAGTTCTTAAACAACAATATATTGATGTTTATTATTGGATAGTAATTGCTCTTTCTTGCTACCTTCTAATACTTAATCTATTTTAATATTCTTTTTTTATTTCTTTTTACATTTAATGTATATTCTTCTATTTTTTCTATTCATTGTCAAGGTAATCTACATAATGTAATGGCCAGCCTATGTAATTACTATTGGAACATAAACTTCCACCCAGGTCATTATGCTTTTGAACTATCTTAAAATTAATGCAATTAAATATATGATTATAATTAAATTTATTTATAAATTTTATTTGTCCACTATTATGAAATTTATCTGAGAGGCATCTTAATTTTGGTCTTTCACAAAATATGACATCACTATGAATATATTTATATGTGTGTGTGCTTAATGTTGACTAGGTCAGGGAGAAGCATAAGGCTCTCTCCATATCTAATTATACTCAAATTTTTCCTTCATTAGTCCAATAAATAAATAAACTTCAAATGCTAATAATCAACAAATTAATATTTATAAACAGGTATATTAAATAACATATAACTTCACAATTAAAGATGTAGTTTAATTAATATTTTTTATATAAATGAACTCAAAATGTAATGAGAGCTTTTCTATGCATCCTCACAAATTATAAAACACAATATGTGATTCTAAATTAACTATTTAATTATACAAAACGTTTATTATGACAAATTATTTTTAACTAATATGCTTATTGATGAAGATTTTTTACTTTTTATATGGTAGGAGAGTATTACTTATTAAGTTCTTTATTGTTTAAATATTGTCATATGAGTGTTTTACATGAATATAAATGTTCATAATGCCACATAGCTTATTTATTAATTCCTATACATTCAAAAAATAATTAGATCTTTAGATGAGGATTTAAAATCAATAACTTAGTATGTCTTGAGTTGTAAATCATACATGTAAGCATCTTCTAATATTATATGCTTTATTTATAAAATCACATTAACTTTTATCAACAATAACAATATAATTCATTGTCCTATAATAATTCTATCAATCCTCATAAAGATATAATATTAATATGTGCAGGATGAAACTCATCTGCATAAATCATAATATTAAAATAATATGATCAGGCAGATGTGACTTGGATTATTGGGATCAGTATGTCACAACAAGACATATCTCTTAATGAATCTGTCCATAATCCAGGTGCATGCATAAACAATTAAGCCCAAAAATAATCATTATATCAATATAAACCATAATATGTAATGCATAAATCATCATATGCCAGATTTCCTCAATAATGTACAGAGTATATTAATAATATAAATATTGATCTGCATATCATTTTTAACATAGGAGCAGGAATACTGCCTCTGCATACATATAATCAAGATGCAGCAGTATATAACACAGTTAGCAACAAAATCCTTATTTTGAAATTTATTAACTTATTTCTGTCATAATGTTGGCTGTATATGAATACAATATTAAATATATGTACATCTCATATTCAACATCTCTATAAATTACCAACAGATGAATTGTCGCATTCAAATTATTTACATTATTTATTATTCTTTTTTATTTAACAAAAACATAAAGTTTAGAAGAGCATTTAATCATTTAAAATGTATAACGATGAAATTCAAAGAATTATTTAAACTCAGGTTGTTTCACATTGTCCAATTATCTTAACTCTGCATATTCACTTTAACTTTCATTCATTTATCCTGGTAAGAATTTATTTTTAAAAGTGGCTGTCTTATTTTTAAACCTACCTTCTAGTTATATAGGCCAATCTAAAGCATCTTTTTATGCTCTTAAACTGAAATGCTTTAGATTGGCCTATATAAATAGAAAGTAGATTTAAAGATAAGATAGCCACTCTTATCTTTTCAAAAGTCTCTATCTTTTTTTCCATATGTCATAGCATCAGCCAGGAGGCGAACCTGCACTAACCATCTGCAACCAACTGCTTGCTTGCAAGGCAACTGCACTGACCTCTCAGCTAACAACACTTGACAAAGTCTCTATCTTGTGTCTTAGTTTGAAAGTTTCCTTAATACTCAATAAGACATTATTCATATATTATAAAAACAGTACAGCACATGTATTAGGATAAACAATTCTTACTGTTTATAGTACATACTAGTTCTATGATAGTAAATAAAATTAAATATTACATAATTTCTATTATTTCCAAATATACAGTAAACTGAAAGATTTACATAAGTTAATATACAGAAAAAAATAATGGAAGTAAAATAAACAGAGAAATGTCTTCATATTCTTAAACAGATGCTTTAGATTGACCTATATAACTAGAAAATAAGTTTAAAGATAACACAATCATTCTTATCTTTTCAAAAGTGTCTATCTTGTGTCTTAGTTTGAGAGTTTCCTCAATACTTAACAAGACACTATTGAAATATTATAAATACAGTACAGTGCATGTTTTGGAATGAAAAATCCTTACGCGTTAAATAATTATTTACATAAATTTTAAATTACAGATCTCTATACTTATTTATATATTTTTTTATAATGTAATATACATGTACTCATATAGATTTGATGGTATATAATGTACATTTTTATTAGCTTATTTCAAAGTTACAATATAAATATAATTCTTACCTTATGGCAAATGATCTGTTGAATCTATTTTATATTAAGATGGTATGATAATCTTTGCAATTCAAAGATATACTGTAGCAACTTTTATTTGCAATGAAATGAATATTAGTATTATTATTTTTTCTGTTAAAGCACATTAATTTAAACTCGTATATTTTACACTTTTATATTTTATATGCACACACGTTTATTTATTTTAATTAAATAGATCTTAAACATATAAATATTTAAGAATATTTATTAAGTGGTCTTAGATTAAAAATATATATTTAACATTTCAATAAATTTAATGTTTAATATGAAGAAGATGAGTGTCTGTGCATAAATATTTTTTCTATTTTAAAATTTAAGCTTTATTATTTAAAATCTTATTTAATTTATTTAAAAAATATAAAATATTATTTAATAATGATAATAAATTAATAATAAATTGAAAAATGCATTAATTAAAATGAATATATATTGTATTTATTTAATTAAAAATGTATTTTATTTTAAATATTTTATGTAATATTTTATTTAGATATTTTTTTTTGTTAACTTTGTAATTTACTGTAAAAGGGATATTCTAAAACAGGATTAGGCGTGTGTGTATATCTTTTGATTCAGTGCCAAGGAAATTCGAACAATAAAATATGAAGGTAAAATGACATTTAAAATTACCATGATGATTAATTTCCTGATGATCTAAATGTTGATGTTGACAGGAATATACATATATGCTAAAATTTTCAAAATGATCGTCATTCCTATACTTTGTTATTCATTCTAGATAAGAAATAACTATGAAAAAATAGAAAGTTATAATTTGCTTTGAAACCAATATTGGTCTTTATGAGTTATCTATTGTCATTACAACTTAAAGAATATTATCTATATATTATAAATAAGGAGTAATTTTTCAGAGAATGTGCTATTTAAATAACAGATTATATTACAGTAAATTCTAAATTCACTTTGTATTTAATTACTAGTGATTGAAAATGAGATTGTCCTGCAGTCGATCTAATATATTTATACAATTCAATTGATGAATTATAACTTAAGCACCCAATAGACAGAAACCCTACTTTAAGCATGATGAGAAAAGACTGGTTTATCTAAGCATACACTTATGTTTTTAAAGTTGATGTTTATGGAAGAGTGCAAACAGATTTTAAAGCGCATGCTCTGAGAAGTTACTCTTTATTTATAATATTACATATGTATGTATGCTATATAAGTTACAAATTATATTCCAAAAATATTATCTATGAAATTATCTAACTTCAAGAAGGCCAGTATTACATAATTATTTTAAAACAGAATTCTTGAAAAGTAGAAATCATGATTAAACTTTAATTTTATATTATTATTACAAGATTTACAGTAAATAACAAATAATATTAACAATAAATAAGTAACTTTATCTATTTAACATGTGCATGTTAATGGACTTCTTCTAAAAAAATATTTACATCATAGCTTATTAATTTCTTCAAGTGACCGAAGGAAAGAAAGAACCTATGGGTTTCCTTAATAACTTAATTTATTTTTGATATTAGAATTACAAAAAAAAAAACTTTGTATATATTAGGTTTATGTAATATATTTATTTATTTATATAAAATAATATATTTAAGCATTTCTTAAGACTGTCTATAACATCAATGAACAGACATCTATTTAGTAATAATATAACAATGAAATATATTAACATATCTTTAATTCTATACATTAACAATTCATTTGTGTGTAAGCATTATTATATGTGCACAAATGAAATAACATAAAATAGACTGTATTTATAATTTATATTCAATATTAACTTATATTTATTTAATGAGTAGTATGTTTTAAAGACTTATGTGATGTTTTTTAGTTTAAAAGATTATGACAATTTATATAATTTGTGGCTCTCTTATTTAGAAGTTGTTCATACCATGTTTCCACCAAAAAAAAGACTGGGCCTTATATTAATTTTTACTCCAAAAACACCATAGGGTTTAATTTTAGGAGATCTCTTATTTTTGATGTACAAAAAGGTACCTTTATTCAAATAGTCTTTGTTACAGAAAGCTGTATGATTTTTATTTTTGGAGCCCCCACATTTTCTTTGTTGTATTCACTGGAATAGCTCTTTCTTTTTGCACTCATCTTATCTGGCACCCAAAATATTATTCCACTTTAATTTACCCTTAAATCAAATGTTAATTAAAAACATGTGAGACAGGAATGGTAATAAAATGATTACAGTCAAAAATGGTTTGTCCATACAAAATCAACAAAAAAATGTGAGCACAAAAATTCAGAAAATGTTTTTATATTTCACATGTGCACTCTGTGTTCATTATCACTTGCAATAGTTCTGCTTGGGAATTTTTTTTTTAAAAAATGTTATTTTGGAGGAAGATTGATGATTTAATTTAAACTCAATTTTGATTATTAAAATCGCTTCCATTATTTTAATAAAATATTTTAGAAAAAAAAAATTGTTTAAGAAATCAAACAAATTTTTCTTTTTACTTGAATATTTAAAAGCTACTATGAAGAGACTCTAAAACTAAATCAAGCATTATAAATCTAAGTATTAAATATAAATAAAATAAATACATAAAAATATATAAATGAAATTATGGCAAAATTGGAAAAGTATAAATATCTTTATGTTGTTCTTCCATAAAATAATAATCAGAAAATAATAAATTCTTTTCAACAGCTTTATAAATATCAATTTTTTAATATACATAAAAAGCCTATTTCAGCACCTGATTTGGTGCCCTTTTCAAATATTTTACATTTAGTATTTCACAATTGAAGTGTTTGATTTCAAATCTATAATGAATATTTGACATACATTGAAAATTTCAAAAAGTTAATTTTCAATTTTTATATATATTTTATATAAGCTTTAAATATTTTTATTATATATTTTTTACAAATATAATGATTTAAGACTCTTCTTTATACTTTAAATATTGAAAGATTTTAGGTTTTGTACTTTATATATGTGCTAGATTGCATATACACAATATTTATTTTTTATCTTAGAAAAAATATTTTTTCATTTAACAATCATATAAAAATGAAAAACATTACAAGTTAATAAGTATGTGATATCATATAGTTTTTGTTTGAATATTGATGATTTTTAAGATAAAATTAGTCTTCTAAAAATTTGCATGACATCATACAGAAAATGTTTATTGTCAATCACTTCTTTTTTTAATATTCTTTTTTAAATTGGAAATTTTATTTTTCATATATGATGGTTATTTGCATTTTAGAATAAATAAAATAATGATTTTATTATGAATAAGTTTTTTTCATTAAATACATTCTTTATTATGAAGCCTAATATGAATTATTTGTGATGGCAATATTACTACCTTTTTTATTTATATAGTCCATATTTTGTTTTAAGATTTTTTTACCTTATTTTTTAAATATTTGAAAACCAGGAACTCTTTACAAACCTGGGGCTTAATTGTAAGTATAGGGGATTTGAACTCAGATTTTCAAGATGGAGGGTGCTTGAAATCTGAGTTTAAATCCTGTATACTTATTTTTTAAAGAAAAGTTATTAAAATACAAAGATTTTACTATGAATAATTTTCTTCATTAAAAAATACAACTGAAAAAAAAAAAAGAAAAGTGAGCAAATAAAACTTATGAGAGTGTTTCAATATAAAGACATTAATTAGTTAAAATTTACATAATATATGTGGGTTGTTAAACTGGATTTCTCCTTAATGACAAAAATGTATTCTCCTTTTGGGCAATAATTGTACAATACTTCCCAATATATGAAAATTGGAAGATTCACTATATAATTTTATAAATACCATGACATTCTAAAAAAATTATTTTTTGAATTTGGAAATGCATTACTGTTCTTTTTTAATTTTATATCAACCCATTTTATCTAGAACAAAACCATCTTAATTTTTTGAATGATCAATTATTTTTATTATACAAAGAGACTTTATTTAAAATATTGTGGTTATAAAAGCTTTGCAAAGAAACATTTTTTAAATAACAATGATCACTTGACAAATATATCTGTCAATAGAAAGCTTTGTTGTTGTATTTAATGCAGGGGTGGGAAAATGGTGGCCCAAGGGCCACATGTGGCCCACTAAGAGTTTTTATGCAGCCCATCAAGACAATCAGAAAAATCTGTCTTGAACTGAGATTTTTTTCCCGTATATGACCGAAGATTCATCTCATATTTTCCAATAGGATGGCCATGTCAATATACATGTACAGTGTAGATATGATGTGCAGTGCTTTTCCAGTTGATCTGGTTAATTTCAATTTTGTCTTTGCATTAGCAAATATATACATTTTCAACTTTAGTGAAACCATGAACTCTCTGAAAAAATGTAAAATCGGTGATGAATGTCATTTGCTTAATGAAGAATGGACAAATAAATATTTCTTTTGTAATACAGGGAATAAAGCAGTGTGTTTATTGTGTCATGAAAAAAAGGTGTAGCCCTCCACTAACCTTTGCTTCCATAAAGTGGCCCCCAACATGTCCATCCACCAACCTCTGTGACCCCTGAACCAAAACAATTGCCCACCCCTGATTTAATGTATTCTAGCTTCAGATAAGATTTAAGTTGGACAATGATAAGAAGGGATATTTAAATACCTGTGTTTGTTTTCTATATATAACTTGAGACAAAAAAGCATATATTTTATTCCTTGTAACCAAAAGTTGATTGTTATTTTTATATACATATTAAATTTGTTATTAACTTGGAAATTAAAATTAAATAAAAAGAACTCATTTTCATAGATATTTTAATTAAAAAAAGTAAACTAGATATTCTTTCGTTTTATAAATAGAAAGAAAGCAAACAAACAGAGAAAGATATTTATGGTTTTTCATGATCACCCAATTCAATTGCTTTTAAAAAAGGTTCAACAATTCTTTTTTTACCAAGAAGACCATTTTTAAAAAAATATATTAAAACAGTTGCTACTTTTATTACTACTAGTAGTAGTACTCTTACAGTTATTACTGCTATTAGTACTACTACTATTACTACAAATAATAATAATATAAAAATTAAAAAATCATTTTAATATTTCAATCATTTATTGTGAGTTTTTTAAATATAAATGTATTATAATTTGGAAAAAAAGAAAAAAATATATAGAATATTACATCTTACCAAGATGATAAAAATGTATATATATATTGTGATGATCACACATACTGTGATCACACGTGTACATTTTTATATATATATCACATAATATTAAATGTGAGTTTTATATGTAAATTAATACATAGAAAATTCAATAAGAAATGTAGGAAAGAAAAGAAATTTATTTTAAGATAGTGTCAATAAAAAAATAAAAAAATGGTGTAGTTGAGGAATGCAATTAAAAGCAGAATCAATTATAGTAATTAAAGAAAGTGAAGGGAGGGAAGCAAACGAGATTCTTATCTTTCACCTTCCAAAGTCAACTTTTTTTAAAATTTAAAAATAGTAAAGTTAAGAGAATATTAAAACAGGATCATCAAAGTTGATGATCAAGTCTTGAAGGGAAAGTAAATAAAAGAAGGGGTTAAATGATTGTAAAGTCAACAGTCATAAAATTCGGTCAGAAATTATTGTAAAGTCAACAGTCATAAAATTCGGTCAGATCGTCTCTTCAAACTACACATTTGAATGTATGAAATATATGTATAGCTATGTGAAGAAAAGAAAGATAGTGTGTAAGTAAGAAAATTATTTTATTAAAAGAGAAATGGAAAAGTAACCAAAAACTGATATTATGGAATAAATAAAAAAGAAATAAAAAACCAGAAGAAAATTTATATATTTTATGAGAGAAAGTAAAATAAAGGTGTGAAATGTATTTAATGATATTCCAATGAACAATAAAAGAAGATAAGAAAATGATTCTGGGGCATTAAGTAAGGGTTGTGATGGAAAGGAGCCATATTTAACTTCTTCTTGAGAGTCTGCTGAGCTGAAATACAGATTAATTTGAGAGCTGTGTTTTTTTTATATGAACAAAATGTACCAAGAATTTGAAGCATCGAGAATGCAGGGGTAAGGGCCACAAACAGATGCCAATTGATCCATGCCCATCTCAGGTGTAATCTCATCTCACCCATGAAGTAACAGCAGATATAGTGCCTGCTGGATGGTTCACCTCACCTGTCATTAAAGCCACAAAGAATACTACAGAACTAAGCTGCATGAAGGAATCCGAGCTGGATCCCAAGAACTACCATCTCTCCAAAAGAAGTGGAATAATCCACATGATGGTTAACTAATTATTCGTCAAAGTCCAGAAAAACCTAGGTAATTAAACTTTAAATATATATCACATGTGCATACACTTTCTTAAAATGGTCAAAAGAAATTAAAATGCAATTGCAACTGTAAATCTTAGTGAATCAAATAATTAGTAGGTTTTCTTGATTAAATAATATGTGGAGAAAAGGACCCTAAGCTCTAGAATATCTATATATAAATTAAGAACAATTATTATTTAGTGTGAAGGGTTAAATTAAATGTAATCTGTATTATTCTAATGATTTCTTGTTTTATGTTTTAAATATTATATCTTAAATGTGTATTTTAGTGTATTGTATGAAACAGTATTTATTAATAAATAGCTTTTTACATCTCATCTTTCTTTCTCCACCATATTAATTAGAATGATATACCCGTAAGGTTTATCAAATACTAATTAGACATTAATTCTAGTAAGAGCTACACATGTCAATCTGGTACAATAACATTAAATCTCATAAATTTTATAAATATTTCAAGTGCTGTATTTTTTTTGTAATTAAAATATTCTTATGAATGGTGTATCCAGCAGCCAAGGAGCCTCTGGTTGGGAAAAATAATACTGGAATATTATATTTGTAATCTCAGTGTTCGACCAGGAATATATACTTAAATAATTAGTCTATATTTGCTTCTTGCTTGATGTGACAGTTGTATCGAGTAAAAGTTAAAGCTAGAAACTTTATTACGAGACAAACCAAAATCTGTTACAATATATATATATATATATATATATATATATATATATATATATATATATTACAGACATTTAATAGTAATTGTTTAAAAGTGTTTTGTATTTGTTCATATCCTTAAAAAAATAAATGAAAAACATACATATGGCTTTATTGCTCAGCAGTTTATATGAAATTTGACCATCAGACCTGTGAGTACCAGAATTGATCCTGAGATTTTCCAATCTCAAGTAAGACACTCTACCAATTGCACTAAACCATGCAGTGTAAAAAAATTTAGTGGATTTATTGCTCATGAGTTCATAAAAAGTTTGAATGCCAGAATTGTGACCACCAGAATCAATCTAGGAACTATTCGATTTCAAGTAAGACACATTACTAACTGCACCAATCTTTGAGATGATTTTTATTTTTTATATTTTTTATTTCAGTTATCATCAACCATTATCAATCCACTGCAGAATTAAGCTCTCTCCAAGTTCAATCCATCTTTTCCTATCTTTAGCTTCTCTTCTCCACATCATCCCTGCACACTTTTTTATTTCATTCATCCACCTCACATGTGGTCTCTTTCTGGGTCTTTTACAATCTCTTGGAATCCAGTTTAAAATTTCAATTGTCCATCTATTATCACCTCTTCTAGCAATATGTCCAGCCCAACTCCACTTGTCTTTTAATTTTTTCAATGATGTCAGTAACACCTATTTGTTCTCTTACCCATACATTGCATTTTCAATCTTTTCTTGTTACTCCCAACATGCATCTTTCCATACTTTTTGAGTGGTCTGAAGTCTCTGTATTGCTCTTCTATTAAGTGTCCAAGTCTCAGATCCATAAGTAAGAACTGGCAAAACACATTTATTAGAAACCTTCCTTTTCAAACACATAGGCATATTTCCTTTTAGTATCAAGTTATTTCTACCAAAAGCACTCCAACCAAATTTAATTCTATGATTAATTTCATCCATTATATTTCCATCTGTATTAATAATCTGACCAAGGTATTTGTAACTGTTAACATCTTCTAACTCATCATAATCAATCTTTATTTTTATATTTTGAGAAAATCTATTAATCATTACTTTATTTCAGTAAGCACTAATAAAAAGATTTCTTTTGTAAAGAAAATAGTGGTTGAATTTTTTTTATTTATTTATATGAGCTGAGGCAATAATAATAACAAATTACAATTTTTCAATATAAATATAATTTAATATCAATGGCTACAATTCTGTTAGATAAAATGAAAACGTTATCAAAAATTAAAAATATTCTGCAAAACATTTCTATTATTAAAACGATGTCAGTTGGCAGGAAGTCCTTTTCATTTAATAAAAATACAATAATTTTGATAATTTAAAAATAAAATTAGTTTTGGTTATATGAAGAGTTTACTGACAATAGAGGTAATCTTTTAAAAATATAATATGTAGATTATTTTTATTATTTTTTAAAAAAAATAATGAATTATTTCCACAGCCCAAGAATAAAATTTTTTAAGAATGCTTGGGCAAACTTAATTAAAGCATTAATATATAATAAAAAACCAACAACACATTTTTTGCTTTTAAGAATTCTAATTGATCAATCATTCACACACATATTAAATTAAAAAAACATATCAATTTTAATAAAACTTGAATTCTACCAAAAATTCTCCATGTTATGAGTAATTTTTAAAAAAATGTTATAAAATATTATAAGACCTGATAATATTAAAAAAACCCACTGAATTAATTATGATCACTGCTATTTGGAAAACAATATTATAGAAAAAAGTCACTATATAATTAAAATTTCTCAATTCATGATGTTTGCAAGTGAGAAAGCTCTGATGATAGTATTGGGAAATCATATAAAAAAGTTATGTATTTATAATTTTATTTATAAAACTATTTTATTTGATATGCATTTTCATGTAAAAGTTTTCAGTTAGGTTTATATGCCACATTAGGGAAATAGAGTAGTCCAATATTTCTATCAGATACTTGGTAAAAATGATGAAAATAGTTTTAATCATATAAGAAAGTTTAAACATCAGGTAATCATTATATATATATATATATATATATGATAAACAAAAATGCAAGTTAAAAAACTTGCTAACGCTTGTATTTATGTCCACAGATGGCGTCCTACCAAGACTGCCAATCAAGCGTGTTTTGTTTACATAAACGTCAGAGTAGTTAGTATTCACTATCTCTAACTATAATTCCACTTTCAGATCATGATTTCAAGCTATTTGCTATCGTCAGTGAAAGACAGGAATAAAGAAACTAGATCTGAATACAAACTCTGAGCGTTTATGAAACAGTTTCTATTCAGCTTGCAAGCGTGAATTTTTTAGACACGTAATGTCTTCAAACTCAGCATAGCAAACCAGATAGCTACATGGGTCTGATCTCAGTTCAGCATCACCACATAGTAGAAGCCTCTGCAATCTATATCATTGCAAGAAAGACCTCAAAGGTACATTTATGATAAACAAAAATGCAAGTTAAAAAACTTGCTAACGCTTGTATTTATGTCCACAGATGGCGTCCTACCAAGACTGCCAATCAAGCGTGTTTTGTTTACATAAACGTCAGAGTAGTTAGTATTCACTATCTCTAACTATAATTCCACTTTCAGATCATGATTTCAAGCTATTTGCTATCGTCAGTGAAAGACAGGAATAAAGAAACTAGATCTGAATACAAACTCTGAGCGTTTATGAAACAGTTTCTATTCAGCTTGCAAGCGTGAATTTTTTAGACACGTAATGTCTTCAAACTCAGCATAGCAAACCAGATAGCTACATGGGTCTGATCTCAGTTCAGCATCACCACATAGTAGAAGCCTCTGCAATCTATATCATTGCAAGAAAGACCTCAAAGGTACATTTATGATAAACAAAAATGCAAGTTAAAAAACTTGCTAACGCTTGTATTTATGTCCACAGATGGCGTCCTACTGTTTCATAAACGCTCAGAGTTTGTATTCAGATCTAGTTTCTTTATTCCTGTCTTTCACTGACGATAGCAAATAGCTTGAAATCATGATCTGAAAGTGGAATTATAGTTAGAGATAGTGAATACTAACTACTCTGACGTTTATGTAAACAAAACACGCTTGATTGGCAGTCTTGGTAGGACGCCATCTGTGGACATAAATACAAGCGTTAGCAAGTTTTTTAACTTGCATTTTTGTTTATCATAAATGTACCTTTGAGGTCTTTCTTGCAATGATATAGATTGCAGAGGCTTCTACTATGTGGTGATGCTGAACTGAGATCAGACCCATGTAGCTATCGTGGTTTGCTATGCTGAGTTTGAAGACATTACGTGTCTAAAAGATTCACGCTTGCAAGCTGAATAGAAACTGTTTCATAAACGCTCAGAGTTTGTATTCAGATCTAGTTTCTTTATTCCTGTCTTTCACTGACGATAGCAAATAGCTTGAAATCATGATCTGAAAGTGGAATTATAGTTAGAGATAGTGAATACTAACTACTCTGACGTTTATGTAAACAAAACACGCTTGATTGGAAGAGTCTTGGTAGGACGCCATCTGTGGACATATATATATATATATATATATATATATATATATATATATATATATATATATACTTGAAACCATGGTTTAAGGGTTGGAGACAATTTGAAAGAAATATTGAATTCTGTCTCTCTTAGTGTTTATCTAAACTAAGCTTGATAGTGGGCTATTGGTAAAGTTCCATCTAGTAACATCAAATGCAAGTTATAGCAAGTTAAAAAAATGTATAACTTATTTTGTTTATCATAAATGCACCCTTGAAGGTTTTTGCAATGATAGAGATTGCAAAGGCTTTTACTATATGGTGAAACTGAACTGAATTCAGACTCATATAGCTATCTAGTTTGTTTGACTGGATTTGAAGATATTTATGTATCTGAAAAATTTGTGCTTTTAAACTGATAGAAATGAGTTTCATAAGTGCTGTTTAGTAGAGTTGGAGTTTAGATCTAGTTTTTGGTCTTCCTACCCTTTACTGACATGAGCCAACTAGCTCATAACCATGGTTTCAGGGTTGAAGAAAATTTGAAAGAGATATTGAATTCTATCTCTCAGTGTTTATGTAAAGTAAGCTTTATAGTGGGCTATTGGTAAAGCTCCTTCTAGTAACATATAATGCAAGCTATAGCTAGTTATGAAAGTATATTTATATATATATATATATATATATATATATATATATATATATATATATATATATATATATATATATATATATATATTGAAGCAGATGACCTGATGCTCAGATCATGCTTCACAGCCCACTTACAGTCTCCTACCACCACGCCATGTTTAAACTCATCCTTACATGCATATACATATTTACTAACATATACTTTTCCTTTTGCTTAAGCACTTAAACACAACTGACATAGATATTTATATATCTTAACGCAAAATAATTTAATAAAAAAAAATATTTAATAGTATTTTAATGTGTATGCAAGTGTAATAGATAAATATATATATTTTCAGTGAGACTGATAATAAATCATATTAATAATTATATTATTCATGTTTTTTAAAAAGTTATATATGAAATGTATTATTTTTTATATTTAATTTAGCAGTCAGAAAATGATGCAATTCTTTTAAGAAGTTTCTCGAAACAATTACCCGGAAAAGCCCATTAGTTGAAAGTAAAAGATTACAATTAGTAATAGTAAAGTAAAATCCATTAGTGGAAACTTTATCCATGCCAACTTGTTTTAAAATTGTAAGACTTATTTTAAAACAATCATTCAAAAAACTTGTAACAGGATTGCATTGCTTCAAAAGACTTACAAAACAAAAGATATCCGGTCAGCAGATTTCAGCTTTGTTAAAGTGCTCAAATTGCCTCAAGTCCAGCAGTTAAGTCCTATACTACATCATCAAAAAAGGAGTATGAATTTGAATCCAAATAGAGGGAGAGACAACCATAAATTAACGATGGTCAACATAATCCATGCTAGTTTGAATCTTCATCCAATGTGCAGTGAGTAGGGGAAACTTCATCTTTCCCTCTGTTCCAACATGCTTGCTCCTATAAGAAAAGCTCTGGATCCCATGCCTATGAACTTTCAAATGTCTAATAATTAAGTGAGTAAAATGCTACCTGTGAAGCCTTATTCCAAACCTAGATCTAGTGTATTACTGCCAATGAACATTCCAAACATCAAGAACGACTACTATTTATGAAAGGTAAAAGAACTTTAGCCGCTCTATGATTCTATTAAATTCAGCCTTCTATAACGACAATAATCCTGAAGCTCTATTTTAATATCTTATGTAAATGTTTATATCTTATGTAATTTTACCTAGTTACAACTCTATATAACTTAATCTATTCTATCATTGAGCCTCTATTCAAAATATTTTCTTTTTATTATTTCCATGCGGCAATCATATTTTATTTCATTATTATATAATGTATTTTTGTGTTTTAAAATTCCAGTAATATTTCAAACTTGCTAGCATGTAATTCCTTTCTAATTTTCCTACCCTATCACTTACAGGATAATTAAGAACTCATTTTAATTGAAACAAGTCTTATTCGACTTATGCAAATGCTGGTGAGTTTGGAAAAACAAAGTAATTATCCTATAAATTGTTGTAGGAAAACTGATCAACATCTGTTTTTCTAAAAATGTTTTTTTTATCTTTTTAAAATGTGCTAATCCCACCATAAATGTATTTCATATATGTAAAATCCAATTATTTCCACCATTCCATTTGTTTCCATTTAAACATATTTATTTCTAATAATAGCATTTTTTAACCGAGATTTGTATTTATTAAATGGTGTGGGAAGTTATAAATAATTTAAAGTAAAGGGAAGGGGGACTCTTTATGTCTTAAAATTTATCTAATTTAATTCATTTAAATCATCCATGCCTGTTTAGTGATTAGGTCATACCATTATGTGGGATATTCTATAATTTATTGGCATTAAATAATTAAAATAGTCTTTAAAGCTATATATTTCATTATTCCAAGCATCACATGCATATAGGCACATTCATTCCTATATTATATATTATCCCAAAATCGAACCCCATGATCATTATCAAAGTCCAAGAACCAGGCTTAAACCCTTCTGGTGACTCATTTGGTCGCAAATGTGTGCTTTATATGGGAATTACTCTGGAAAAACTAACCCAATAAATGCATCACCGTCTGCTCTTCGTCCATGAACCAATTCTGCTAACATCGCATACTTATATTGGTATATTTTGCAAAATGAATTCCATGAAGCACATGTTTGGATCCATGACTGGATCACATCAAATATGCCACCATGCATGCACCACCTTCTGTTATATTTCTAATTATTCCTTGAACATCCATAAGCCGTAATGTTGTGATTTTTGCTAAATCAATATCTATGTACACTATTTAAAATGCACATCATTGCGACGACCTTATTATTATTAATATATATTCACCAGCTATCCCACACATGTCTGTGACTTTATAAACCAAATTAATATCTATATTTTTGTACAAATGTAATGTTCCATTATCAAATTATAATTTATCTTTCAAGTTGGTTAAATGCTATTTTGTTCTTTCTGGGGGTGTAGTGGCACTTCAATATTATATTTCTTAACAGTGCTAAATCTTATATTCATCATTATAGTACATATTATTGGCATAACCACAACTTTAAATAAAGTCATCCATTAAATTTGATTCTTAATTTATCAACCAAACATAATATTATTTCTCTATGACCCACTGTTATGTAATAATTATGAGGCCAATGATCAATCAATGATGATATGCCTTTACTTATGTTTTGTTAAAATAATAAACCTTAAATATATGTGTTATAACATTTATGACTCATTGTGTTTTCTTTTATTTAAGTTAATATTTTAATTAATAAGTTATGCCTCTGCTGACTAGATGATCTCTGCCAAAATATAATTAATATGATAGGTCACAATCTTTAATTGTTTCTAAATTGGGTTTCATTTTAAATATTCCACCATCAAACTTAGAGTCTTTTTGTGTTTCCGATGTGCAATGCTGGCAGAGAGAGATGAAATTAGATCGATATCATCGGGATTGTTGCTCATGAGTTGGTAGATCTGGAAAATAGGCAAATAGGGCAGAATTCATGAGTGTTCCTGACTTATGTATCTTGCGCACGATTGGATTCGAGGTACTTTTGTTATGTGAACATACAAAACTAACCTGCACAATATATATATATTGTACTATCTTAGTTTAGATTTAAACCTGGAATTATTATATTCCTAAAAAAATTATTGGTTTATTTAGTTTTCAATTGTTTTTAAAGATCATAGGATTCACATTATTGATAAATGGTTATTGGTAATACAGCATGTTATAAAATATATTTGTGATTTTTTAAATTTTTAATTTTTTTTAACAGATAGGGTATTAAATTGTATATTGTATTAAAATTAATATTTTATTATTAGAAGGATTGAATAGATTAAAATATGTAGTGATAGATTCATTTATTAACATTTTATTTATTAATATTTTACTTTACTGCATACACAACATATATAAACGAATAGTAAATTTTTATTTTATGTGCGTATACAGATACGCATGCATTTTTATTTATAAAATTAAAACAATTTTAAATTATACATATTTTGAAAATTATTTTTTATTTATAATCATTTCAAGATATAGTTAAAATATATTTTATTTAAGTTATGATTTTAAAAGATGCATTCTAAACTGCAAATCAATTGTATTATTTTTATTGTTTTACAAACTGTTTATTTATTTAAAAGTTAAACGACATTTTTAGTTCATTGAATATTTAAAATAACTTTTTATTGAGTTATATTTTTACTCTTCATAACAAAGATAGGGAAAACAAATAAAGCTATGGGAATGATATTTATCCTACTGATATCAATATTGCATCATTGAGTAAAGTCAGTGTTTTTTGATCAAACTTTTTCTCTTTTGTTCTCCCTCTTTAGTAAGCAAAATTTCAAAGTGTTTTATATAAAAGTTGATATAAGCTAGATGTTTAAACTTTGCGGTTAAATACTACTGTATAAATATGATTGCGCGACGCATGCACACACAAAGTTGAATATTTTTAAATTTTTGAAAGCTGTCAACCACGCGTATACATATTTATATTGTATTACTTTGTATTATTTTAATTTATAAAGAATTTAAAAATATTCAGCTTTGTATGTGCATGCGTCGTTAGAGCAATCATATTTATACAAAAAAAGTTGATAGTTAATTTGCAGTATAATAATGGAACTAAATTAAAAAAATGTTTGCTCCAAAAATCATTGTCTTTTGTGAGCTCTGGATATACTTTAAATAAAAATGTTTCAAAGTAAAAAATATTCAAATTTTGAGACATGTGGAATGCCCTCTATATTACAAAAATATATGTTTGCGAAAAATAAATAAAAAAAAGGATATAAAGTTAAACATATAATGGTTTAAATTACTAAAGAATTTAATTTATTAAAAAATGATAAAATTCTGTTCCATTTTCATATAAAAATGAAAATAATAATATTATAGGAATTCACTATGGATTATATTGTTTTAAAAGGCTTTCTTTATTAATTGGATAAAATTTTGAACAAAATTTTTGGAGCCTAGATGGACTTTAGATATCTTTGTCTAAAGGATTTGTGTCTTGCTTCAGGACTAAGGAAATATCAGGATTTGTGAACTGTAATTTCGTATAATACATTTTTTACCTTTTATTTTATTATTGGATTTAAATTAATAAATGAGTTTTAATTGAATAATCCATGAAAGGGATATCCAACGATCTGTATAAAAGTTTACCAGGTTGTATAATTTACTATATGTCATTATTTACTTATACAATTGTTTAATGTAGAATATGTGTATTTGTTTACTTGTTACATAAATATAAAAAAATAAAAGACAAAAAAGAAAATTAGATAGTTTTAAAACAAAATTTAAAAATCTTTCTTAATATTAAACTTGATTTTTTTTTATATAATATTTTAAAGTATAGTTTGTAAAGCAATATATTTTGAATAGGTATAAACAAATTATATTTGCGGTATTATAAAATTTATGTATATTTAAGAAATATAAGCTTGTAATTTAATTTGTCATTTTTCTATTTATGACTGTAAAAAAAGTAAAAAAAAAACAAAACAAATTAATACGAACTTAGCTATTTTTATTTTTATTTTATTTTTTTTGAAGGTGTTGTTATTATTGCTTATACAGATATCTAATTTTTCTGGTTTATTAGTGAATCATCTTTTGCATAATTTCATAGATATGTAAGTTAGAAATATTAGCAACACATAACTTTAAATTATTTTAGCCATTCATCAGTTTTAAAAAGAAAACTATTTTAAAGTTGTTTATAAGAGTACGTGTATTAATGCACATAGGCAGTTACGTTTTAAAATAAGTAATTTTTACTTTTAAATACATTTTAATTCTAAAATAGTTTTCTTTTGTCGCTTGTTTATATATATATATAATGTAAGAAAGTAAATAAAGGCAAGCAAACTTTCAATCTTTAAAAAAATATTCTAAATTTTTAAAAAAAAAATTAATCCTTTCTGAACAAAACATTTTAGTTTTGGAAAGTTTTTTTTTTTTAATTGCATTATTGTTATTGTGATTGTAATCAATTTTTAATTTTTTTTTCATGTGTCAAAGCATCGCTGGAAGTGAATCTGCAAACCCAGGACAACTGCTTGTAAGGCCACTGTGCTGACCACTCAACAACCAATGCTTGACCAATTTTTAATTTATTTTAACTAAGTGAGACTTGTTGTTACATTTTTTCTTAATTCTAAATAAGATTAACCTGCTTGGAATTTTTAAATTAAAAGTGAGACTAAGATAAAGATTTGCCATGGTATAAAACTGATTAATAATTAAAGATGATGTGGGAGATAAAAGATGAAATATATAGCCTGGATTAGGAGCTGAAAGAATTCTATTTTATTCTGCTGATTATTCTCCAACCATTGTTGTTATGCTGCTTGTCTACTTATTCTTCAGCTATTAAGAATATTACTTCTAATTAATTGCTATGGAGAATTCTGTCTTTGCTATGCTGTGCTAAGCCAACTCAAATCCCTAATCATCCCTAAAAAATCATGCCGTAAGAGCTCAAATCAGAACTTATCCCTAATATTGCCTCCTGCCTTGTGAACAAAATGTCGACCTAAAGTTTTTTACTGGAGTTCTCCCATAGAATGAACTATATGTGTCATGCTGAAAGACCTCTGCAGTTTTAAATTTATACCCGAGGTAATACGTTTACATATTCTAATCAGAGTTTAAATCTGTCTAGTCTCAGCTTACCTATATAATGTGTTGTATACACTTTAAATTGTCTTCAGTATTTTCATATTGTATTTATAGTGTGTACTGGAATCTTAGTTTTAAGATTCCAGATTTCTTTTAAATTTATTTATCTGAAAGTGTATTGTAAATTTATATTGTTTATGCATAATTTGCTTTTGTTTATTTATATTCAAACTCTTTCTAAATACTTTGACAGAGCTTCATAGTTTTCTTTTGTGCACCTGTCTCTATTTTGTAGCTCTGTAATTAATTTTAATTAAGTCAGGTTTGCACTTCTGGCAAACTGCAAATCTTTTGGCTGGTGGTTTATCATATTTATTATTCTAGTGTTTCTGAAGTTGGAGATTTTGTGTCTTTTTCAGATTATGTAAGATCATAATCATTTTTTTTTGTTTTGTATGTGAAATTCACCATGAATTGTCTTAAATGTGGTATATCACAAGCTATCCTGTGGACAATATGATGTCACTAGCCAACAATCTGGTGATTGCTCATCTCGTGCTGTTACATTAATTTCCTACAAGACTCTATTTCTATCCTTTTTGTATTTCTGAATTAAGAAACTGGAATAAATGTTCTTTATAAATCACCAGCAGGAAAATATTATGGATCTTTTAAATTGTAGGTGAAAGAATGAACTTTGCTGCAAAAGTGTTAATTTTTAATATTTACTATACTCATGTGCACTCTCAGATGATACACTTATGAAAATCTAAGTCAAACTATCATATTTTATTTGCTAGATTTACTTTGTTTTGTTTTATTGAATTTAATAAAATTTTCACATTAGTTGAAACTTAATTTTGCTGATGTTTGTCTATGTGCTTTTATTTTCTCAATTGTCTGAACAATAGTTAAGATCTCTTGCTACATCCCTGAGTCTAGTTGGTGCAAATCATCACCATCTTTAACTTTTGATCATGGTAAATACATTTTCTGGTGCTTAGTGACCTGGTGGCACTGCCATGATCAAGAGGAATAAATAACTGACTGTTACAATATATTATTATCTATTTATTATATATATATATATATATATATATATACATATTGTACCAGGTTCGAATATGTGGCCTTGAAACACCAGCCTCTTAGGCAGAGAAGAACATATTCAGAGAATATGTATGTCCAAATGATAGCTATAAAATATATATAACTAGCGTTATATTTCCAAGACATAGCTTCTTCTTGGCTGTTGAGTTCAACACCATGTTCAAAGCACTTTTTTGTTTGTGTATAAATATGGGTGCCAGCTATCTATTCAAGAATAAATAAATAATGCACTTTGAGCAATGGCCACTAACTCAATGCCTAAATATCCACGACTAGCTCAGCTATTTGTAATCACTAACAGATTATACATAATTAATGGTGAAAGAATTGATAAAAAGATTTGTAAAAGAATTGATAAAAAGAGGTTGATAAAAAGAATTGACCGACAAATAAAGTTTAATTTTAAAGATAATTTATTAACTAACATTAATTTTCTAAATTTAAACATCTTTATAATTTTTTAACTAATATAACACAAACACATTTTAAATTAACCCATTATAATATATATCTTATAAAAAGCATAAATAATATTTGACATCGACAAATTATCTCAAATTCACAAACACGCACATCAAGAGTTCATTTTATGCATGCTTATAGAGTTCAAATTACTTGTCTCTGTAGCATTTACAAATTACAGCGGTGGCTACTATACATATAATTGAAAATAATAAAATGTTTTACCTAGGATTTTTGGAATGTGGATATTGCTTGTTGTTGGCATCTTCTGATGGAGTATATCTAACCGGTTAGATTTGATGTTTCTTGAGGAGATTTGATGCTAATCCATTGGTTTTATTCTTGGAGACAGTTGAACATTTGTGGAGGATTTCTGAGCTGTTATGCAGACATTATTTCATGGGCAGGTTTTGATGATCTTGTTGGACTAAAGGGCTGAAGTAAGAGTGTATATTCCCAAAAGCTGCTCAACACCGCATTTCTGTTTCTGGATACATAATATAAACTGCACTGTTATCTGAACTGAAACAAGACTGACACTGAAAACTAGGCTGACCACTGAAACTGATAAAAATCTGGCTATTTATATATGTGAAGTGTTTTTGTTTTAATATCCTCCGGCAATGTGTGTTGTCGAAATTCCTTTAGTAACTAATCCATTGGACAACATGTTTTTGAAGATTGTTTAATTAGTAGTAGCTTTCATAAACATGTTGTTTTTATATCCTTAATTAATTGCCCACTACTGGTGTGGTTTTTTTAAATCTTTATTTAACTTAATAGCCATCGCTGTGTTTTCCAAATATAATTTCTTTTTAACTTTCATTTATATTTTTTAATATTATTCTAACACGCATACATTTATTTATACTCGCGCACACATATATAATTTATTATAATAAGCTCGAATGAAAAGAGATTTCAATTTTTTTAAACTTTAAATTATTTATTTTTACGAATACTAATTAAGGAAAACTTTACTTCCTTTTATAAAACTTTTAGTTTAACTTTCTAAAAAAAAAAACCCCTTCCCACTTTTAATCAATTATTTTCCAACTTTTATTTCAAACTCTTTTACAAAAGATTTTTATTTTGATAATTTTTTTAAGACAAAGTTATTTTATATACATGTGCCAATTTGGCCTTGGCACATAACACCCTCCTCCGTTTTAGAGTAAAATGTGTCATTTTATCTCTTGCAACTTTAATTCTTGATTCTAAATATTTATTGATTTTCTAAGTTTGCTTTTCATAATGCTTTAACTTTACATACCAAGGGCAATCTGTTTTGACTATCCTTTCCTTCTATCTATGCCAAATACATTGTTCACAATGATCTAAATCATGGATAACAACCACCAGGACAAACTAATTTTGTGGCACAGGGATCTTTTGGAAACGACACAGAAGCAGATTCGCTGACTTAAATGAACATACATGTATATAAAATCAAAGCTTTATTTTACAGGTTTTTACCAGACTTGACTAAGAAAAAGTTGCTGTGAATGGCAGGATTTTTTTGACTGTCCATTTTCGACTTACGTTTGGAAAGAGGAATGATCCCTGATAAGTCTGTTACGGGTACTAAAATTTTTCCAGTCAGCAGCTTTAAACTTATCCTTAAGTAAACATTTCTATACTACCCTCATTCCTTTTTGCTATAGATAAATTCCTACACATGTGTATACGTGCAGCACAATTATACACCTACTAATATTCTAAATATCGAGTTATTACTGGACTTGCTTACAGGGAATTTATAATAAATAAATCCCTTCTTGCATGCATCATGAGGTGCAGCAATGCCAAGAAAATAACCTAAAAGGATATCTGGATAAATACATTTCAGATATGCATCATGAGGTATTGTATTTACCGAATATTACCAGTGTATGTGCATGTATATACACATGTAAACTTATACACTCTTAATACATTTAGATTGACTTTATATTTTTCTTACATTATTTTTTTTTAAATTCATACAAACATTATCTTAAACATATTTATTTATATTATGATATTATTTTAAACCCCTATGAACATTATTTAAAATATTTATTTACACTAATCTTATAATATTATTTTTAAACCGTTATGAAAATTATTTTACATATTTATTTAATCTTACAATACTATTCTAAACTATCACGGACATCAATTTACATATTTATTTATATTATGATGTTATTTTTAAACCATTTAATTTTTTCAGCTTTTATTAACTTGCATATATTTAAAAATTATTTTATTTTAACGTGCGTGTACTCAGAAAACTAGTTTACTTTATTACGATTCATTATTATACAGATATATTTTATTTATTTTATTTGACTTGAATACTTTAACCATTTATTTATTTCCTTTTATTAACTTGTGTATATTCAAAAAAAAAATCTATTAGTTTATTACGACTCATTCTTTATTTTTTTACAATGGATATCTTACACTTATTTATTTAACTTGATTTTATTGATTTTATTTGACCTATATTTACGAACATTTTTTTTTAATTACTTTATGTGCTTGGAGAAAAAAAAATCATTTATTTTACGAAGCCTTCATTATTATTATTACTTAAACAAATCCTGATTTTAACTTTACTTTTAATTTATCATTATTTATTTATTATTTTAATTTATTATTTAAGTTTTAAATAGAAGTTCCAGATTTAAATTTATCAAATTATTGACCTTAGAATAATCATATTCATGCTCATTGTCCATTTCAGGTCCTTTTTGTTTATTTCCTTTACTATTCCTCCCGTTTACTAACTTTTAAACTATGTCCGGTGGTTCCTTCTTTCTTTCTACTAACTCACTAACATAAATTATAATCCATATTCTCACATCTTTCACTTGATTAAAATTTATTGCTTTATCTCTTTCCCTTTCCATTTTATTTTCTGCCTTGTAAATTAAAAAACCTTTAAGCTTCAAAGACCTCTGTATTTTTCCTAACCGTGAATATTTTTTCCTACACTTTCTTTTTATTTTAAATCTACGTTTAAAACAAACATGAACTTTTACTTTAACCCTTTTAACTTTTTGTAAAAACTTTTCAATGCTATCTTCTACCTTGAACTTATGTGTCTCTTCTATTTCTTGATCTCTATTTGTTTCTACTTTCTCTGTAGCAACACTATCTGATTCTAATTTAATTTCTATTTCCAAACTACTATATTTACCACTATCTGACTTTACTATCTCTTTAATAACCTCAACTTCCTTATTTTCCTTGACAAAATCTACTTCTATGATCTCTTGATTTTTCTCTACCTTTCCTGTAATTTCATGTCTCCTTTTTCTTAGTTCCGCAATGAATTATTGCTGATTTTGCCTGATTTCTTTTATTTCTTTCACCACTTCTTGCATCATATTCATCATCATCTTCATCTCAGACATTTCTTTCTCTGTTTCCAATTATAAAACAATGTATTTTTATATTTGACTAAATTTAAATACGAGTTCTTTATTTATTTCTTTTTAATAAGACGGAAACATACGCTGACTTCCTGCCTTTGTCCATTTTTCTACCTGATCTTATCGCTTTCACTCCACTCAAACATCCAATTGTCTCTGATTTAACATAATGATTTATTTTTAAATAATGTAAATAGCATAAAACTCTTTTCATTTAAAAAAAAAGTTTTCGGTCAATTCTTTTTTAAAGAAATTATACAACTTTAACATACGTAATTTAGCTTTTCTATAAAAAAATTTTTAAACAAGAAACAAAGTATTTAGTTACTATTGTTTCTTAGGTCCAGCCCCAAGTTGGGTATAATCATTTGTATGAGGTTCGAATATGTGTCTATCGAAACATCAGCCTCTTAGGCAGAGAAGAACATATTCGAAGAATATGTATGTCCAAATGATAGCTATAAAATATATAACTAGCATTACATTTCCAGGACATAGCTTCTTCTCAGCTGTTGGGTTCAACAGCATGTTCAAATCACTTTTTTGTTTGTGTATAAACATGGATGCCAACTATCTATTCAATAATGAATAAATAATGCATTTTGAGCAATGGCCACTAACTCAATGCCTAAATATCCATGACTAGCTCAGCTATTTGTAATCACTAACAGATTATACATAATTAATGGTGAAAGAATTGATAAAAAGATTTGTAAGAGAATTGATAAAAAGAATTGACTGACAAGTAAAGTTTAATTTTAAAGATAATTTATTAACTAACATTAATTTACTAAATTTAAACATCTTTATAATTTTTTAAAATAATATAACACATAGACATTTTAAATTAACCCATTATAATATATATCTTATAAAAAGTGTAAATAATATTTGACATCGATAAATTATCTCACAAACACGCACATCAAGAGTTCATTTTATGCATGCTTATAGAGTTCAAATTATGTGTCTCTGTAGGATTTACGAATTACAGTGGTGACTACTATATATATAAATGAAAATAATAAAATGTTTTACCTAGGATTTTTGGAATGTGGATATTGCTTGTTGTTGGCTGCTTCTGATGGAGTATATCTAACTGGTTAGATTTGACATTTCTTGAGGAGATTTGATGCTAATCCGTTGGTTTTATTCTTGGAGACAGTTGAACATTTGTGGAGGATTTCTGAGCTGTTATGTAGACATTATTTCACAGGCAGGTTTTGATGATCTTGTTGGACTAAAGGGCTGAAGTAAGAGTGTATATTCCCAAAAGCTGCTGAATACCGCATTTCTGTTTCTGGATACATAATATAAACTGCACTGTTATCTGAACTGAAACAAGACTGACACTTAAAACTAGGCTGACCACTGAAATTAATAAAAATCTGGCTATTTATATATGTGAAGTGTTTTTGTTTTAATATCCTCCAGCAATGTGTGTTGTCAAAATTCCTTTAGTAACTAATCCCTTGGACAACATGTTTTTGAAGATTGTTTAATTAGTAGTAGCTTTCATAAACATGTTGTTTTTATTTTAACTTTCATTTATATTTTTTAATATTATTCTAACACGCATACATTTATTTACACTCACACGCACATATATAATTTATTATAATAAGCTCGAATAAAAAACGATTAATATTTTTTTAAACTTTAAATTATTTATTTTTACGAATACTAATTAAGGAAAACTTTACTTCCTTTTCTAAAATTTTTAGTTTAACTTTCTAAAGAAAACCCCCTTCCCACTTTTAGTCAATTATTTTCTAACTTTTATTTCAAACTCTTTTACAAAAGATTATTATTTTAATAATTTTTTTTAGACAAAATTATTTTATATACATGTGCCAATTTGGCCTTGGCACAATATATATATATATATACATAGTACCAATATATAAATTGGCACATATATATATATATATATACATAGTACCAATATTGAAATTGGCACATATTAATTTTATTTTTAAAAAATATATATATTAAAAATATTAAATAACTTATAAAAATCTAAAAGGTTTCTTTAGTAAACAAAATCAGTTTTCTGTCAAAAGAAAAATTAAAAAATCAGAGTTTTAAAATAAAAATCTTTCATGAAAGTTTGTGAAATAAAAGTTGCAATTAATTAATCAGAAGGGGAGAAGGGTGTTTCGTTAGAAAGTCAAACTAAAGGTTTTATAAAAAGGAAGTAGAGTTTTTCTTATTAGTATTCGTAAAATATAAATAATTAAAAGCTTCAAAATACAAATCTCTTTTCATTTGGAATTAAAGAACAGTAATCTTAAAATTAGTTATATATGTGCATGTGAGTGTAAATAAATGTATGTGTGTTAGAATAATATTATAAAAAATATAAATGAAAGTTAGAAAGAAATTATATTTAGAAAACACAGCAATGGTTCGTAAGTTAAATAATGATTTAAAAAAACCACACCAGCAGTGGGCTACTAATTAAAGATATAAAAACAACACATTTATGAAAGCTACAACTAATTAAACAATCTTCAAAAACACATTGTCAAAGGATTAGGAATTTCAACAACACATATTGCTGGAGGATAATAAAAAAAAACACTTCACGTATATAAATAGCCAGATTTTTATCGGATGTCAGTTCAGCCTAGTTTCCAGTGACAATCTTGTTTCAGTTCAGATAATAGTGCAGTTTATATTATGTATCCAGAAACAGAAATGTGGTGTTGAGCAGCTTTTGGGAATATACGCTTTACTTCAGCCCTTTAATCCAACAAGGTCATCAAAACCTGCCCGTGAAATAATGTCTGCATAACAGCTCAGAAATCCTCTGCCAATGTTCAACTGTCTCCAGGAATAAAACCAATGGATTAGCATCAAATCTCTTCAAGAAACATCAAATCTAAGTGGTTAGATAAACTCTGTCAGAAGCAGCCAAAACCAAGCAATATCCATGTTCCAAAAATCTTAGCTAAAACATTTTATTATTCTCATTTATATATAGTAGCCACCACAGTAATTCATAAATCCTACAGAGACAAGTAATTTGAACTATATAAGCATGCATAAAATGAAATATTGATGTGCGTGTTTGTGAATGTGAGATAATTTATCGATGTCAAATATTATTTATGCTTTTCATAAGATATATATTATAATGTGTCAATTTAAAATGTGTGTGTGTTATATTAGTTAAAACATTATAAAGATGTTTAAATTTAGTAAATTAATGTTAGTTAATAAATTGGCTTTAAAATTAAACTCTATTTGTTGGTCAATTCTTTTTATCAATTCTTTTACAAATCTTTTATCAATTCTTTCACCATTAATTAAGTATAATCTATTAGTGATTACAAACATCTGAGCTAGTCGTCGATATTTAGGCATTGAGTTAGTGGCCATTGCTCAAAGCATGTTATTTATTCATTCTTGGATAATTAACTGGCACCCATGTTTATACACAAACAAAAAAAGTGCTTTGAACTCTGGTGTTGAACTCAACACTCAAGAAAAAGTTATGTCCTGGAAATGTAATGCTAGTTATATATTTTATAGCTATTGTTTGGGCATACATATTCTCTGAGTATGTTCTTCTCTGCCTAAGAGGCCGGTGTTTCGAAAGTCCCATATTCGGACATGGTACAAATTGCTATACCCAACTTGGGGCTGGACCTAAGAAACAATAGTAATTAAATACTTTGTTTCTTGTTTGAAAATTTTTTTTATAGAAAAGCTAAATTACGTATGTTAAAGTGATTTAATTTAAAAAAAAAAGAATTGACCGAAAACTTTTTTTTTCCTTTAAATGAAGAGAGATTTATGCTATTTATGTTAGTTAAAATAAATCATTATGTTAAATCAGAGACAGTTGGGTGTTTTGGGTGGAGCTAAAGCATTAGGAATGGGTAGAGAAAAATTGACAAAAGGGGTGGAGTCAGCATATATTCCCGTATTAGTAAGAAAAATAAATAAACAATAATAATATTTGATTTGTTAATGCAAAAGATAATTTTAAAAAAATAAAAAGTAATAGCGTAACCATGAATAAAGAAATGGAGCCGGTAGAAAGCTCAATATATTTTTAAAATCCACAGTTAGTGGAAAAAGAGAAAGAAGAAGTATCTGAGATGCGAATGATGATGAAAATGATAATGAATAAGATGCAAAAATTTGAAAAAAGTCAGCAAGACCTCAAAGAAGAATTGTGTCAGAAATTTGAACAAAGTCAGCAAGATCTCAAAGAAGAATTGTGTCAGAAATTTGAACAAAGTCAGCAAGTTTTCAAAGGAGAAATTAAAGAACTCAGAGCAGAAGTAAGAGAAATAAGATGTGAAATCACAAGAAAGATAGAGAAAAAATCAAGAGATCATAGAAGTAGATTTAATTAAAGAAAGTCATGAAGATGAAAAGGAAGTTGAGGTGATAACAGAGATAGAAATTGAATTAGAATTAGGTAGCATCACGACTGATAAGGTAGAAACAAATAGAGATCAAGAAATAGAAGAGAGACCTAAGTTCAAGGTAGAAGATAGCGTTGAAAAGTTTTTACAAAAAGTTAAAGAGGTTAAAGTAAAAGTTTATGTTTGTCTTAAACATAGATTTAAAATAAAAAGAAAGCATAAGAAAAAATATTCACAGATAGGAAAAATACAGAGGTCTATGAAGCTTAAAAGTTTTCTAATTTACAGAGCAGAAAATAGAACGGAAAGAGAAAGAGATAAAATAGATTTTAATCGAGAGATAGAAGTGAGAATATGGAGTATAATTTATATTATAAAGTTAGTAGAAAGAAAGAAGGAACCACCTGACATAGTTTAAAAGTTAGTAATCAAGCAGAATAGTAAAGGAAATAAACAAAAAGGACCGGAAATGGACAATGAGCATGAATATGATTATTCTAATGTAAAAAAATCTGATAAATTAAATCTGAAACTTCTGTTTAAAACTAAGATAATAAATTTAAAAATAAATGAGTAATGATAAATGAAATGTTTAAAGTAATAAGGATAATGGAAGCTTCGTAAAATAAAAGATTTTTTCTCCACGCACATAAAGTAATTAAGAAAAATGTTTGTAAATATAGGTCAAATAAAATCAATAAAATTAAGTTAAATAAATAAGTGTAATATATCTGTAGTAAATAATAATAAAGAATGACTCATAATAAATTAATAGATTTTTTTTGGGAATACACGCACGGTAATAAAAGGAAGTAAATAAATGATTTAAAGTCAAGTCAAAAATATATATATAATATCAGTGTAATAATGAATCATAATAAAGTAAAACAGTTTTTTTTTCTGAGTACACGCATGTTAATATATAAGTTAAAGTAATGGATTATAAATAATAATGTGATATAAATAAATATGTTAAAGTAATGTTCATGTGTATTTAAAAATAATATTGAAAGGTTAATATAAATATAAAGTCAATCTAAGTTGTATTAAGAGTGTATAAGGGTTGAAATTAAGAGATGAGGGCAGTATTGAAATAAGTTAGATAAGGATTAAGTTTAAAGCTGTCGACTGGATAAAATTTAGTACCCATAATGGATTGGCAGGGATCATTCCTCTTTTAAAATGCACACTGGGGACAACCAGAGTAAGCCACAAGTCACTTTTCAGGGGAGAATCCCCAGACCTCGTACCTCATTTTCCAAAGCATAAGTCGGAAATGGACAGTTGAAAATTCCTTTTCCAAAGCATAAGTTGGAAATGGACAGTTGAAATTCCTGCCATTCACAGCAACCTTTTCTTAGTCAAAGTCCGATCAAGAGAATCGGCAGCTGAAGCTTCGTTTATAAAAGATCCCTGTGCTACAAAATTAGTTTGTCCTCATGGTCACTATCCAGGACTCAGAACATTGTAAACAATGTTGCCAGCATAGAAAGAAGAAAAGTATCACTGGAGATTGCCCTTAGTATGGAAAGTAAAAGATATCAAAAAGCAAACTTAGAAAATAATAAATTAAGAATTAAAGTTGTCAGAGATAAAATGGTCAAAAATAGACACATTTTACTCTCAAAGGGAAGGTGGTATAATGTACCAATATTGAAATTGGCACATATTAATTTTATTTTTTTTAAAAATATATATTAAAAATATTAAATAACTTATAAAAATTTAAAAGGTTTCTTTAGTAAACAAAATCAGTTCGCTGTCAAAAGTAAAATTAAAAAATCAGAGTTTTAAAATAAAAATCTTTCATGAAAGTTTGTGAAATAAAAGTTACAATTAATTAATCAGAAGGGGAGAAGGGTGTTTTGTTAGTAAAGTCAAATTAAAGGTTTTATAAAAAGGAAGTAGAGTTTTTCTTATTAGTATTCGTAAAATATAAATAATTAAAAGCTTTAAAATACAAGTCTCTTTTCATTCGGAGTTAAAGAACAGTAATCTTAAAATTAGTTATATATGTGCGTGCAAATGTAAATAAATGTATGTGTGTTAGAATAATATTAAAAAAATATATAAATGAAAGTTAGAAAGAAATTATATTTGGAAAACACAGTGATGGCTATTAAGTTAAATAACGATTTAAAAAAAACTACACTAGCGGTGGGCTACTAATTAAAGATATAAAAACAACACATTTATGAAAGCTACTACTAATTAAACAATCTTCAAAAACACATTGTCAAAAGATTAGGAATTTTGACAACACATATTGCCGGAGGATATTAAAACAAAAACACTTTGCGTATATAAATAGCCAGATTTTTATCGGACATCAGTTCAGCCTAGTTTCCAGTGACAGTCTTGTTTCAGTTCAGATAACAGTGCAGTTTATATTATGTATCCAGAAACAGAAATGCGGTGTTGAGCAGCTTTTGGGAATATACGCTTTACTTCAGCCCTTTAGTCCAACAAGATCATCAAAACCTGCCTGTGAAATAATGTCTGCATAACAGCTCAGAAATCCTCCACCAATGTTCAACTGTCTCCAGGAATAAAACCAATGGATTAGCATCAAATCTCTTCAAGAAACGTCAAATCTAACCAGTTAGATATACTCCGTCAGAAGCAGCCAACAACAAGCAATATCCACATTCCAAAAATCCTAGGTAAAACATTTTATTATTCTCATTTATATATAGTAGCCACCGCTGTAATTCGTAAATCCTACAGAGACAAGTAATTTGAACTATATAAGCATGCATAAAATGAACTATTGATGTGCGTGTTTGTGAATGTGAGATAATTTATCGATGTCAAATATTATTTATGCTTTTCATAAGATATATATTATAATGTGTTAATTTAAAATGTGCGTGTGTTATATTAGTTAAAAAATTATAAAGATGTTTAAATTTATTAAATTAATGTTAGTTAATAAATTGTCTTTAAAATTAAACTCTATTTGTCGGTCAATTCTTTTTATCAATTCTTTTACAAATCTTTTATCAATTCTTTCACCACTAATTATGTATAATCTATTAGTGATTACAAACATCTGAGCTAGTCATGGATATTTAGGCATTGAGTTAGTGGCCATTGCTCAAAGCGCGTTATTTATTCATTCTTGGATAATTAACTGGCACCCGTGTTTATACACAAACAAAAAAAGTGCTTTGAACTCTGGTGTTGAACTCAACAGTCGAGAAGAAGTTATGTCCTGGAAATGTAATGCTAGTAATATATTTTATAGCTATCGTTTGGGGATACATACTCTCTGAGCATGTTCTTCTCTGCCTAAGAGGCCGGTGTTTCAAAAGTCCCATATTTGATTATGGTACAATCTATATATATATATAGATAGATAAATTATAAGTTTTTGGGATATACCATGTCTTATTTTCCATTGAGCACCGATATTTTGACGGAATAGCAACCACCATTTTCAAAGTTAACTTTTGAAAGAAAAACCGTTAGATCTTAACAAATAACTTGACTGTGTGCAAGATGAGAAATGAGATTCCAGTTCAGCATTCACAATATGAGGCTTATCAAAATGTTTATTTTACTCAGTATTTTTACCTGTTAATTTTAAGTTAATATTGGATAAAAAGAGAGGTTTCCACATAGCTGGAATACATTGTGCTTCATCAGTTCTATTTAAACCAGTAGGTCTCTTTAATATCTCAATTGACCCTCTCATGGTTCTTAAATCATATCTTTCCAAATTAGCAAGTAGTTTTGTATTGTCAAAAATAGGTTTGTTAATACATTTTATTTTATTAATTAAATTGAATCTTGTAATTATTGCTAGTTTATTAATCACATTATACTTTTGTTCACTTTAGAGCCTCTACATAATTTTATTTTATATTAAATATTCAGCTAATTAAAGTATAAATAAATACTGACAAAGGTATGTTTATAAAAATCAGAGCTATCAAGAATAGGTGAATTTATTTTATTCTTGATTCCTTTGGTCAACATTTCAAGTGCTTTTAAGTCATAGCCTGGGGAAGAGCAATTTACTCTCTTTGTTTCATATACATTGAGCTATGTTTAATTTAAAGTTTAAAAAACATTTATATAACTTAATAATTTGTTACCTTATTTTAGTAGTTTTTTTTATTTACATTTTATTGATTACAAAAGTTAAGCTAATGTTTCAATAAGCATTAATTAAATTACTATATTTATGTGTTTTAAATTAACAAATATGCACCCAATGTTATATATATATGTATATATATATATCATGTGTCATAGCATTAGCTGGGACAAGAATCCGCAAACCGGGGACAACTGCTTGCTATCACTGATCTCTCATCCACCAATGCTTGACATTTATATGTTTATAATTTATATTCTTTAACATCAATTTATGAATCTTTAATGCTATTGCCATTTTGTATTTTAATTAGAGTATAATAAAATCATTCATCGAAGTATATAGCCATTTTATACTATTACAAAGTAGTAATGAATCACTATGTGCTATTGGGATAATTAATTATCATATCCCATTACAGATTTCCTAGTAATAGTTGATGAATTCATTTTTATACCATTACAGATTTTGGCTTACCCAATTTATGAGACCTGATGATAATTATATTTTTTTAATTACTTCTATAAGCCCTGAAGATGGTGTTCATGAAATGTTTGGAAAAATGATGGAAGAGATAATTAATCACAGTGAAGAATGTAGAAGAAGGAATAACAAGTTTAATGTACAAAGTGGTCTGTTAGACTAAATTAATACTATAATTGATATTCAAAGTAAAGAATTAAGAGAGATATGAATTAAAGTTAGAATAAGGGCAATTCATTAATACATTAGACTTATTTAAAATTGAATTAAATGCAACTAATGGACTGTTTGACAGATTTAAATATAATCTAGATGTTAAATTAAAGAAAATTGATTATAAATATGATTGCAGATTTATTGAGTTAAAAGACCAGTTAGATAAATCCCTGCAGAGATTAGAAATTAGATTTAATGATTAAGATGATTAAATTCAGATACAGCCATTGAGTATCAAGAATTGGAGAAGTATATAAAAATTAAGGAAGCTCATGAAGATGTTTAGAAAGCAATAAGATTACAGATAAATGATATTAGAAGGGAATTATAAATTATTCAAAGTCATATGAAAATGAAATCTTTCAAATTAAAATTAGAATATATAGGTTATTAGAACAAGTGCCTTAAAAACAATAACTAACATTGAAAAGTTTGAAATAGTAGAGATAAATTGTTCTGATAATGTAGTAAAAAAAAGATGTATAAGAGATGAGAAAAGCTTGGATAGGAAACTTCTGATTATTGAATTATTATAATAAAATAAAGAAGTAAAAACTAAAGATAGTCAAAGAACTGGTTAGAAAATAAAATTATTTCTAACCGAGTTGAAAATTTACACACTGAATTGTATCATAATATAAAAGTTAGACATGTAACACAAGTTTATAAAAACATATATTGTAGAATAACAGAATGGTGGAAAATAATTATTGAAAGAATCACAGCTATAATAATGAAGAAAAAAGGTAATATATTCTGTACAAAATAAATTAAGCAATCACTCCAAGAAAAAATTTATAGTAATGTAATGGCAGAGAAAAAGAATAGACCCTCTAGGAAACAAATTAAGTATAAAGAAAATTTATAATAAGAGTGATTATGTGATGAATGATAATATGGATATTAATTATTTTTTTGTTATTGTATTTAGAAATGTTGAGAATATTTGAAAATTACATGAGAGAGAGAGAGAAAGAACGAGAAAGCTTAATCTTAGTTTAATATTATGATAAGATTGGATAGTCTTAGATCCTTGAAAACTCATGATGTGATTAACAGATTAATGAGAATCATTTTAATATTGTGAATTAAACCAAATAAACATGACTTACTTAAAAATTAAAGTATGATATGCCATTGAGTGTAATAAAATTAATAAATGTTGTTTTACTACTTGGATTTAAACCCCATATTAGGTGATGTTAATAAGACTGTACATGTTAAAATGAAAAGATATGAGAACTTTATTTGATATTTTATGAAATTAAAAGATGTCGTATTAAGCAAAAAGCATTTAAAAAAGTAATGTATTAGTATTGTTTTTTGATTGTTGTGAAAATATTTGATACCAAATTTAAATTGTCAATGATGGCAATATAATATTGTAGAAGATATGTAGTATATAATATAGTAAAAAAAGAAATAATTTCTTAATATTTGTATTCATAGCTCCTTTTGTTATATATAAAGTTTCATAATAGAAATAATTTGAGTTTATAAAGTTTTAAAAGAGAAAGTATTATATATACTTAGTAAGAATAGATTAATGTGCATACATTTATAAATATTAAAGTTTTTTTATTATCATCAATTATTCGATCTCTGTGCATTTAGTTTGTTCAATAAGAGTATATTAAAATTAATTGAAATAGCATGGTTTTGCATTATTTTTATTTTATTTAGTTATAATTAGAGATCAACTATTGGATTAACTTTATTTTCATACAATTTGTGTTTTAAGTTTGTAGGTTGTGATAAATTCTTCATTTCTTATCCTTATAAGTCTCATTTTGTTATAAACAGCTTCTAAATTCATAGGGTGTATTAAAGTTACTTTATCTATTCATGAATCATTTTGTTTAACTAAAAATAACGTTGAACACTTTGGATTAGTTCGTATTATTATAAATAGTGTTTTAATTCATGAAGAACATTAAAGTTTATCTTTCTCATCTTTTGTCATTATGTTTATTCTCTTATAAGTGGTTTGTTTAATAGGAGCATATGGCTTTTTATAAGGTAGTGATATTTCATTATATTTAATTTCAATCTGTAGCAAATGACACTCATATTTTTATGATAATTTGAAATATTGGTTTTACTTTTTCCATTCTGCTAAAAAGACTATTCAAACCTGTGGTGCTTTATCATAGATCATCTTCATGTTCTTAATTGTTATAAATGGTATCTAGATGCATGACTTGACAAAAGTTTAAATTAAATGTTAGCTTGACATTCATTGGTTGATAGTCACATTGGTTCAGTTCAACATTTTTATTTCATTACAAATGATGCCCAAATCTGTGGAGCTATTGAATAAGAGTTTAACACATTTTTATTCCATCACTATATATATATACACCTGGGTCTTTCTTTACATGGACTTGTTTAACACGATTTCGAAGTTACGCGATTCATGTTTCACCGGAAGTCGAACTCCAATAATGCGCTATTACTTTAAATAATAAATTTTGCTCACTTATGTTATATTGAAAGTAATAGCACATTATTAGAAATCAACTTTCATCTTAGTAATTTCAATATTTTTAGTGCTTTATAATAGTAAGATTTTATGCAATAATGAAATTAAAATCATGATTTCCACATTTTATGTATACACACATTAAATTTTACAAGATTGTAATGTAAATTTGTTCACACATTGTGCATGTTAATTTTGCATTTTAAATCACATTCTGTTTTTGCTTTTTAAAAAAGAACGTAATCAATTATTAATTATTTAGTGTCCACAAGTTTATTTTTAAAAGGTCAGTAATAGCAGTGGGCACAATTAAATTTGACAATTAAAAATTAAAATCTGATTTTTAAACGGAATTGAAAATTAAAGACAAAAATAAGAATTTAATTTTTAGTTGTTAGTTTCATAAAAAATTAATAAAATCATTGTCTCAAAGATTAATTACTAATTACACTGTCACCAGAAAACCATTGACACAACAGGAGTGTGAAGTTGGCGCTAGTTGTTTGCAAACAAAAGTGTTTTTCGGCAAATAGCTATAATAATTAAAATGTGTATAAAAAATGTAAATTACTGTACTGTAAATTATGCATAAAAATATATTATTTTGAATAAAATTAAATATTATAGTTAAAAAAAGTTTGTCTTGTATCAATTTTTTTCAAATTTGAAATTTTTTATTAGTCATATTTTATTTCCTTATTTTTTTTTTGCGCAAATTTTAAAGTAATTTTACGTTGGTGCTTTGCTTTTATGCAAATTTTGAAAAATCACAAACTGCATCTCCCCTTTTTCAATGTAAGTTATGTCTATTTTTGCACAATTTCATTTGCGCATGTTTTCTGAGAAATCTATCTATCGCATAAAATGAGACCCAGGTGTGTATATATATATATTGTAACAGAATGTATGTGGTGAGTGTCAATTTATTATTGAATAAAAGTGTTCTTAAATTCGAATCATCTACCTTTCATTACCACAAGCAAAGAGACCATATAGACATAAATATCCATACCTGATCGAACCTGTAACAATATGGATATTGCCACAAGGTTATCTTTCCCAATCAGACATTTCTCGACTGGTGTAATTATTAAAAAAATATGGCACTTGGTTAAATTATAAATTTAATGGGATCAGTAATACTGTATAAGTATTTTCACACGTTACTTAGTACTTAAATGGAATAATAATTATACCCCTCCCGATATATTAAACTATTGGAATGGTGAAGAAACGAGATGATACAGATAAAATAACTAAGGAAAAATTTACTATAATAATAAAAAAATACATGAAATAATTAAATTATAATTGACTCATTTAAATGTAATACTACAATTAGGTCTATATGTTAAATCCTATAAATGTCTTTAATCTATTAAAATAAAGTATCCATTTATAGTTGTTCATTTCAAGTATTTTTAAAAAGTTTAATTATTGTCTATCTCATTAAATATTTGGAATTGCAATTGCTTTTAATGTGAAGAGTATGTGCATGTGTGTTATATATTGACCTTTACTTACTTTACCTAGTTTTCTTTTTCTTTGACACTAACTATTTTCCTGCCGACTGTCATGTAGAATTTTTCCACTTCTTTAGTAGAGACGGCCATTCTTCGGCTTTGGATTTTTGTTTATGGCATCTCCTCTTCAACAGGAAGTGACTTCACTATACTAGGGTGTTAATGGCATGGCAGATTGATCATCAGGCAGGTGCTACAAGGCAGTTGCTTCATGGTGAGCTGATCATACAAGTATGGTGGGTTTAGATTGACCAGCGACCACAATGGCCATTAGCCACATATCCTTGAAGATTCACTTGCATTGTAAAATAGTTTCATATTCATTCAGTTTGTGAGTTATTCTATGAAAAATATCCTTTACTCAGCTTTCCCTTTTTTTTAATATCTGCTTTCCACTAGATTCTAATCTCTACTTCTTCTCAGAACAGTGCTCTCATCGAAATCTCCACGTGAACTAAACTTTAATTATTTTTTTTTTCAAAATTCTTTCTCTTGTTTGAAGGTTTTCTTTCATATCTCTAACTTTAAAATGTTTCTGTAACTTATACAAAATTTCTTTTAATTTCATATTATTTTGTAACATAGTGTTTTACATTCATGTATATTAAAATTATTCTCATTTTAACATGCAGTAAAACTTTTCCCTCTTTATGCACACATTTGCATATGTATTTCATTTTGTCAAAATATGTACTTGGAAGAGCAGATCTGTATCTTTTATCATATCCTAATTTTACTTATAATTTTATTTAAAACTCCCCATTGTCATTTTTTTAAAATCATCTGAGTTGCCATTTTATTTACATTTCCTTTTTTCATTTTTAATCTTAAACTAAACGTCTGACTCTCATATTTTATAACTTTAATATTTCTATTTTTCTCAAAATCTGAACGTTGGAGGTTAAAAGATAAGAATCTTGTTAGATTCCATTCCCTCTCTTTATCTCATTATAGTAATTAAGA
This sequence comes from Epiperipatus broadwayi, assembly GCA_028023455.1. Taxonomy (NCBI): domain Eukaryota; kingdom Metazoa; phylum Onychophora; class Udeonychophora; order Euonychophora; family Peripatidae; genus Epiperipatus; species Epiperipatus broadwayi. Next base: position 758,486 of record JAQFVV010006491.1, read on the forward strand.
CATTTTTTTCTTCATTGGTTTTAATTCTTTTACTTATTTGTATATTTCCAAAAAAAAAAAAAAAAACTACAATATTTAATATTACTTAATATTAAATATATATATATATGTGATTGCAGAATGTGCAATCATCACAATATATATATATGTGTGTGTGTGTGTGTGTTTATTTCATGTTTAAAGAGGCTTATTTAAACTTCATTGTATCAATATTTCATACTCTGTAGTCAAGTTGCAAGCTTTAAGTGTCCATATATATTCAATGGAGCATTAGTAAGAATGGATTTCCATTCTTACTATTAAAAGGTATGAAGGTTTCCTTGACAGCAGTGAGAAATATTGATTACTATATTTTATTGTGAATGCTTAGGTGGTTACTGGTTGGAATTTAATTATATATATATATATATATATAATATACAAACCATTATACAATTACAAATATCCAGTAACACCCTCTGTTTAAAGATCTATATCTCAATAATAGCAAACCTTAAAATGATACCACTTTAAGGTTGTATGCTAAACGATGTTAAATATTGAAATACAGACCTACTCAAACACAGAGCATGAAATTTTAAATAAGCAAACGATCTTAAATTTTGCTAATAAACTAACAAGTTTACAAAGTTATTAAAGACAAACTAAACATTAGATTTTAATCTTTAAATTCCTCCCAAACTATAAATGAAAAGAAAGTTACTGTTAACACTAACTGAAATAATTATAGAAAATATACAAACCATTATACAATTACAAATATCCAGTAACGCCCTCTGTTTAAAGATCTATATCTCAATAATAGAAAACCTTAAAATGATACCACTTTAAGGTTGTATGCTAAACGATGTTAGTTTATTAGCAAAATTTAAGATCGTTTGCTTATTTAAAATTTCATGCTCTGTGTTTGAGTAGGTCTGTATCTCAATATTTAACATCGTTTAGCATACAACCTTAAAGTGGTATCATTTTAAGGTTTGCTATTATTGAGATATAGATCTTTAAACAGAGGGCGTTACTGGATATTTGTAATTGTATAATGGTTTGTATATTTTCTATAATTATTTCAGTTAGTGTTAACAGTAACTTTCTTTTCATTTATAGTTTGGGAGGAATTTAAAGATTAAAATCTAATGTTTAGTTTGTCTTTAGTAACTTTGTAAACTTGTTAGTTTATTAGCAAAATTTAAGATCGTTTGCTTATTTAAAATTTCATGCTCTGTGTTTGAGTAGGTCTGTATTTCAATATTTAACATCGTTTAGCATACAACCTTAAAGTGGTATCATTTTAAGGTTTGCTATTATTGAGATATAGATCTTTAAACAGAGGGCGTTTCTGGATATTTGTAATTGTATAATGGTTTGTATATTTTCTATAATTATTTCAGTTAGTGTTAACAGTAACTTTCTTTATATATATATATATATAACAGTAACTTTCTTTATATATATATATATATATATATATATTGAAAAAGCAATGTATGGTTAACAGAACTGACCTCATTGAAAAAATAAAAAGATTGGAGTTGGGCTGGGCATATTTCTAGAAGAGATGAAAATAGATGGATAATTGAAATCTTAAACTGGATTCCAAGAGATTGTAAAAGACCCAGAAAAGACCACATGTGAGATGGATGGATGAAATAAGAAAGTATGCAGGGGTGATGTGGTGAAGTGAAGTTTAGATCGGAGAAGATGGATTAAACTTGGAGAAACTTTCATTCTGCAGTGGATTGATAATGGTTGATGATATATATATATATATATATATATATATATATATATATATATAGTTGCTTTATATACATATATATATATATATATATATATATTGTGTAATAAAGCAACTCTAGTATTAAGATGCTAAATTAAATTATATTAAAAGTGGCAAATGATAATTTTAATAAATCTATCTTTATTAAATATGATATTATTATAATTTTAAGAAAATATCCTTTTTGTATATATTTTTAATAATTAATAAAAATGGAGAAGAAATGTTGCTACTGACATAATGCTGAGTTACTAGCAAATGTGTTTAAAAAAATTAGATTAAGAAATATTTTTGGATGCTCGTCAAAATAAAAGTATTTTTAAGAAGTCGTAAAATAAGATTTGCTAAAAGCTTTTGAATTATTAAAGAATTGAAGTTAAGGTAAAAATTTAATTCTCAATTAAATAATTAAAGACTGTAAAAAAAATACAAACAAAAAATATGTTGCTAAAGTAATTTTATACACGTTAAGGACTCGTTAAATATTATAAAGAACTAAAGAACACTGAAACACTACATCAGGAAAATTATTCAACAAAATTTACCAATAAGTAAATTTACATGTATATACACACAACATATATATATATATATAACACCAAAACTGCCTAACACTATACTGGCAAATAAAAATGCAAAACCATAAAACAATACAATGCTAGATTAAATTCAAAATTTTACCAAAATCCATCACAACTATGATTTCATCTACTACAAACAGACCTTCTCAAGTGAAAATCAAACTTAAAAAAACATATATATACAAACAAACAAACCTTCCCATAATTCATTTCAAACTGCACCTTCCCTTAATATCAAAAGAAGTCTTCATAAGATGGATAGGCTCAGAACTTTGATGATAAAACTTCTTGATTCTGAGCCTGTCCATCTTATAAAAACTTCTTTTGATATTAAGGGAAGGTGGAGTTTGAAATGAATTATGGAAAGGTTTGTTTGTATATATATATATATATGTTTTTTTTTTAGTTTGGTTTTCACTTGAGAAGGTCTGTTTGTAGTAGATGAAATCATGGTTATGATGGATTCTGGTAAAATTTTGAATTTAATCTAGTATTCTATTGTTTTATGGTTTTGTATATATATATATATAATTTAAATAATACAAGAGCACTTTAAAAGTATTGCAGTTTGTAATGTTATAATTGACTATTTATTAGTCTGCATTACATGTACATGTTTATTTAATGTTTAAAGAGGTTTATTTAAACTTCATTGTATTAATATTTCATTATCTGTGGTCAAGTTTCAATCTTTAAGTGCCCATATATATACAATGCACCATTAGTAAGAGCGGATTTCCATTCTTGCTATTAAAAGGTGAGAAGGTTGTCTTGACAGCAGTGAGAAATATTGATTACTATCTTTATTGTGAAGTTTAGGTGGTTACTGGTTGGTTTCTAATTACACACACACACACATATATATATATAGTTAAAAAAAGATTGTCTTGACAACAGTTTGAGATTGTTGATTCTTATCCATATTATAATTGTCTAAGTGTTGACTAGTTTATATATATATATATATATATATATATATATATATATATATATATATATATAGAGAGAGAGAGAGAGAGAGAGAGAGAGAGAGATTTACATTATTTTACTATTACTCCATATAGAAATTTATACAAATTTACAATTTTTTTATATGGCATTTGATTAAAAATCAAATAACTTGTAGCATTCATGTTTTTTGCAGTTAAACTTGATGTCAGATGTTCAGTAAATGAGTTGAGTTTATATCAAACATAGCAATTCAGTTTCTATTTAAGTAGACTCATAATGTTGAATTTGATATTAATGTTTAAATTTTATTGAAAATTTAATTAAAGTGTTATTTGAATAGGCTGAACGTTAATTGACAAGGCAAAACTTGAGATCAAATTTATTTTTAAATAATCTTGCTTTCAATTAAACAATTAAATGTGTAAATATTACTAATAATTACATTGGTTCAGAAAAGAAGAAAATTAATGACAATTAAATTACAAAATATTGCTTACTTAAACACCATATAAACAAGCAACAAATGAACATTATTTTACTTATGTTCTTTAAACAAATTTATAGAAAGTTACAATCTTTAATATAGCAATTTTTGAAGAAAACTAACTTTTTGCAGAGCACAAGTTTTTGTCAATCAGGAAACAACAACAAATATAATAATTCTATTTCTATTTAACAAGCTTAATAATAATCAATTTTATATTAAAATTTGTAAGTCGATTTTAGTAATAATTTAATTAAAGTATTATTTATATAGGCTTAATGTTAATTGAAAAGATAAGACTTATAATCAAAACAATTTGAATTAACCTTACTTTCAAATAAACGTTTAAATATGTAAATATTAATTAATTAAACACTGCATAAATACATATTATGTTAGAATTATTCTACTAACTTGTATACAAAAATTTATAAAAATTTCCAGCTATTTATATGGTAATATTTGATGAAATATTAACTAAATTTTTGCAGAACATATACTTTTGCTATTCAAACTTGAAGGTATTAGATATCTAGGAGAGAAATTAAAGTCACATCAAAAATATCCAGTTAATTTATATTTAAATAAATTAGCAATGTTTACATTAATATTAAAGTTTGAATATAAATTTTAGTAATAATTTAAAACAACTAAATATTATCTGAAAGAAATATTATTTAAAAAAGGATGATTGTGAGCTTTGTCTTTTCAATCAACATTAAACTGGTATAAATGATGTTTTGTTAAATTATAACTAAAATTCAAATTTAAATATCAAAATGAACATTATAAGTTTACTTAAGTAGAAATTGAGTTTGTATATCTGATGTGATTTTAGGTGGTCTCATGTGCAGATGATGACATCAAATTTGATTGACAAAAACTTGTCCTATGAAAAGTTAATTGATTTTTAACCAAAGTTTCTGTATAAAATGCTATAAGTTTTTATAAATTTTTATAGAAGATACAAGTAAAATAACAATATAATTACATATTTATGTAGTAATAAATTAATCTTTATTTATTATAATGAATTTTTATGAATTATATGGGTAACATTTAAATGCTTAAAATTTGTTGTTTTTTAATCATCTTTCTAAATAATTCCTTATCGACTGAATGGCAGTTTTGTTTATAATTTACAGTCTTAATAATTTACTGCTTCAGTTTAGCTTTTCAAAAAGTATGCTATTTTCAAAGAAAGCATTTTCATCTTAATGCATATTTACATATATGAAGATTATGTAATTTAATTAACATTTTCAAATGCTCAGAATGATTCTGATAAAAAAGCATCTGATATGACTTTATTTTATGGCAATTAATTTTAATAGCTATATTGAAATTAATTGACACATTGAAAACATTTTTGTAATATGTATTTATTTTTGTAAAAAAATATCACTCTTCTATTTTACTCATAAAATTTTCTTTCTAATCGTTTATTTGGGTATGTAATTTATTTGAAATTTTTTAGAGTAGATGAATGGTTAATGATTTTAACAAGATGTTTTATCAAAATGAGGAACCGCGTAGAGAAGAATAGAAAAAAAGGACTGGAGTCAAATTGCTTGTACTGCCATCTATTGGAATATGTTGCCTTTTTTTAAATCATTAAAATTCACACATACTTTGTTGAGATATTTTTATTCCAAAAAAATCTAAAGACATGAGAATAATTGAAAATGCAGAAACTTCAAATAATTTTGGTCAAGTTTGATATGTCCTGATCTTTGATTTCAAATTTCATTTCCTTTGTTAGATTAGTCTAAGAAAATTTTCTGAATATCTAAAACCTTGTTTTTTGTGCAAATTTTACTAAAATTCATGGCTATTTTTACACAAATAATTATTAAAATGCAAAAGTATATAATATTTCTTTTATACATATATGTTTCATTTTTAAAAATAGAAGGAAATAAGTTAGAATAATGTTAACTGGTAACTAATATGCCATCACTTGTTTAAAATATATTGCAATATTGTATAAATTACAAAAAAAGTGTAATATTTTAAGCATAATTTGATACATGTATCAGATATTGATATTTATTCATTAACATTCTAAACACAAATATCAATAAAAAAGATTTTATTTTATGCAATCAATATGCTCTTCCTAATCTCTGAATGATAAAAATGTTTTTTTGCTTTTATTACAACCTTATTTTTTTTTAATATTTACAAAATTAATATAAATATTTTTTGAGAATTTGTTTTGTTGTAAATGTATATTTCATCTAAATTAAGTCCAATTTATTGTATACTAATGTATAATAATGGTTTAATATTAAAATCAAATGTTCAAAACTTACAAAACTCTCATAAGGAGAACAATTAAATATGTTACAGTGCAAGAGGAATAGTTATGGTTATAGTTGTATTATTATAAGTTTACAATGAAAATATTCTGTGATATGATTATCCTCCTACATGTTTCATATCCAAGCAATAATAAAAGTTATTTACATGCTGTTGAAATTAGTTTATTAGAAGTTTGAGTAGTTTTACCTTTTTAATAAATAGTGAGTGGAAATTATTGTTTGTTTTATATTGTAGTAATCATGTTCATTTATATCATTGCAATAATTTCTACTATTATACTGATCAAGAAGATGTTTTTATAATACCATTATAAAACATAGAGGTAATGTTTTTATTATTAAACCAATTGTATGATTGACTTTGTTATTACCACTATATCGTATTAAAGTAATATACTATCTTTCAAAAATCAGCCTCATTATTAATTATTAATATATAGCTTCAAGTATATGACACTACTGTGAATTATATCAAGCAGTATTAAACTATCCATAATAAAAATTGTGTCAAACACCAGTGAAAATCTAATATATCAGTTTGGCTTGATAAACAGTTTGAGACCAAAACTATAAAATTGTTATATAGTAGGTTATTTTTATTATCAAGCTAAATTGTTAAATATTTTTAGAAAAATTAACATTTTATTTTTGTCTAAATACATTCAATTGTTAATAATAACAACACTATGTTAGTATTAAACAGACATTTGTATTATTATTATTAGCTTTTTCTTTCCTTCAGGTGTTGCTGGCATGATTAGAGACATTTATCAAGTGAAATGTATCTATGATATTTAGATTTATCAATACTAAATTTAAACTAATACTGACTAGACTATTTCAATAAAGACTTTGCCAAAAAAGCCTAGTTTTTTATAGCATCATTTGAAATTCAGTATTCATGAATCTAAATTCACAAGTTTGTGCTGGGTGTAGTGGTCAAACCAGAATCATCTGATGAAAAGAAGTATGAGTAATCAGATTGTACTTTATACTGATGTGTGCAATACTACTAAACAGTCCAATGTATTTAAAAAGGCGTAAAGTTTATTTTTTTCTAAAAGCATTTAACCATACAACTTTATGATGAAAATAGTTGAAGATGTAACAACAAATAAAATGATATGCTCACATAAGCTTCAGACAATCATTAAACATTTAACACTAAACCAGGTTGCAAATTAAAGTTATTTGAGAGTTACACAATTAGTCAATAATTTGCTGTTGCAGGGATAGTGAAAAAAAAGAAAATATTTATAGAAAGCTGAGTAAAAAAATGAAAATGCTTAATTTGGTCATTCAAATTAAAATGGAATAAAAACCCTTCACCACACTACACCAGCCTGAGTTTTTCTTCAGTGTTTAATTAAATTATTGTACTTATTGATTTTTCTTTTATTGTTTTGTTTATGCCATTAAGTATTGCTTATTCAAATGTTTAATTGGTGATAGGTTTATTTGGGGAAACTTGCTAATTCTCAGTTGTTTCATCTCATTTCTCTCTCAACACAAAATTTGCAAAGTTTCAGATAACATTGTAAGCAACTGTTTTTTCTGAGATAAGAGTTGACTGAGTAATGAAAAACTCCTTAACATGATTATTGAAAATTTTATTGACATACTGATTTTGTTTTATTTTAGTTGGTAGTGGTATGGTTCTCTCTTCCCAAAAGTGATGTATAAAGACTAGGGTTGAGTTCATGCTTTCAAACATATACCACATAAAACTTCATTGTACTAATTAGCATAGCAATAGAGTTTTGGTAGGGAGAAATCAGGAAATATAACCAGCTTTTATTGGTTTATTTCTCTCATTTGAGCTTAAATTAAAGGACATTATTTTTTTGTTAGAATTTATACTGGGTTTATACTGATGCCTTATTCTGATGCATGATATTGACATCATGTTAAATCTTGTGTGCATCATTGGAATTTATAGAGTATTATGGTACAGAATAAATTATCACTGAATGTGCAGGACCTGAACCAGAAGTGCCCATTATAGAAACAAATTGCTGATCAACAAAAAAAGCTTGAACGAATACAGGAAAAGTTTTTATTGATTGTTGTTATGTCTATTTACAGCTAAAATGATGTCAATGTAGATGGATTGGGTGATGACAAATTTGATTAAGGGTTTTCTTTCATGACTTAAAAAGAAAAAGAGGAAAAAATCATGTGTAGTGATAAATTAAATAAACAGATTGGTTGAAGGGGAAGATGAACATTTGCAATATATATATATATATATAAATATATATATATATATATATATATATATATATATATATATATATATATATATATATAATTATTCAAAACAATACAATAATTAATACAGTAACAATATTTTAAACAAATATATACCAATTTAATAAATTTAACTATCTATGTGTGTTGTCAACTAGACTCAAATTGTATTAGAAAAACCATTACAAATGTAAACAAAAGCAATACGTCATAATCAATTTCCCAAATTCATTAATTTTTATATTGGTGTCTGTCTATTTATCAACTGTTGCTTTTCCTTTTTATTAACATAGCTTCTTTAATTTTGCGTTTATTATTATTTCTTTCAATACACAGAATTTTAACTTTATTAAAATCAAAATCAAAACCATAATTACATGTTACATTATGATCAAAAAATACTGATGGTGATACCATCATCATTTCTAACATTCTCTTGTCTTGATTTTTGCACTCGTTTATATAATAACAAACGCTTCCTTAATCTTTTCTCCAATGTACATCGAGATTCTCCAATATATGCCTTTCCACAAAAACATAGCCATTTATATATTGCACAACTCCTAATTTAAATAGATTAATAAATAATTCAAAAAATAGGTGTGGTATTTTAAATCAAAGTTGTGCAATATATAAATGGCTATGTTTTGTGGAAGGGAATCTCGTTATTGGGGAAAAGATCAAGGGAGCATTTGTTATTATATAAGCGAGTGCAAAATCAAGACAAGAGAATGTTAGAAATGATGATGTATCACCATCAGTATTTTTGATCATGTATGTAATTATGGTTTTGATTTTGATTTTAATAAAAAATTCTGTGTATTGAAAGATAATAAGAAAAGAAACTATGTTAATAAAAAGTGAAAAGAACAGTTGATAAATAGAGACCTAATATAAAAATTAATGAATTGTGGGAAAATGTATATTGTTTTGATTACATTTGTAGGTTTTTTAATGAGTCTAGTTGACAATGATACATAGATAGTTGAAAGTACTTCTTTATTGGTATATATTTGTTTAAAATATTGTTACTGTATTAATTATTGTATTGTTTTGAATAATTATATATATTTTATTATAATTGGAATACAGACATTGTTATATTTATATATATATATATATATATATATATATATATATATATATATATATATATATATATATATATATATATATATATATATATATATATATATAGAGAGAGAGAGAGAGAGAGAGAGAGAGATATAGCATATAAATTTAAAATGGGCAGAAGACTTCTGTTGTTTTGTGTTATGTTATTTCATTCTAAAAAAAAAGGAGGAAATTATTTTGGCAGATGAAGACTTTTCTTATTATTTAGTATTAGGGTGTATTAATGTTTTTTTGGATAATGGTGATCATAGGCAAGAAAATAAAGAGAGCAGCTGTGATGTAGGATAGGAGATAGGTGCATGGTGAATAGAGTAGAGAGAATAGAGGGGTATATGGTGTAGTGTTTATCCATATATACATATACATTAATTAATAATAAAGCAAAAGCACAAATAAAATAAAATTCACTCAAAATAGTAAAAGTGTATAATTATAGAATTGCCAAAAATCAATCTAAGTTTATTTTATTGATATAGTATTTTGTAAATAACAAAGTCTTTCTTGAAAAAAATGAAGCAAGAATACAATGTAATGGAAAAGGTTGATAGTTCAAATGTAGAACCAGTGGAGGAATGTCAGCTAGAAAGGCAGGAAAATAAGATACAAACTGATAGGTACCAGCAAAGAGAGGGAAAGTTTAAAGGGAACAAGAGGGATTGATGGAAGTGATGTAAAAATTAACACAAGATATAAAAGATATAAAAACAAAATATGACTAGGAAAAATGAGATGTCACAAAATGTAAATGATTTTTGAAATATCAATACATATGGAAGTAAAATTTCAAAAAATGAAAGAGATAAATGCAAAGAGGATAGATAGCAAGACCTACAACAAAGTATTAATAATGTGGTAAAAGAGGTAGAAACCAACCAGCAACAAATTGAGGAAAAATATGAAGACCTACACCAGGATATTAACCAAAAGGTTGCACACATAGTTGGAAAGAAACAAAGCTGTGAGGTAAAAGTTAAAAAATTAGAAGAATCATATCAAAAAATGATAGTAAAATAAGGAATTTACAGAAGAATTTTTAACAGATGGATAGTAATAATGAAAAACATTATTTGATTAGAACAAATTATTAGCTTAATTAAAGAGCAACAGAAACAATGATGGAAAATGTATAAAACCATGTGAGTGAGAATGAAAGGAAGAATGAAAAAAGTATGGCTGAGAATCATAAAGCTATAAATGACTTAGAAGGGAAAATTAAAATCTTGAGAGTAATAAAACATAAGAAAGCAGGATCAGTGAGTTTAACAGAAAAAAAAGAGTACGTAGATATAAAGAAGTGTAGGATGCTGTAGTTGAAACAATAACTTATGTGGATAAGAATCAGACCTTAGAAAATGAAACAAAGTTTTCTGTAAGGATAAAATAGAAACAGGGAAGGATAGTTTAGTTTATTCTAGTGTAAACCAGTTTCCAAAAAATAGGTCATTTCAAGAACTAACTGGGGAGACTCCAATAGAGTATAATAAATAGCTTAGAAAAATATTTTCAGATAAACAAAATGTCTAAACCAGGAAAACAGGCCATTATATGGACTCCCTTGCAGAGGGATGCACAATCATGGTGGAAATCTTTATTTCACAATTCTATAACATTTCAAAATTATGTAGAAGCCCTGTTAAAAAAACTTCTGGAATGCAGAGTGCCAGGATACCATCCTATATCAAATAATGCATATGGGTGAATGCTACTCCAAATTCTTTCAAAGGCAGGGCCAAACTAAGTATGTTGAATGCTTGTAATATGTTGGAAGGTCAAATTATATAAATAATTCATCACAATGTCTTTTAGGATCGAACATATGCTGTTAACTGCTAATGTGATTGCTATACAACTAGTAGCTGAGATATTGAATGCTGTAAACATGAGTCAACAAGGCCGACCACCTGACAAATTAAAAAGAGTATAAGCATCAATGTAATGAAATTGGAAAAAGACAGGAACCATTATGAATGACCACACTGGAAGGAGATGGCCAGATCTAGAAGCCAAAGTCCAGTGTCATAGGTCAACCCCACAAAAAATAAGAGTGATGATCAGTTATTTAAATATAAAAGGAGCCCAGACCACCTTCATCAATGCCAGGATATAGTAAGAATGACTTTTGAAAGAAGGGAAATGGAAAGGAGTGATGTTAAACTGTTTCTCTTCCAGGGTCTCCCAGCATGCCAGGGGGAACCACCATATAAATAAAAAAAGGAAATGATGGTGTTAGGACAAAATGTAAATGAAAGGAGGAAAATATGTTGGTTACCTTAAGACTGACATCACTTGGGGAGTTGGTGGTGTGGAATTGTGGAAATCCTGTATATATTAAGTGTAGGTTGACAGTTGTTTATATTTTTGACATTCTAATATTGGAAATGATTGGAATGCAGGGTGTTGGTTGGAGATCTATGTGTAGTTTGGAACTTCTGTGATCCTATCACAAGTATTGTTTCTACATTTAGATGGGTAGCAATCTCCCACATGTCATACAGAGATGAAAAAAATCCTAAGATTAATGCCTTAACATATACATTAGTTTCAATAATAGAAGTTGATATGATGTCAGATTCTTAGTTAAGAAAGACACACTTAACCCTTATGATGCACAAGATCTTGTAGGATTTCAACAAGGAATGAGTAAAAACATATTATATATATATATATATATATATATATATATATATATATATATATATATATAAACATGAGGATATGCTGGTGAGGTATACATTTTCTGCACAGGGATCATGGGATTTTGGATGAAGGCTGTATATCTATACTGATGCTCTATGTCTTGGTTATTTCTAACTTGGGGGTTAGGAAATATTTGAAAAACAATGATTAGATTAATGGCAGTTTAAATGTCATTTCTGTAATGTTATATTAATGATTAGTATGGTAACTGTGACATTCCTGTCGATGAAAAAATAACAATTTTTTTTATTGTTGTTGGTTGTTTTGAGAAGAAAGGTAGTCAAGAGATGAGACATAAAATGGTTGCTATCATTTCAATGCCTTATTAAGAGGGGGGGTATTATAACAGGGATTGTTAGAGCAGCCATGCATAAGGTGGTGCTGGTTAAAGCTATCCTTATTTATATATATATATTTAAATTGTGAATTTAATCAATGAGGTACTTAATAGCCTTATGCTCTCAAATCAAAATGCTTTATATTCTCCTATATAATTAACAAAGTAGGCTGGAGATAAGAGTTGGCCACTATTGTCTTTTAAAATAAATATTGTATTAAGATTTATAGAGGTCCCTAGTGTTGTTTTTTCAGGTGCGTGGTCTTAAAGTTATAGCCTTAATATATATATATATATATTGAAGGACAAATGATGTACAATTAAATAAATAACAGTGGTCTGTACAGATTATTTTTGATTATATATGTGGTTGAATAAATATCACAGAAAAATAATGATTGGTAGAAGTATGATTTATCATTTATTGTTATTATTTTTTTATTGCAAAGTTTTGCCTAATTTGTGTTTTTTTAAGCTGTTTATGTGCAAGAATATAAAAATGGGATTGCCAGAGTAATTGTAAATAATCTACACATTATTGATATTTATCATTTGTTTTTCTGTTAACAAGTTAAAAGGAATGTAGATTATTATTGTATGGTCAATTTTAAATATTATGAATGTATAAAAATGGTCATTCTGTGAATTATATATATTTTAAAAAATAAAGTAATCTAATGCAAATATCCATGGAGAAAATCCATAGATTTGTTTTATCTCAAAGTTGTTTTTTGTTTTGAATTTTTTGTAACAGATGGTAAAGAGAAAGAGAAAAAGTTATTTCCATTATATTGAAATCTGAAATTATATGTAAACAAAACTACTTGATGAATTAAAAGAGTCTGGGAAGAGTCAATGAAAGAGAGAAGTGAGAGATAAAACATGTAAAAGCTATATCAATTGTGTTAAAATCAATTATCCAAGAAATTGGAGATAATGGATGGAACAGCAAAACAGGGGTTCAATTTATATTGTTATGGGTGTGCTATAAAAAGTGTTCAGCAGATCATCTTGGGCTGCATCATCATCTTCATTTTTTTTTGTTTGCTATGTTTTGGTCTGCTGTACTGAACTGGTCCCAGCTATGAAGTACTCAGATTATAAAAGTGTTGGACTGTAAATATTGAAGACCTTCTTACTGATGTTCTCTGTTTATGGTAGATTACCAAGACTGTTTTATTAATACTGTGTTTGAGAACCCAAGTACAGAATTAAGAGAACTATGCTGGTCATTAAGCAGTGAAGAAATTTATGAAAAAGTAATGAAGCTGAACCAGGCTACAAATTAAAGTCACTCAAGAGTTATACATTTAGTTTGTAGTTTGTTGTTGCAGTGACAGTAGAAAAAAGAAGATATTTAAAGAAATCTCAATAAAAAAATGAAAATGCTTATCTTGATCATTAAAATTAAAATGGAATATAATATCCCACTACAGTACATCATCCTGCCTTTTTCTGTGCCATTATCATGTAGCCACAGATGCTGAATGCTGATAATGAACACTATTCTGTAAAGAAAAGAAGTCCCTGCCATCTTGCTGTCATGTCGTATAATGCCCTGAGAAGATATGTCACCTGGAGATGACCAATTGAAAAAGCAAAGGGAAACTAGATGGTATAATCTTTCATTGTTAGTATGTTTTGTATATATATATATATATATATATATATATAAATATATTTAAATATATATATATATATATATATATATATATATATTATTTAAAGTATTTAACCTGTGTGTTGGTAAACTCAGACCATGTTATTTGGGAAGCAAATAGGGAGGGGAGTTTAGTGTTTAATTAAATTATTGTACTTATTGATTTTTCTTTTACTGTTTTGTTTATCCCATTAATATATTGTTTATTCTTTTCAAATTATTAGTTCACATGTGTTTCATCTCATTTGTCTTTCCACACAAAATTCTTTAGGATTCAATAATGTTGCAATCGACTGTTTTTCCTGAAATAAAAGTTGACTGACAAATGCTCATTGGAAACTTACATGATTATTAGAAATTTATTGGCATGCTGATTTTTTTTTGTAATGATACATTCTTTCTCGAAGTAGTTTTATCTTCCCCAAGTGGTACATAAAGGCAAGGTTTGATTTCAGCCTTTCAAAAATATACTGCATAAAACTTCATTGTACCAATTATCATGGTAATAGAGTATTGATAGAGAGAAATCAGGAAATATAAACAACTTTCATTGATTTGATTTATCCCATTTGAACTTAAATTAAATAACTTTAATTTTTTTTAGAGTTTGATATTGGGTTTATATTGATGCCTTATTTTGATGTGTGTTATTGGCATCATGTTATATCTTGTTGTGCACATCATCAGAATTTACAGGGTAGGCATCATGTTGTGCAGTAGCTTCAAATGCACGATGTTAAATAAATAAATTCCTTATACGTTTCACTTTCTTTAATGCAGGAGATTTTTAAATATTGAAAAGATTGCTTTATTTGCTTAAATTTCAATTTGAATTTCTAAAAATATTACAAGGCATATTGTAATTCAACAATGCATTATAACGATTTAAATATTTTTTAAAAGTAGTTGAAAGATATTGGGAAAGGGGGATAAACACTCAAAATTGTGAGCTGATATTAGAAAACCTAAATGCATTAAAATATTATATTTGCATTGTGGTAAGTGCACAGAAGAGTATTTTGGTGTTGTTTGTTATATCCAAACTTTACTCAACTGTTTACTTTTCTTATATGTTGTTATATTTTTTATATTTATGATCCCTAAAAATTATTAGTTATTGTCAAAAATCTGGATATAATAAAATATTATATTTACAATGTGAGTAGTGCATAGAACAGTGTATTTGTATTATTTGTTTTCATTAAATCTTTACTAAATAACTGTTAGCTTTTCTTCTTTTAGTTTATATACGGTGTTATAATTTTTTTATGCTAAGTAAACAAATCCTGCAATAATTTATAAAAAATGTGATTTTTATTATTTGATCATAATATCAATACAAGAAACCTTTTTTAAAAATTCACAGATTTATTTTTATAAGCTTATATAATAAATTCATCATTTCAAACTGTACATTTTCTGTATTCATCCTAAATTTCTATATTTAATTTATAAATTGTTTACTTAACATTTTACTAATGATCGCCATATATTTTGCCTTCTCTCTATTGTATTTTATATTGGAAGCTTAATCTTTTCAAAATGAAACTATAAAATAACATTTTGATTTATAGTAATCTTCTCTATGACCTTGTTTACTTTTGAAATTCTTCCTATAATATTAAAACTTTTAAGTGCTTTAGTTTTATTTCTATTAAATAAACTTAAACCTTGATTTTTCTGCAATCAATAATAAAAACAGGATATTAGATTTTTAATATATATATATATCTTTAGCTGCAAGTTAGTACAAAACAAGGAAACCACATCTGGAGATCGCTAATGGAGTCTTCTTTCTTTCAAATGACTCGTTGAAATCTAATTTTATTGCTAATTTTAATATAATATAAATGCATATATTGCAGCAACATATATTAGACCGTTTTATTCTTTTATTAAAATATTTTTCTATGCTAAATTATATATTAAATTTTTACTGTAAGTTACTGAACTAAAAAAAAAAAGTTTTACATAGAATTAATGATAAAATTTATGTATTAAAATAGCAGTCTCAGTAATAATATATCTTAAATATTGGTATTGATATAATCTAAGGATATCGATTCTAAAATTGATTTCAAAAACAATATTTGTTACTATAATTACTTTATTGATTACAATACCAAATTCTTAAAATTAGGAGACTCATTCATTAATAAAAAATATATATAAATAATAAACACTCATCATCAATAATAATTTTAATTCTAATCTTTAAAAAATGTTATCTATGTCATTTTTATACTTTGTTTCCTATACTGATTAAAAAAACAATTTAAGTCAAATATAAGTATTTTGTTATATTTATTTACTACTTCTGATGACTCTCAATTATTAGATTAGCGTTGTATAGAAATTTTTTATAAATAATTCATAAAATATTGTTTTTGAGAATTTGTCCATAAATATTTTTTACCAAACTTGTTATCAGTAGTAACGATCAGAACAATAGGAGCATATATATATATATACTACTGATAACATTTCATATTGGTAAGTAGTAATATATATATATATATATATTGTAACTAGACCACCATACAACCCCTTTATTACTTCAGTTGTAACAATTTCCTGATGAGCATGTTGCAGGAAGGAACTATCAATTGGCATTCCTCAATGCAGATGTTAACCCCCCTACTACAATATTTCCTGCTCATCAGAAGATGTAGCACCATAGAGACTGGAAGCATCTAGACATTTCTGTGTTTGGTTTTTCAAACGGTGACACTAGAGTTCCATCTCACTACAACCTGACTTACTTAGGTCTAGTTATGCCAGACATAGCTCAGGAGGCATGATATTTTCACGAACAAGTGCACTGAATGACAAGTGATGCAATAAAAAAAATAGAATTGAACAACTGGATAACTAAAATTAAATTTAAGTAACAATTTTATTTAACAAATTAATTTGCAAGTCCTTCTAATAAAGTTCCTTCATATCCATGTGATGACTCATTTTCAGTTCATTTATGAAAAGGTTAGAAGCAGTTTATTGATCAATAGTTCATTTACAAACCTTTCTAATAAAGTTCATCCTTTATTTCAAATGTAGGCTCATTTTCAGTTCATTTATGAAAAGATTAGAAGCAGTTTATAGATCAGTAGTTCATTTACAAGTCCTTCTAATAAAGTTCATCCTTTATTTCAAATGAAGGCTTATTTTGATTTATCTTAGGTAAAGAATTCAAAGGATTTTTTATCAAGTAGACATCTACCAATAGTGCATGAATATTTTTTAACTCTTTATTCGATATCTGTACATCCTTTTTAGGTAGGTAAATAGGTAAGATGAGCTATTCCAGATCTGTAAGATTTCTATATTTCAGTCAAGTATCAATGTACATTGGTGCTCATAAGTTTCATTATTTTCTTTGTATACAATTGAGATGCATGTAAGCATTTGTAATTTTTATAGTACTTCATTATTTTATTTTATTTATCAAAACAGGTAATGTGAACAATTCTGGGTTTGTGGACTATTCATAGTCCAGTCAGTGTAAATGTGCATCTACATGCATAAGTTTCATTATTTTCTTCACATAATACTAATATGCAGTTAAGCATTTATAATCCATATAGTACTTCATTATTTTATTTCTAATCTATCAAATCAGGTAATGTAAACAATTCTGGGTTTGTGGACTATTCATAGTCCAGTCAGTGTAAATGTGTATCTACATGCATAAATTTCATTATTTTCTTCACATAATACCAATATGCAGGTAAGTATTTATAATCCATGTAGTATTTCATTATTTTATTTATATACCATTGAGATGCATGTAAGTATTTGTAATTTTTATTTAGTGATATAGCATAACCATTATTATTTGGTCTGCCACATATGTATATTTCTTCATATAAGTTGATCAGCAACTGCATTTATTTATTAGCCAGTTAGAGTTATATGTAATAGCTCAGTATTTCTGACTCTTCTAGGTATATTTATTTGTAAATCAATAATATCAATCATTATAAGTATTCATTTTTTAGTTTATTTTAATTCAAATATATCTGTAGATGAGAAGTTAATCCTTATTTAAAATTCATTTTGACTATAGGTATTTTAGTATTTATAATTTATCTTTAATAAAACATATTTCCATAGCTAAATTTATTCATAATTTTTTTTTAAAGAAAGAAGTTTTGGTTTATCTTTTATAAACACATATAAATATTGAATAAAATTCCTTTTGATTACTGACATTTAAGACATCTAGTATTTTCAATTTATTACTAATAAAACATATTTTTACGTAGCTAAATTTATTCATAATTTTCTTTTTTTTTTAAGAAAGATGTTTTGTTTGGTCGTTTATAAACACACATAAGTATTGAATAATCCTTAATAATGGTCAAACATAAATTTGTCCATAATGTTGTTTTCAATAATTAATAATAGTTCAACAGAATTGAAATAAAACAACTATATAAAAATAATAAATATTTCCTTTAATTCAAATGTATCTGTAGATGAAATATTTATTATTTTTATATAGTTGTTTTATTTCAATTGTGTTGAACTATTATTAAGTATTGAATGAAATATAAAATTGTTACCTTCATTTTTATCCAGTTGTTTTCTTCATATCCATGATGTGACTGCATTAAAAAGAGGGCATTGATTTCAGCTGAATGACATTAATTTTTTTGTATGATGTTTATCCAGGCAAATCTTGGAGAAACATGTCTTGGAATGAAGAGAGGAAGCTGTTGTCATTTAGCCTTTCATCGTTATAATTTTCTTAATAATGCTTTCTTTTTTCCATTATTAACAGTGGCTGTAAAGGTTATATTCCAAGGTGATGAAAATCAGAATTAAGTAACACTTAAATAATAATTTTAACTTTTTAATTCTTCACTTTTCTTACTATCTTTTTCAAAAAATCTTTCGAAAAAAATCTTCTTTAAACATACACTTTAAAAATCTTTTTTTTAAAATTCCCTTCTGAACTTTCAACTTAACTATTTATATTCTGACCTCTCGGTTGATTAAGCAGTTTAGTGCACTGTATTTTATTTGACCCACAGCTCTCATTTAAGCCTGAGTTCTTTTTTCTTCTTAAGGATTGGACAATATTTTTCATGGGACAGATAATGAACCACCAGAATTAAGCCATGTTTTCTAATTTATTAAGATTGCCTCAAACTATTATCACACTTTATATGACAACCTCATTCCAAATATTAAAAAATGTTATATTTTTAATAAATGCCAGCTTTAAATAAATACGAGAGAGATATTTAAATTATAATCTAAAATTATGAAATCAATAATGAAGGTTTCACTTTATTTTTTCCTCAGTTATAGAAAATAATGATTTTCTTGTAAACTCATAAACTAAACTTTTTGCTATATTTTTCTAGAAAAAAATATAACATCGACTTTTTTATACATTTGCCATTTTTTTAAGGTGGGAGGGTAAATAGCTCTTAGAATGAATATACACGTGAAACAGCATTCTTGTTTCAATATATATATATATTCATAAAGATTGATTATATCGTTTTTTATCATCCCCCAAACACTAATAATTAAATTCACACCCTATAAAGAAAGGTTTTGATTCAGTGCTGCCTCCAGTTGGTTGATAAAATACTAATGTCAAAATAAATATCTTAAATATTAATTATCATTGAGTTTTTAGATAAAAAAATTCAAATAATTACTCACACACACATATGTTTACTGATTAAACAAGGATTATTCAATCATTCTCAGAAAAATAAGGAGACAGAAAAATAGAAAGAAGATATTTCTGATTAGGTTACCCATTTTATTAAGATTTTTATTTTATTGTTTTACCCACTAGCTAATAGCATTTATATATCAACCTATAAATTCTCGTAATGAATAACTAATGTAATGGTTACTCTGTAATCTAAATATTTTTCCCAAGTTTCAGCTAGACCAAATTCAAATCCCAGGTCATGGCTATAAAATCACATGCACTATCAACTAAATCATGAGACCATTTGTATATATATATATATATATATATATTGTCAGTAGATATGCACACATATATTCCCAATAAATATAATACATTTACTTATATATAAATTGGTAGATATATTTTATTAATGCACATTAAAAAGTTAATTATTTATATATTTTAAGTTTTTAGGGATTCAAGCAATGACATTGAAAGAATCTTATTATGTGTTACATGTCAAAAATATTGTAGTGACCAAAATGAGTACTTCGTTCAAATAAGTATTTAATCAAAGAAATTTTAGAAATTATCTATTATAGTTAGTCATCATATACTAGTATTATTATGAAATGAAAATTTAAGTTTAAAATCTAGATTTCTAATTCATTGAATATGTGTTTTTTTTTAATTATGACAAATTTAACTTTCTTCAATAATATTTTACTCTTTTAAAGAAAGGATTGTTGAGATATCTCTTTGTCATGTCAAAATAATAGCACTAAACGTAAAGTTATATAAGCTACTAAAAAAGTTTGGTAGGCACAATTTTACATAATAAAACAAATTTCAGATACAGATGTCTCACATAAATATTGTGAAGAAATTTTGTAATTTTGAAAAAAAAAAGATTCAAAATTAAACAGCATTGACACATTTCAAAATATTTTTAAAGATAATATTGGCAAAACAAATCGAGGTAAAAGACACATTAAAAAATAAAGAGCTCTGCTAATTTGCTCTAACAAGCTTTATTGATAAATGCCAGCTAAACAAAGCATTTAAAAATCTCTATCTTAAAAACCACTCCTTAGCCTCAGATCAATGTTTCATGCTTTGGCACTTAATAGTTAACTTTTATTTTTCTATGATAAATATAATATGGCTTTGGCTTGGTATTTTTAGGTCTAGAGTCTGAAGCTATCCTAGCGCCTCACTGAGGAGTGCCAAAGCATGAACCCATTGGTCTGAGGCTAAGGAGTGATTTTCAGGATACAGATTTTTAAATGCTTTGTTTAGCTAACATTTATCAATAAAGCTTGTTAGAGCAAATTAGCAGAGCTCTTTATTTTTTATTTACAAGCTTAAAAATTGAGTCATTTGATAAATGACTTTGATGTTTTAAAAGACACTAAGTGTTTGCAAATGTATATAGTTTGTAATTATTATATAATCAGGAAATATATATGAATTTCAATAATAATATAAATAATTTTAACATATTTATAAGAAATGTTATAAATGCAATAGAATTTCCAAATAGACTTTATTAAAAGTGAAAGTGTGTAATCTTTTAACTTCTGAATATACTGGCAAAAATATTTAGAAATACCAGACATTAGGCTTATTTTGTTGAATTTAAAAAAAAAACTGATGGCAATTTGTTACTTAATAGACTTTTTATTAGACTTTCAATAGTGAATATATTCTCAAAGATGATACTTGCATTATCAACATATCTAATTTTTAATATGATATCAAAGATATAAAGATATTCTCTCATTTGCTCAATTTATTTACAAAAGGATCAGTGTATATAAAATGAAGGGTAATATGAAAACAATTTCGAAGTTTTTTCCTAAATCTAAATGTTGAAAGTCTTATATAAATTTTGTAATTTTAATTATAGATGCCTTGTATTCAGACATCCTAAACATTAAAATATTAAACTGAAATGTCTGTATGATAAATTAAAATAATCTTGAAATTAAGAGGAATCATATTGGCTTTATTTGCTTTATAAAATCCTCTCCATTTTTTACCATTAAGCCTTCATAAATTTAAGAATAACTTTATTAAACTTAAACTATCAAGTATGAGAAATTGTAAACATTATTTTTTTAATGACATCTTTATTAATAAATAAACAGTTACTTTTTATGAAAATATGCTAAATGTCATAACAAAATAAAGGCTAGGAGATTATATGTGGAAGATTAAATGTAATTAGCAGCAGGAAATAGATATAGTTTTATTTTTTTATACATTTAATTTAGAGGTTTTATTTTATCAAAAGCATCTGATAACCATTTACGAATTTTTAAGACATAGGCAATACACATACATGTAAAAAAATGTTTTTACCATAAAAAAAGTAAACATTTTGGCATAAATAAACATGCAATCAAATAGATTTTTTGAATAAAGATTTTGGAGAGTAGCAAATATTTTTTAACTTGAGACTGGATTGTTTATTTTTTTGCTACACTTTGATATGTAATATTAATTACTTGTTTGCCTGATAACATTTAAAGAAAAAGTATGGTGAGAATGACATTGAAATTGAATGAAATGTGGATATCAGATATCTACTAACAAAAAAAAATAGAGTTATCCAGAATATGTTTTCTCAAGGTAAATTATTATAAATAAGTATTTTTATATGCATTATCTGAAAACTTAAGGATAAAAGTGATCAGTAAAGATAATAAGATGTTATGAATATTAGTACTGAAGCACATGAATATTACTGAAAGAATTAGCAATAAAATTAAAAAGTTGCAAAAAAAAAGCATATTTTTCAGTATTTTATCAAATATGAGATTATTTTATTTAGCATATTTTAAAAAAAAGAGAAAAAGAATTTTTATAAATTCAATAATTTTTTTTAGCAATTAACATATTACTAGGTATTTTCAATATCTTTTCTTGAATTTGGTCATCAAGTAAATTTATACTTCTGCCTTTAACTATTAAATAAATTGAACTTATATAGGAAGTAGGTTATAAACCAAAATAGATGACACAATTAACTGGAACACTTGAACATTGTATATATTTATTGTCAGGCTTACAAAATGAATTGTATCATGAAAATACCATTATAGTAATTCTTTACAAACTATAATTTTTTTTATTTACTAGTAATCAATTTTATTACATATTATAGTTGTTAGTTATTATGAGGTAAAATGCTTGTTCAGAATTTGTATTTTTTTAAAAATGGAGATCAATATGTTGTTACTAATATACATTATCAATTTTTGCTTTCAAAACTTTTTAGGACTGACATCATATGTCATGATTGATTAACATAAGTTATATAGATGGAACAGTCATCAAATCTCTTTGATTCAAACCTTTATCAATTATCATTCAAGATTCATTTATTGGATAGAAGAATCTTGCTTTATTATGAAAGAAATATAAAATATGAAGAATTTTTAAAAGCTAACTTATTTTTTCAGACAACAACTGCAGACAATAATTTGATTTCAGTAGAACAAGATGGTAAGAGATGCTTATTAAAACACTATAGCCCTAATTCTAACTCTAAAAAAAACACACAAATTCTTATTTAGTTTTGTTTAATTAAGATAGGCTTGGTTTTATTCTTAATCATTGTCAACAACAAACATTCGTGATCTAATGAAGGCCCCATTTTCTTTGTTGGAAAAACTGTATATATTTAAAGAAGTAACTTTAAATTTGATTCTCTTTTTCTATTTTACAAATATTAGATAGATGCTATTGACAGAAGGTAAATATTGACAATTTATTAAAATATATTGTAACTGTCAGAATTGCACAACACAGATGAAATCACCTGAGAGCAATCCATATGTGTGTTCCACATTCAGACATTATAGACTAATACTTTTTTTTCTTTCAGAGTCTGCTAAGGCCAAGAAAAAACAAGAAACTCTTATCTATTTTACTTAAGTTGTTTATTGCAAATAATGATGACAAACTGCCAAAAATAATAAGGCAAACACAATATACACAAAATAACACACACAATTTATAAATTTTGCAACTCCTTCATGGATGAGTAAAGCTGTATAAATATTGATTTAATTTAACTTAATGCACAGATATATCATATGGTAGCTTAAATGTTTTTAAACAATTGATATCTGATAAATTTCTAATTTAGGGTATTATTATTTTTATATGTTTTTGAATGGATCATACTCTATTGTATAGACATTTAACTATTTGCACCTCTCATTATTGCTGTTCTAAGACTATGACTGCAAATGAGGATAATACAATATTATAAACTAAGAATGATTTAAGTAATTGATTGCTGAGATCAATTTCAGGTTATGATATTAGCAAGCAATTAAGTAATAAAATAATTGTAAAATACAGGAAATAACATCTATACTATAATAGTGGCTGAATGAGCAAATACATGTGTAAATTATATTCATACAATTGTAATTACACTTCTTCTACATACTACTTCTTAGAGTATTGATAATGAATATGAGTGACTGGAAATCATAAATGTATTACTACATGACACTATGAAATAAATAGATATTATATGAAAGGAATTGATCATTTACTGCACATCACTGCACTAAACGAATAATGAAATTAAGTGACTAGATGTTTAAAAATGGTTTTACAATCATTTAACATAAATGTGTTAAATAAGAATGTGTTTCAGATGTAACAAGTTTAATCTGAATTGATGATTAACATCTACTCATTTTTATCAATAGTATCACCTCAAATATAAAAATAGTTCACCTAAACTGACATCCATTTAATATAAGCTCCAAGCTTGTATATGCAGCACAATTGAACCCCATTCAGTATTTATTAACTTTCTGATTTAACATATTGTTGATATTTTCTTTAAAGTTGAAATAACTGATTTCATTTACATACAAATATTTAATAGCATAGCAAGGGATTGTAATTGCAAGTTAACATTTTATAAAATAATTTTATATAATTATCACTGACTAAACTGTGGTAGATTAAATAGAGCAAACTAGAAAATCTTGTCATACATGCTCATAAACAGATTAAATAAATATTTATTAACATATTTCATTAGATAGGAGATAAATAATAATTAATTAATGATTAGTTTAAAGTTTATATTTATTCTTTCAGTGTCAAAAGTTCATGCTCACTGTTTAGGTATTGGTTTGTTTCGACAGAGTTTATTCTTAAAGACCATAGCTATGGTGGATAAAGGTTTAAATGACTATTGAAACTTTGTTAGAATGATTTGGGAGTGATTTAATCTTGGTTTACTGACTGATTTTTCCTTAGCACTGGATATCAGAATCTTACTCATCTCAGATGGATACATAGCAGACACCCATATGAGTGATTTTTTCACTTGTTGACAGCTTCATTTTTGAACTCAGCAATGGGTTTTCAGATTGCTTTCTGCCAGCTTGACAGAGAAAGGCAGATAATGGTTTCTCTATTTTTACATGGTAGATATGCTTGAATTTAGCAGACTAATCATCAACTGACTTGCAGAATAGCAGCAGTGTAACAACAATGGCAGAAGAATAGAATCTTGGAAGCAGACAACAATAATGAAAGCAGAATAATAATAATCTTCATATGTATCTTCCAGCACTATTTGTATAATTTTGAGGTATCTTGTCTATAAAATTTGGATCTATCACTCATCTTTTGGATCTTTTTATTTATTGACTATAGATAACTCCAGAGAATCCATTGTTGTCTGAGATTATCTGCCTATTACCATATTTGCATATTTTTATCTTTGAGCAGGGATAACAGTCTTTTTAATTAAAACATGTCAATTATTATCTCCTTAATTTAATCTATTATACACATTTTAATTATTTTTCCTAGAATATTATTTCCACTTTTAATTATTGTTAAAAGAAAGCACCCTTTGTTTTAACCTACTTTTAAAATAAATTTAGGATTAGTTTTTACAACATTTGAGAAAATATTTTATATAACTTGATTCAACAAAATTTCTTTATAATTACCCATCATTTATCTTATATGTGTTTAAAATATAGTTTTCATTTTTATTTATTAAAACTAAATTTAATTTTTTTAATGATTTTTAACAATACTGACATAAAGAATATATATGTGTGCATATATATATAGCTTCAATGTATTGTTCTCTCTGTGTGTGTATTTCAATTTTTATATTCATAAAAAATATTTCTATTTTATTCATGTTTTTAAAGTGGCATAGGAGGAGTTTGAAATTAAAATAAATATTCTAACTTTTATTTTAAATATTATATTATAAAATGTATTAAGATATTTAAAAAAGTCATTCATCTGTTATACTTACTTTTAGGTTTTACTATTACACTAGCTTATTTAAACTTAATTTTATATTAATTACTGATTTCAGTGAAAGATCACTCACTTTTTATTTAAAACCAATGTTTTGGAGGAGGTTGCCTTGACAACAATTTGAAATTGTTTATTGATATTGGGATTGTCTAAGTGTTGACTAGTTTTATTGATAGATATATATCCCATAAAAAAACCTATTATCAATGAACTAAGAGCAATGCTGGTTTTGAATACTCTGAAAGAAAAAAAAATTTTCAATAGGAATTTTAGATGAAATAAAATCGGAATATATATATAATGTTTTTAAGGAATTTAAGTTTAGTTAGCAGTTGTGCAATGTATAAGCCAAATTATGTCAGTAGTTTATTAAAATGTATAATGTATAAGTGTATTCTGTGCATGGAAGGAGGAATTTGGCTCTCACGCACAGCAAAACTTTGAATCTGTTTGTTTATAAAAGTTTAAGTGTTAAATTAGACAAAAATATCTAACAGTTCTCTCGCAAATTACAAAATTTTATTTTAATTTTTAATAATGTTATTTTCCAAAAGCATAGGAATAAATTCACTCGAGATTCTCTTGTTCTAATACTCTTTTAGTAGCTTATTTTGAAATAATATATACGATTTTATATAGTCTATTAAAGTCTAGAAATTTATACATTTTCCCACTTCATAAATCGTAATTTTATTTACCCAAACGTTTTTATATTTTGAGAAATCTAATTGAATTTTATCCACGTTATATTATTCATATAATGAATTATTTATTTTACATATATAAACTTTCTGTAATCTATTTTATGATAAGCCTTTTTGGATTACTAAAACATGGTAAGTCTTCCTTATTTTAAGGGAATGTGCCCAAAATCTTCCCTATTTATGGTCTAAAAAAGAAATTTTATTTTCTACAGTTGGTAGCTACAATAAAATGAGATTTTTTAAAATTTTTTGACATTAATCAGTTAACTGATCTTTAATGTAAGCAGATAAAAAAACAAAGTACTCACTGCAGTTTTCATGTAACAATTCTGCTTATGATAATCAGTAAGATGCTTAGCTTTCTTTAATTTTTTTAGATATTAAATTATTATATTTTCCAGAATCCTTAATAGTACTTTACATTAAATAATTCTAAAAAAATATTGCACTATTAATTTTTATCTTCCAAAGTTTATATTAACAAAATTTTAATTTATCATTCATCAAACTGATTAGGATACAGTTTTGTAAATACTTGTAAAACTGTCTTAATTCTACTGACATTTATAATAGGAATTATCTGTTAGATAGTTTCATATTTCCCATAAAGAGTGAATAGAAATCTTTTGCTAAACTTTTATGCTTCCCTTAAAATACATGACAATTATTTTCTTATTTATTTATATCCAAGACAGCAGGTAAAAGTAGCATGTTAATTTTATTTCATATTTGATTATGTATATTTCTGGATTATTTTTTTTATTCTCATATCTTCCTCTGTGTGCACAGACATATACTGAATATTTTTCATTTACTTTCACCATTTTTGTGTTTTGTCTCTAATGTTTTTTTATCCCCAATATCCAATCTTAGTTCTAAAATTTTCAAAATTCTGTACAATAGACCATGTTTTCTCTTTTTTCTGTTTTGCTTAACAAAACTTTGATATCATGATTTATTAGATTTATTGTGACTCATGTATATATTGTGCTCATTTCTTCTTTTTTATAAATATTTATGCTAACAAGATAGATATTAAATTATTCATAATATCACTTCTTTTCCTCACTTAAGTTTGTATAAATTAGTCCTACTGTTTTTTTCAGTCTGTAAAGTTTTATTTTAGAGGTAGAATACTGGACTCTCACTATTATGGGAGCTAAAGGTTTGTAATTAAAAAATTAACCTATCACTCTGCTGTTTAAATATCATATAATCTCCTAAAGGATTAACTTTAATTATTATACTATTGTTGATTATAGATTTGTTTTAATTTATAAATTTTGTGTTTACACAAAATTATAATTATTTTCTTAATTGTCTAATTTCATATTTTATTATACTTTTATCTTTACTTTTTATTTCAATTTCTGCATTTTATGGTCTTAGAGTAAATGTTATCACCTTGATTTTTATAGGATTTTTATTATCACTCATAATATTAGTATTCCTATTTATGGCTAATATTTTTCAGAATTTGAAGTTCTTACTTTCATTGATTGCTATACAGTGTTTATTTGTTTACATGACTGTGATTTATTTTTTCTGTTTTGAATTTTTTTTTTTAATTTAAATAACATTCTTTTTTTTTAAGTTGGCATTTTCCTCTCTCTTTAAAATGAATTTTTTATTGGATTTCATTTTTATATAATTATTAATATATATATATATATATATATATATATATATATATATATATATATATTAATCATTGTGTAATAATTTAAAAAAACAAGATAGAACAAATTCCTATAACAATTCCTTTGTATAAAACTTCAAAAATAAATTCTACTTCTAAATTACATATTAATATTGTACAATGGATAAGACAAACAACATATTATTTAAATCTCAAGGTAAATAATATGACATTAGAAAATGTTGTGGTATTTGTGTACTATTCCTGCAATAAAGAAAAATATGAGTTCTTTTCACATATCTGATAAAGTAATAATCTTGTGAACATCAAATAAAGCTTGTGATTTGAATATTATTTCTCATCAAAAAATGTGTTTTTAAATGTGCACAAAAACATATTTTGCAATGTGTCCCAAACAAAAACTATTCTACTGCTGCCTTTTGGAGATTTTGGTTGCATATTATATTGATAACTGGGTGTATAAAAATGTTTTTTTTTTTGTCTCATTAAAAAGTTTGATGTTGAAGTTTGAAATTAGTTGTTGTTGTTGTTACTTAATTGTGGGGTTTTTAGTGTGAATTTTTGGTTAATTTCTCATCATTAATTTCAAGTTAGTTCCTTTGTAAATGTAAACCCCAATTTGTGGATCCACCAAATTATGAGTGTCAGTCTCTTTGCATAAACCACCAAACATCCACTGTTTAGAAAGAATTTGGCCTTGTTGATTTTTACTCCATGAAAAAAAAAGCCTGTCATCAGTTGGCAAATAGAAATAATGCAACTAGAAATAAGGCAAAATAACAGTCATCCAAGCAGGGTAATTAAAAAAAAAGACAATGTTTTTGCAATGACAAATATAAATAAATAAGGTGAAAGAACAACAGTCAAACACGTTTTTCAAGATACATAACAGGGTTGATTTTCTTTCAATTTGATATCATCGCAAGATTACACCATGATTGCTTTTTCCTCCATTCTAAAAAAATCTCATCAAGTGCTGCAATTTACACTTACTTTTTTTAAATGGCTTTGAATTACTAAGATGACTTGGTTCTTTTGTTTTCTCTTTTTTTTTTTGGCATTACTGTTGTTGTTGTTATTGTTCTTTCCCTTTAATTAAGAAAAAACACATTGCCATTTATTGATTTAAAATTTACATTGCATGGCAAAATTTTATTTGCACCATGTACTGCACAATCATGTGCTCTGTAAGCATTTCGGAAAGAGAATGGGGGGGGGGGATTTCCGATGGAAAAAAATCTCCATATTGCTTCTGCAAAAAGACAATTCAAAATTGGTTATTTCAACTACATGAAATGTTCTATTATGAGCCAGGAAGTACCATTTGTATGTATATAATGTTGGGTTTTTAAAAACTATTTCTACACATTTTTTTGAAACTAATTGAATTAAGTGTCAAAGAGTCATTATCTGCATTTGTGTATTTCATAGAAGTATATTTTATATTTTTTTCTTTTTAAATATATATATATTGTAGCCCTTGGGTTTGCCCAAGACTCCATTTTTTGAGTTAACCATGCAAGATCAGATTAAATCAAAATTTTCCTCATAGTTTGTCTATTTTTTTTATTAAACAAAATTTTTAGCCATTTGAACCCATATTTATAGGGATTGCATATGTTTTACTTGGTAGGCAATCTGAAAATTTATCATTAAAATATTTCTAACCAAAAGATTATTTTATTTTAAATTATGGGTCAATTTAGTATTAAAAATATATTTTTAAAAAAGCATGACTTATACATCATTTGATAGTTGAGTGAAAAGGAGGGAATGTGTGACTCATAAAACTACATTAGATAGGGATAATGGATGGTCAGAATTTTCTACTAATAAGTTAGAAATAAATAGTTCATGAGATTAAATTATAAAATATAATAGTTATAATAAATAAAGATTAAAATATTAAATTGGTTTAATTAAAGAATTGTATACATGCGATGTGTGTGTGTATTTAATCTAATTGTGGATTTTAATTGTAATGTTCACAATTAATGATCATTCCTTGTCATTTGTCATAAAATCTTTAAAAATGAAATTAAGTCATTTTTAATAAATTTATTATTCGCAGCCAAATTTTAGTTCAAAATTCTGGGTTTAAAGTTGGGCTGCTATATATATATATATATTGTGAAAAAGTAAAGATGGGGAAGAGAGAGAGTTTTCTGTTATTGATTTTAAGGAGTGAGCTGTCTGTATTTTGTTTTACCACGTGTTATATTACCAAGTAAATTATCAGAGTGATTTAAATGATATAGATTTCACCAAGGAATTTAAGTGTACAATTAACTGGTGATGGTCTGTTGAGTGTAAAATTAATTGGTAATTATATGTGTTGAAAGTAAAATTAATTGGTGATCATATGTTAGAATGCAGAAGTGAATTTGGCATGGTTTTTCTAAAAAAGCAAAAGGTTAAAATTAACCAGAGAAACAGGAACAAGAGTCAATTAATTAAAAAAAAAGTATGACCAGATAACAGGATCAATAAAAAGGTCATGATGGGGTAAGCAAAAAAGCCAGAGACTCAACACTATAAAATCTCTGTTGTTTAGCAGAAGGGGTGGCTAGTCTATCTGAAACTCTCTTGCAAATTTTTTTTTCATTGATTTAAAGAGAAACTTTGCTATAAAATTTAAAAAGTATATTTTTTCTTAGAAAAAAAAATTATTGTTCTTTTGTCTCTTAAAAACAACTTTGCTAAATTTAATATTGTAAGAAGAAAAGACAATGTCCATTGAATAAATTTTTAAGTGAGTACATATTTACATCATATGAAGTTAACTAATGGTCATGATTGAATCAGAAAATGTAAAATTTAAACCACAGAAAATAAACTCTAAGTTTGATATCATATATATAAGTGTTCAACTTGAATATAAAATGAATTTAACGAGGGAAAAGGACAATCACAAATGGACTTATATCTTGGAAAATATAAACGAGTGCTGTTTAACTGTAACCTACATAAAATTAAAAATGAGGAACTCATTTTTGCGGTATAAAAATCGTTTATCTGATGGCATAGGAATCAAACCCCATCACAAGAATTTTTTGCTACATAGACTCATGTGCTCATACAAACAAAACAAAGAGGAAAAGGGAAGGGAAATATGGAAACAATGAACTTGACAGACACTTTCAAAGAACTCTATATAAGTATAATTTTTTTATTATTCGCTATTTATATAGGACATTTAATCTAGAAAAAAAAAGAATTTCTTTCTTTATGTTTATCAGGTATATCCATTTTAAAATTATTTCATGTTATAATTATAATAGTGTTATTTTGGGGGTAGAGATATTGATATCAGATGATTTTGTATGTGTTTATTTTAAATGCTTTTGCTATCATTGTCATTTTGGGGGTAGTTGAAATTGATATGTCGTTCTGATGTGCCTTATTTAAAATGCTTTACAGACATTTAAAAAAACAGAAATATCATTATTAAGGGAAATGTTTTGAGTGAATCATGTCAGACATTATCGTCAATTGCTTAGAATTATAAAATTTCCTGACAATTGAGCTAAAACATCATCATTTTCTTATAAAAGTGCATGGAAATAGTTTTAAAATTTTAATATGCATTTCTTATTATTTTTTATTATTGTTATCATAAATTTAAAGCCAGATACAAGCTGATTAATGCTTAGAAAATTTATTGGCTCATATTCCAGTGCACTAATTCACAAGAATATTAAAGATATGAAAGTTTTACTTGTAGAAGTTGATGTTTTGACCTGTACATAATGTGGATAGACAAAAGTCTCTACCAAGACAGTGAAGTCTAGCTCACTGAGATATTTATGCCATATTTATAAAGTATTTAAACACAGTGGAAGAGTTTTTCCCACTTGATTATTCTCTATACTGTAAGAAGGTTTCTTTATTGATGGCCAGAGGTAATAGGTACCCTAAGTCTTTTTGTATGACTAGCAATAAAAATCCTAACATAGGTTTTCTCTTATTCGGGTCACTGCCTGCCTCATGTCAATGTTTGATATTCCTTATGGTTGTATGAAAGATAGCTATTATAAGCATTATTTATAAATGTCGAATACAAGGTTGCAAACTCAATTTGATGTCAGGATGAATGCAGATAATGTATGTGCGATTGGTGTATTTGAATATTGTTTTGTTGATCTAGTTTAATTTATCAGTTAGAGCCAAGAGTGATAAAGTTAGTAAATGTTAAATTAAGGGTTAAATAAGACCTATGAATGTTTAAGTGTAAGCAATGCGTGTATGAGATTATCCCATAAATATTTCCACAGCCAGCTGAAAACTTCGCTGGAAAGGTAATATTATTAAAATATTATTATGTCATAAGAACATGAGTATAGAGTATGTGCACTAGGATGATGATTGATCTAGTTACCGATTTGTTAGCATTAACTTAATCCCACCATACATAAAATATCTCTATTATAAAGATTAGGGCAAAGGAATGATAGATAAAAAATGATGAAATAAAATTAGTAAATTTGCTAAGAAAGGTTAAATTTAAAATAGCTAAATAAAATTATTAAATTTTATTATGGGAAGAATTAGCTCTAAAACAAATCAGTAATTTAAAAAGCATTAAACACGGAAAGAAATTTGGTATTTGCTGTATCTAGGATAAAAAAAATGAAAGCGAAAATATTATATATGTGAAGGTAAATATTTTTTTTTATTACTCCATGGTAATTGGAAGCCCCTGATAATTAGGGAATGAACTGATATTTTAAACCTATTGATATTATCCATTGATTTAGGGATAGTTATGTTTGGATTTTTTTTTTGTATATCATAATACGGTTGTAAAACAGGGGAAAGCCATGTGAGTCGTCAAGTGAATGGGTATATATTCTGTATTGAATTATAGTGTGTCAATAAAATTTGTTATTTGTTTTAAATAAAATTTGCATATGTTTCAATGTTTTTGTGGATTATTATTATCCGGACATCTCCAATCCAATCATACATCAATATATTATTATTAATATTTAAATTATCATGTACGTAAATAATATCCAGTAAAAATTAGTTAAAATGGTTAATTTCAGATACTTTGAATTACCAAATAATTTAATATATTTGAAATATAGACTGTAAATAGAGACAGTTATTGACTGATAGAGGATGCAGAGGGCAGATAAAATCGTTTCTCAATCCATTGTATTCAAACACCTCTCTTGATGCACTTTTTTATAATTTTATTATAATTGT
Organism: Epiperipatus broadwayi; assembly: GCA_028023455.1. Lineage (NCBI taxonomy): Eukaryota > Metazoa > Onychophora > Udeonychophora > Euonychophora > Peripatidae > Epiperipatus > Epiperipatus broadwayi. The sequence continues at coordinate 792,239 of JAQFVV010006491.1, forward strand.
GACTATGTTTCTGATGTGTTTGTAAAAGATTTAATAAGAATAAATTATTCCGAGCTTTAATGTAAATATATATTAAACTGCATTAAAGACAACCCAAGATCATCTTGGAGGTGATCACGAGAGGAGTGTTTATCATTAATAATCTGTCACAGCTTATTCGATTTCCACACCTAATTGTTCTAAAAAACCCTGAGAAGAGATTGTAATGGGAGAAATAAGCTAAAGGTAAAATTTAATAATAAAATAGATAATAGTGTAATAGACCCATGGATGTGAAGCTGATGGAGGGGTGGATCAGGAGGGGGGAATGAATATAGAACTTTGTAATTGGAACAAAATTTAATTGTAGCTTTAGTCATGGTGAATGGGAAGTGTGCTGAGAATAACCAAGAATTCCCAAATATATTAATATTATTGATTTTAATGCATTCTCAGTGTTCTCTAAATCGATTATTTATTAACCCATTCATTAAAGATTATTACTAAGAGTATTGGAATGAGATTTAACCTTTATATTTTATTAAAGTTGCAATTTGGCACCCTGGCAATTAATATTATAGATGTTCTGTACCATCATCCTTAGAAATAGTGTTAGCTGGGAATGATGAAGCATCCATCAATCCATCCTTAAAATATTACAATTGGCAAGTATATAAATGCCATATAGATTTGAATAAAGTTATCATTAGCTTAAACTGACCGATAATATATGTTATGTTGGTAAACTCTCCAAATCGCTTTAGTTACATTTGAAATACCATGTGGATGACCGATTGAAAGATTACAAAATGTGTTTTATGTCAAATTTAATAAGTTTTTATAAATTTAACAAAGTAAAGCATAACTTTTCATTTGTTAGAATTGACTTTTATTTAGTTACAATTAGATTGTAATGTGTTCGCATGAAGGAGATTGAACTTAGAAGTTATTTAATTTATACCTTGAATATTTAATTTATACTTAGCAAATTATCTATAGCTAAAAAATATATATATGAAAAACAAAAAACAAGTTAAAAACTTGCTAATGCTTGTATTTATGTAAACAGATGGCGTTCTACCAAAAATACCATCAAGCATATGTTTACATAAACGTCAGAGCATGCATTCACTATCTCTAACTTTAATTCCACTTTCAGATCATGATTTCAAGCTATTTGCTATCATCAGAGAAAGACAGGAATTTTAGAAACTAGATCTAAACACAAACTCTGAGCGTTTATGAAACAGTTTCTATTCAGCTTGCAAGCATGAAACTTTTAGACACGTAATGTCTTCAAACTCAGCATAGCAAACCAGATAGCTTATGGGTCTGATCTCAGTTCATCATCACCACATAGTAGAAGTGTCTGCAATATATATATCATTGCTAGAAAAACCTCAAAGGTACATTTATGAAAAACAAAAAACAAGTTAAAAACTTGCTATGATATATATTGCAGAGGCTTTTACTATGTGGTGATGCTGAACTGAGATCAGACCCATATAGCTATCTGGCTTGCTATGCTGAGTTTGAAGACATTACGTGTCTAAAAGATTCACGCTTGCAAGCTGAATAAAAACTGTTTCATAAACGCTCAGAGTTTGTGTTTAGATCTAGTTTCTAAAATTCCTGTCTTTCACTGATGATAGCAAATAGCTTGAAATCATGATCTGAAAGTGGAATTAAAGTTAGAGATAGTGAATGCATGCTCTGACGTTTATGTAAACATATGTTTGATGATGTTTTTGGTAGAACGCCATCTGTTGACATAAATACAAGTGTTAGCAAGTTTTTATCTTGTTTTTTTTGTTTTTCATAAATGTACCTTTGAGGTCTTTCTAGCAATGATATATATTGCAGAGGCTTCTACTATGTGGTGATGCTGAACTGAGATCAGACCCATATAGCTATCTGGCTTGCTATGCTGAGTTTGAAGACATTACATGTCTAAAAGATTCACGCTTGCAAGCTGAATAGAAACTGTTTCATAAACGCTCAGAGTTTGTGTTTAGATCTAGTTTCTAAAATTCCTGTCTTTCACTGATGATAGCAAATAGCTTGAAATCATGATCTGAAAGTGGAATTAAAGTTAGAGATAGTGAATGCATGCTCTGACGTTTATGTAAACATACGCTTGATGGTGTTTTTGGTAGAATGCCATCTGCTGACATATATATATATAATGCCAGTAAGTATCATCTGTGTGTATGTAATGTTTTGGTATGTGTTTTTAAAAACTATTTCTAAACATTTCTTGCAATTTATTGAATTAAGTGTCAAAGCATTGTCTGCATATGTGTAGATTTCATAGAATTTTTTTTTCCTTTTTTAAAAACATTTGTGTACTATGCCTGCAATGAAGAAAAGATAGGAGGGTTTTTTGCATTCATATCAATGCATTAATAACTCTGTAATGTTTGATAACTTTATGAATGGTTGCCAAAATAACAACATTACAAAATTACCAGTGTACTGATACCAATGTGAAAAGCTCTCCTATCTTTTGTTCATTTCAGGATAGTACACAAGTATCAATATTGTCTGATAAAAAACACAATTAAAAAATGAATTAAATTAGATTGCAGAATTTTTTTTTAATAAGACATAAGATCTTTAATCCCAATTGCTGCAAAATTTAAATAGCTTTAATCTAAAATATTCAGTTTGAATTAATAAATTAAAAATTAACTGTGATAAAACACAGTTGCTGAAGCTTTAAACATAAAATTATAACAATAAAGCTGAGCGTTTTCAGGGGACTTAAGCCTCCATAATCATAGCTCAATACAAAACAAATACAAAATATAAACACTTATTCACAAGCAAAATGTGTGTCTCAAATAAGATGTAAACTAAATCTAAATAAATAAATAAAATACAATATAAATAAGTAAATATTATAACGTCCATATTTTAAAAATATTAAAACAAGAATCCTTTCTATTAATAGCATTAGGATTACCAGCTATAAAACAAGCTTCTTTAACCTTATGCTTTATGTCATTCTTCTCCGTACACACTAATTTTGCCTCTACTGGTTGACATAAGTGTCCAGCCTTATTTTCATGTTCCACATACACTGAATTTTCCAAAAATTTAGTTTTAGTATGATGATATAAATATTTATGCTGTGAAACTCTATTTAAAATATTGGTTTTAGTTTCACCATAATAAATAGAACCACAATCTTTATGAGGACAAGAAACACTATAAACCACATGCTGAGTTAAGTTAGATTCAATTTTAAATTTTGAATTGTTAATCAATCTATTCGTATTTGGAGGTGAATGAAAAATTACTTGAAAATCTAGAAATATTAAAACAAGAATCCTTTCTATTAATAGCATTAGGATTAAGAGCTATAAAACAAGCTTCTTTAACCTTACGCTTTACGTCATTCTTCTCCGTACACACTAATTTTGCCTCTACTGGTTGACATAAGTGTCCAGCCTTATTTTCATGTTCCACATACACTGAATTTCCCAAAAATTTAGTTTTAGTACGATGATATAAATATTTATGCTGTGAAACTCTATTTAAAATATTGGTTTTAGTTTCACCATAATAAATAGAACCACAATCTTTATGAGGACAAGAAACACTATAAACCACATGCTGAGTTAAGTTAAATAAATTTTAAATTTTGAATTGTTAATCAATCTATTTGTATTTGGAGGTGAATGAAAAATTACTTGAAAATCTCGAGAAAAATTACTTGAAAATCTGGAGATAACTAAGTTATCTCCAGATTTTCAAGTAATTTTTCATTCACCTCCAAATACGAATAGATTGATTAACAATTCAAAATTTAAAATTGAATCTAACTTAACTCAGCATGTGGTTTATAGTGTTTCTTGTCCTCATAAAGATTGTGGTTCTATTTATTATGGTGAAACTAAAACCAACATTTTAAATAGAGTTTCACAGCATAAATATTTATATCATCGTACTAAAACTAAATTTTTGGGAAATTCAGTGTATGTGGAACATGAAAATAAGGCTGGACACTTATGTCAACCAGTAGAGGCAAAATTAGTGTGTACGAAGAAGAATGACGTAAAGTGTAAGGTTAAAGAAGCTTGTTTTATAGCTAGTAATCCTAATGCTATTAATAGAAAGGATTATTGTTTTAATATTTCTAAAATATGGACGTTATAATATTTACTTATTTATATTGTATTTTATTTATTTATTTAGATTTAGTTTACATCTTATTTGAGATACGCATTTTGCTTGTGAATAAGTGTTTATATTTTGTATTTGTTCTGTATTGAGCTATGATTATGGAAGCTTAAGTCCCCCTGAAAGCGCTCAGCTTTATTGTTATAATTTTATGTGTAAAGCTTCAGCAACTGTGTTTTATCACAGTTAATTTTTAATTTATTGATTTTTGTTGAAATATATACATACATTCTTTTCAGTTTGAATTAATGTAAAAAAATGTTATCAATAAAATGATGAAGAAAATGACTGTATACTTAACTTTCTAGTACAATTTTTTCTACCAAACCATTTATGAATTACACATAGATAATATTCTCAGAAGAACAATGACTGTAAATAAGCAACAAGCAGTGCCTGACCAATAATATTTCTTACTGCCTTGTACGGTAAGATATTGGTTCATCAAATTCTGGATACTGTTTTTATATAAACAATCTTTTCTGTGTTCTCTTTGCATTCTTTTATATTACTGCCATTAGTCACTTAAATTAGTGCATCCTAAAATATCAATGACCATCTTTTTATATTAACTAAGACAATGAGGTTGCACTTTAGTGAAACTACATTTTTATCTTTAAACTTTACATTGATACTGATTATATATATATATATATATATATATATATATATAATCAGTAAATATGTAAATATATATATATATATATATATTGTGCCCTTTTGTATGGGTCACCATCTAATTTTGTGCTAATCTATTAAAAATTTTAAATTTAAGATATATTTGAATATGTGATGTTAATTTTGCTTATGGTAATATTTCAAAAGGTTTAATTAAAGCAATCTATGAGTATTTGATATGTGAAATTGTGCTGATATAGAGAGAGACATTTTAAATGATGATGATTATAATATATAATTGGGAAAAATGGCCATAATCAATACTGCATTAATATATTTAATAAATAGGTATTTAAAGCTAAAAGTGTTTAAAAGACAAGTAAGATTAAATGCATATGTTTATTGTTGATAAAATAATATTATAAAAGAATATAAATATTTTAATTATTGTAAGTACTTAAATAGAAGATTAATATTTGATTTTAATAATATTGGATAATTATTGATTTAAAATCTGTTATAATATCTTATTTATTTTAAAAAAATGTTTATTTTAAAAATGCAATTGTTAGTTATTTTTAGATTATGAGAAGCGTTTCTTTTATTGTAAAAAAAAAAAACAGATGTTAGTTAGATATACACAAACATGCTTGGAAGTTATCTAGTAAAGTTGCAAAACTGTTTTAAGATCATGTTATAAAATTTATAAATAATACGTGAGCTATCACGAGATAAAATAAAGATATTCAATGTGAAATATTAAATCTGATTTTAAAATATTGTTTTAAAAATATGACGTATAAAAAATACTTAGTTTATTTAAAAATAATCTTATAAAAGTTAAAATTAAAATCAAGTAAATAAGAATATTTTAAAAAGATATTTAGTGGATTTAAATAAATGATAAGGATTATTTTAAAATTTAATAATGTAATAAATATTAAATATTAAATAAGTCATTATTTATTTTTAATTTTGTGTTGTTGGTAAAATATGTAAATAAGCCAGCAAAGTTGATTGTTTAATCTACCAATCAAATGGGAAGTTTCTTCCGGTATAAAAGCTTAGTTCAATTGTTAGGAGAGGACTCTGTGATTGAATTTTCAAGTTAATTGTGCTATTAAAAAAATAGCTAAGTAAATTTATAGACGCTCTAAAATCATTTTTTAAAATTATAAGAGTGTCATTGTAAATAATTTATAAAAGTTTTAAATGATAGACCTGCAGTGTTAATTTAATTTTTCCTATCAGTCGTCTCTATATTAAGCTCAATTTACAAGCAAATAGTCATGGGAACATCATATATAGTGAAAATATATCGGAAACTTTACCTTAGAAATATGACAAACGCTGGATTAGTTCGGAAAATTACGAGATGGAGAAAAGTAGTATTTTGGACAGTATATAATTTTAAAAGCTAATTACTAGTGACTATTAGAAAATAGATATTTTAGAGAATAAAATACTTCTTTATGAAGAAAGTATTTTTTGCAAGCTATAAATTTAAAAATATATCTTAAGTAAAGATATTAAAAATGAAAGTAGTTTTATAAATACTTGCCTTGTTAAGTCTTTATGTTTAAAAGACTGAATGTTGACAATTTTAAAAGGCAAATAAATTGAGAATATAATTAGCTAAAAGTCTTAATATAATAAAAGTAGTATATTGAAATAATTTAAACGCTGGTCGTTTATAAATGAAGAAACTTATTCTTACCTGGATGTTTTGTTTAAAAATGCGCAAGAAATATGTGGACGTCCCAGTTAATTTAAAATAATTAAATGATAGTTTTCATAAAACTAAAGACTAAGCTAAAATAATAACTTTTGAATATTTTAAAAATAACTAAATCAGGATCCTATAAACTATTTTAATTTTATTTTATTTTCTTGTGGGGAACTTATTTTTAAAAAAGAACATTTTCGTTTTTCATAAACTTTTAAAAAAACACGTGATAGACCGGAAAAGGAAATGGTGTTTTAGTGAATTTATGCCTAGGATTAAAGACTATATGATGGAAAAGAAAACATCGCTGGAATTACGTAATATGAATTCTGTTTATTTATCTAATATAAAATTTAAATATTATTAATCTATTAAAAATAAGATAGGTACATTTCTTAAAATAGTAACTAAAAAATAATATAATGATTAATTGCATAAGTTTATTTTATAATTAATATAACACGGAATATATTAAAGAATGATCGTGGTGTAAATGTGAATTATTTTTATGAAGCTGTAATTCCGAAGAATATTGGAAGATGGACTGTACATTAAATCATTGATGGTAAAAATTGTAATAATAATAATTTTAATGTATTTAATATGTTTTCTTTAGATCAACCGAATGATATGTTATTGTTGAATGAATGTATGAATATTTTAAAAATACACACACATTATATTCGCAGTGACAGTTTTATTTAAATATGCATAATTTGAATTTATGATATAAATACGATGCAACATTACATAAGAAGCTTAGAAATAATTATATGATTCTTTCGTTAATAAATTTTAATATTTTGTTTATGTTATAATATTAGAATTATATTTGTTATTCATAAATAATTATTTTATTGCAAGTTAGGAAGAGATTTTAAAAGTCTATATTTTATTTTTATTTTATTGGATAAATTAAGTTAAGTTTATGTAGAAGTTTATATTTGAGTTGAAGATTTACGAGGAAGTGTAAATAGTTTTGGATAATTAGTATTTATTTAAAGTTGATGATTGTTTTTCCGGAAAGTTTAAATAAGTTTAGAGGATGTTTTGTAGATAGAAAGTTATTTAAGAGGAGTAGAATAACACATAAAGTAAGGTAATAATTTTACATAGAAAAGAATCATAGAATTTATCTAATATAATACTTTATGAATTTGAAATTAATGAATAATTTAAATATTATTATTTAACAGTACATATATGTAATGCATATTTAGTAAAACATGTAGCATAAATTGCATTAAGTGAAATATAAATTGTAATCAATTATTTGTTATTACATTACAAAAATACATTGATTTCTATATTATGATATTAAAGTAGTACTAATAATAAAGTGAACACATGCTAATACATGATGAAATGAATAATAATAATACTTAATTGATGTAGCGATTTAATTATTAAAGTTTAATTGTTTACATATGCTACATAAACAGTATTTACATAAATTTATTTGTAATAATTGAAGCATACTGATATGTATTTAAAGTGTAGGTTCGAAAACATACTTCAATGTTATTAGTACAGCATTTTAAAGAATGTATAATTATTTATTGGGAGTATGAGCTAATAACAGTGTAAACATCTTGTATTATCATTTTTTATTTTTATTTTTCTTTGTTTTCTAATTTGAACTGTAAATATTGTAAATAAATTCTTAATCAAAGTTAATGTAAATAAATTTGTTTAATTTGTTTTAAAAGTGTGTCGAGTTCATTATTTTGCACCACAGCATTTGACAGCAGATAATTTGAAGAAACATAATATTTGCACAATATGAATTTATTATTATTATTTAGAAATAAACACAATATTTTCCTGATTATCATTTATGAGAATTGATTGACATTATTACATCATATTACAATGGTTATAGAGTAATTATAATGCATAATATAAGAATACAATATTATTTATTGCCACAGATTTTTAAGTTATAAGATTTTGATCTATTCTAAAATCAAGATACTATATGAAAATAAAAGATGTACACAAATATTTATTTAATACTTAATAATATGACAGAAATAGATAAGATTAAGTTATAACCTAAGATTAGTATTGAGTATTATTATTATTAAAATAAGTTAGGTGTATTTAGGTTTGATATAAAATCCCATATCATACTTATTTACATGAGTTATCATTACTTTAAGATAATTAGAAGAACCTGAGATTATTTAATTATATTTTAAAAATAAAAGTTAAGATTTAATTTTATTATTATTAAAGATAACTTATTTTATTTCAAAGCCATAAGAATGCTGTAGATGTAGTAATAGGATAGTAAGGAGGGAATAGTATTCTTATGCCATTGAGACAGTGTCTTGGAAGATATTGACTCAATGTAAATCTACTTATTGCTTTGTAACTTTACTTCACAGTCTCATGATTTTGATAAATACTTAGTTAATTAGTACATACTATAGAACTATATTGATTTTAATAATTGATGATAAATTTAATTAGAATATGATAATATAAAAGTAATTAAAAATAGATATGCAAATTTTAATTAAGCATTATAATTTTAATTGAGCTAGTCGTATTTCAAATTATATTATACATCGAGAAGTAAGGGTACAATATATATATATATTGTGCCCTTATTTGTAGGTCATAATAAGGTAGAAAAGGTCAATTACTAAAAAATTTTAAATTTTAAGTTATATTTGTATGATATATAAATAATAGTAGGATAATTAAATTTTATAGTACAATTTAAAGCTGAAAATACCTGGTATATAAAAATGTAATAGATTATTTTAAGAGAAAACAGTTAAATAAAGCTTAATAATATTCTTGCTTATGGTTGTAAAAGCTGGCCATATAAAATAATACAGCTATGAATAGTTAAAAGTATATTAATAATTTGAATATAATATTTTTAAAACTAATAAATTAAATAAATGCTATATGTAGTGTATAATTATGTTTAATAGGCAAAATTAATAGAGTATATTTTAAAATAAACTTTGGGATGGTGAGAATTATATTTAGTTCTACAAGTTTTAATTATTTTCCAAATTTTTATAAAATATATCAGTTTTGGTAATTTAGACCGAGACGTAAATAAAAAATTATCTGATAAAATTAGTAAACACGTGACTGTATATTATATACCTTCACACACATACTTGTTAGAATAATAATAAAGTTTGTGAATTTGAAACTAGATATAATTGCCATCGATCATTAAAGTAAAAGTTAAAATATTAAATATTATTTTAATAATTGTTTTTAAAGTTTAAATAATTTTGATGAAACTAAAATTGAAGTTAAAAATACTAGTCTAAATAATATTTGAGACATTACGTCATCAATTCTTTTTTTTAAAAGTCTAATCTGCTTTAAAACTAAATGTGTAAATTTGTTCGCGCTAAAATAAAGTCATTAACCAATCAATGGGGATAATCCAGCAGACAAAATAAGAATTAGACGAAGCGGGAGGGGAGAAGGAATGTGTAAGTGAAAGAGAAAGTAACATATTTTTTTTAGCTGATAACACCGTAGCTGGAAAAGTGTTATAAATTTAAAATTTCGTATTTATTTTAAAAGTTATTTTTAACATATAATATTTTGACTGCCTCTACATGGATTGCTAATTTTTAAAAGTTGTCTTACCAGGGAATTTTATTCGAGTTTAACCAAAAGCCTACAGTAAAATGGAAGTACAGGGAAAAATACCTAAAAATATTGCTAAGGGAAAAATAATTGGAAATTGCCTTAATACAGCTTTATTTATGCTCAACCAGAAACTTATTAGTATTATAACTCAGAGAAATATAATTGGGACGCTATATGAGAACTTAAAAGAGAAGTTACTTGCCGTCAAGAAAAAATTATGACGTGCCAATTTTATAAGGCTACTTTGAAGTTATTTTATTCTTCTCTATGGAAAATTTAATATGCGTTTTTATTACAAAGAAAAATTATGTAAATGTATAATGAAGAAAGAGTGTTCATCTTTTAAAAAGAAACATTATAAAAATATGGTCCCTGAATTTTAAATAAAGAAGAAAAAAGTTATAGAATAATATGAAAGTGCTATTATACGTTTTATGGAAAAGAACAGAAAACTTTCTCTGAGAGGAATTAATTAAATATTATAAAGTATTCATTGGAGGAAAGGATTGATTTAAAAAATATAAACTTAAATTACTTAATGAAAATGGATCCAGGAAAAACAGAAAAATTTTATTAAATATTTAAATAAAAGTACCTAGAAGATGCATCGTAAAAGTCGCGCGGGAAAATACTAGCAGACAAGATTAGAAGAGAATATCATGAATTAATAATTGTATACAATATTGTGGAAACCAAGGATTGTCGTCTATGAATATTTGTTAAATAGAGTAATAATTGTTTTACTTAAAATAGAACATTAAGTGACTGAAGAAGAAATAAAATATTTTTTTTAGCTTTAATATGAACAGTTCAAGAAAGTTTGATGAAGAAGTATCGTAAATATAATTTAAATATTTTTTACTAATTTATTTTTAAATATAAAATGCTATGTGAGATTAGGGAAAACATATAAACATAATTTTAGTGATATTAAAAAATTAAATATAATAGTTTAATAGAATGATAGAAATATTGTTTTAAAAATAAAGTGTATGTATGGAAGTTTTATATCTACAAGAATCAATGGGATGGTGAAGCCTACAGAACGCGATCGAGAAGATAAAGATCGTTTGGTAATTTTGATATTTATTTATAATGCATAATGTATTTTTTTTTAGATCATATATTGATTAAGAATGATGTGTGAAAGTTTAAATTCTATGTACACATTTTATACAACATTTAAAACATATTATGAGATAGGAGTAATTTTAAATATGCATGCAATAAGTTATTTAAAGTATAATTAATAATATAATATAACAGAACAATTGTGTGATTCTTTTGAACTTTCATGTTGTAAAGTATTCAGATATTTTAAAATAGTTTGTATATGATAAATATACGAGAAAAGTAGTAAAAGATTTTCTTAAAGAACAGCGGTATAGTTTTGAAATAAAATGAATTTTATTATTGTTAGAAATGCAGATAGGAATTTGTCGATGTACTGTATAGAAAAATCATGAGAAATAAGATCGGATAGTGACTTGGTAGTACTAGTGTAGAGGAAACCAAGATGATGTTTTGTTAAGAAATAAGAAAAGTAAAGTATTTGGATCATAGTTAGTTTGTGTGATTTCAGTATAGTTAACTATGCCCTATGACTGAACACATATAGTTTGGACAGTGTTTTTACATATCTTTAAACTTCTTGATGTTATAATAAAGCTGAAAAATAGCTTTAGCATCACTCCTATAATAGAGGTTGGTAGACAGATAAAGGTCACTCCTCTATAGTGTTTTTTAATTCACTGTGCCATCATTGTCAAGGTTTATGACGGATAATATTCTAGTTATATTTTTGATCCTATGCATCTATTTTCGCTATCCTTGTTTTGGGAATCTGCATCGTCAGAAAGATATTTTCAAAGAAATAATGAATAAAATAGAATTGAAGATATGTTATAGTTTATGTGAGAATAGTTTATTTACTGGAATGTATAGAATTGTGTAATTTTAAAAGTGAAAGTACAAAATATCATAAAGAGAGAAAGAATCATATAATACAGTTTACAAATTAATTCAGAAATGAATATAAGATTTTTAAAAGAGAAATCTAAACAAAGTTTTTTTTTTATAAAAGTGATAATAAAATTTTAATGTTTTAAATAATATTTAGAAAATAAATATTGCATATTTATTAAGAAAATAATTCAATAATGTGTAATAGACATATATTTGTGCATGGTATGTTAATAGTTGTAATTATCATCCGAAGTAAGGCTTGAATGAGTATATTAGATTAATAAACATCGGATAATGAACAATAAAACTTAATACCAAATGTAGAAGAATGTTTTTTGAATCTGTAGGATTCCATACAACCAATATAAAGCTAGAATTTTATTGTTTTGTATAATGTTTACTACGAATGTAATTTTGTAAAATTAAAAATATAATTTTAATAATAGTAGGGATACAAAGTGTTAATAATAATTATATGAGAAACACATTTTGTAACAAGATAACCATAATAAGAAATCCAATAATAATAATACTGTATTTTCTTAAGCATTTAAAAGATAAGAGTTAACTAGGAAAAATAAATAGAAGTTTGATTTTCATTTTATAAACTAGTAAAATAATTTTATGATAGGAGAGTAAGGATATCCAGTGTACACAATGTAAAATATTGTTATTTGTTTATGTTATTAATAAACTTTGTTGTAAATTTATTTTAAAGCTTTGTGTCCTCGTTGTTATTTCTCCACATGGATGCATGATATCACAATACATTTATAATTGAAACAGACATATAGTTTTGCACAAAAAGGTAAACATAAAAGTGTTATAATAATTTTGAAAATTTATTTGTATGTTAAAATTAAAAGATCATAATTATATCATTTATTGGTCATAAGTCGATTGCCACAATATTACATTAACTTATATGCTAACGTTGCCCCACGTATTCTGTTGTCAGATTATTAAAATACTACCACGTACTTATTTATTTATTTCATTTAGGAAGAAATAAGATTATATTATACTAATATTGTTATTATTATTTTTATTATTGTTAATTGCTGCGTAGTGAATTATGACATAAAATTCCCTTTTCATAGTTTACTACCGTAATTTTAAATCAGTTAGAGTACAATTTATGAACCTGAGATTTATGTCATTTTATTTATTTTATTTATTTTCTTCATTTTTATTTAATTGAGCTAGATTCTTATTATAAAGCATATTAAGATATGATTATTATTTTAATCGTAGTGAAAAGGGCTTAGAAAGTCGTAAGAATACTATGAGTTAGTTATTTAATATAGTGTTCTTATGCCATTGAGATAATATCATGTGGATAATATCTCAATGTAGTCTATCTCGTTCCCCGTGTCGTCACTCCATGTCTCATGAAAATAGTAAATATTTGTTAATTCATTTTAAAAATATAACCGTATTGGTATTTTAAAAGTTAGAGCTAGTAATCATCTTAATTAATGCTGGATATTTCATTAATACTTATTTGTTAACTGAGCTAGAACCCGGAATTTAAATATATTATAAATTTTGGAGGACGAGAGTGGTGGGGGAGGTTAGAATATATATATATAAAATTTCCTCTACAAACATTTTATTATTCTTGTATTTCCATTTATAAAGTTATACAAACATGAAAATGAAATACGTTTATTAAAGCTTATGATATTCAGTACAATTTTCAAAACATGCAGAGATCATTTTATTATAAGTAGCTTTAAATTAGTAATAATAATTCTTAGTAATTCTAAAGTGCTTTTCAGAATCTCATTTACAAGTTATAATCTTGCATAATAATGAAATTCTAATAGTTCTCTTGAAAAATTAACTAAAAATTGCATTAATTTTCATAATTAATACTCGTATTCACTTTCAATTAATATTTGTAGTCAATGATCGAAATTTTTTAGTCAGAGAAATAAATAATTACTAACCATTAGTTTTTTACTTGTACTCCCATTTTGATTATATATATATATATAATAGTCATATGAATGGATATCAATTTGTTATTTAAATTCGTTTGTTATTTCTTATTACTTTTAAGAAGTAAGCAAGTATATTATAACCTTAACAAATAATTGGAATTTTATAATCTGTTATTCTTGAGAATTCAATCCTTAAAAGTTTTTTTCCCCCCAAATCTGTTACCATGGCAATTCATTCATAAAGTTTTATTAAAAGAAGTTGCTTTCTGGGAGATTCTCAGATTTTACTTTTATATTCTATCATAATTATTATCATAATACATATAGATAATAGAAAACAAAAATAAGAGTAATAATTACACTGTGTGCGTATACATATATTACAATATATATATATAACGAGTATTTTATTTGTTACATATATATATATAAGCCTTGGGATATAGTGATTATAACACTTTCTTGTCATAATAATGATTGAAAGTGAATTTGGGCTGCATAAAATATGGACATTTTTACAGATGATAAACTTACTTAAAATTTTTTCTTTCTTGTGCAACTCGTTTATGGCCTATCTAAATACCTTCTAATATAGGTTAGAAATTGGGTATCTTTAGTAAGTAATGATTTTTTTCTCACTCTTCTTTTATTAAAAACTAATCGAGAAACCACTTTCATGCTGTTGGCTTCTTAAATGCTATCATTTCAAATAAAATCTCTGATTATTGAGTTAAATAAAACCTGCAAGATATATATGTTGTTATAGTACCATTTATTTATTTTATTTTGCATATGGTGTCAGCACATTAAAATTCAACACCAACAATTCTTAACCAATCAAGAATCAACTCCTCAAAGGAGAAACCAGGTACATGAATAGTAGGGGCAGCTATTAGTGTACAATTAGTTATATTGGGGTTATACCAGTCATGTGTCCACATTTCTTTAATATACAATGTGAATGGCTGCAGAGAGTTATAAGCAAGCCAAAAAAGGTTGCCTTGATTTTACAGTGACTTTTGGGGGGACTGTTACAAATGAGATTGATTGGATGATTTGATAGCTCAACAAGCTTGTTGAATTCACTGATAGTTGCATCTGAAATTAAACAGAGAATATTTGGGAATACAGGTAACTATTCTACTAAGTGTTGCTTTAAGAGTGGCCAGAATGAACATATAAGGTTTCATTACACTGAGTATCCACAAGATAAGTATGTGTAGTTCTGCATCATAATGGAAAACAGTAATCATCTACATAATAAACAGGTGATAGTCCATAATGTTATAAGGATTACAGGATTAAAACCCCATGTGGTGTGCACAAGCTTGGAGTAAGGTTTGCTAGTGTTGTGGTGAAGAACAACTTTAAAGTTTCTATCCTTGAGGACATTTTCAAAGAGTGTAAGAAGAGCATTTTTATATTGGACTATTTCCATCATCTAATAAGTGTATTGAATGTCTTTAAAAAATTTAACTTTATTTAAACATTTCAAATACATTCAACTGTTAGTAATAGTACATCAAACAGGTTACAAAAAGACACCATCCACAAAAAAAGACCCGGAAAAGTATATACTCTCTTGCCACCTACTAATGGTATCTCTGTCCCTCTTCTTAGTCTTTCTATTACTCTTTTCATTTCACTCAAATACAACAAAAACAAAATAGGTGACATGGGCATCCTTGTTTGATGTACTATTACTAACAGCTGAATGTATTTGGAATATTTAAATAAAGTTAAATTTTTCTAAAGACATTCAATACACATATTAGATGATGGAAATAGTCCAATATAAAAATGCAACTAGAACACAATCATCACAAACCTTCAGGAAAACACAGTGTAAGAATAGTTTTGCATTTGATGACATTGCTTAGTTTATAGATCATTCCCTTCATACGAATAGTATCAAAAGGACAGTAAAATCAATGCACACAATATCTCTTGTATTGGAGTTACACCAAAATATGTAGAGTGATCTTTATTTCAGAAAAGCTTTCATGTAGTTAAAGATTTTACAGACAAAATATTTTAAAGATTTTTTTGTAAGGTAATGAAATGCAACATTTTATTTTATAGTGTTGAATATATTATAATTATTTATTGTAACCTTGTGGTTGGGCTTGATATTCCTCAAACCATATTTTATCAATATATTAATTAAAGTTTTAAATTTTGATCAACAATAATCTTAATTATTAAATCTGTGAGTTAATACAATGGTGTGGTCTAATGATTCTTAATTTTGGTGGATGAAAATAGATAAATTTAATCAAACTATCTCTTTAGAATGGTAAAGGCTGGGACTGTTCAACATATGTGTTAGCCCTCTGCCAGATTGTGTGTGCCACTTTTCATATATAATTTTTCAGATAAATTAGTTTTAATATTTCTAATATAATAATTTAATATGGTTATTAAATAAAATTATAGAAGTATTTTAATATTTTATTGTTAAATAATAGCTTTTAACAAACCTAAAATTATAATTATTTTTATGTTAAACAGTATAATTAATCATTAAATATATTTTCACTGTAGTCTAAAATATTGTTAAGTGGCTTAATTAGTTATCATTTGTGTTTAAAGGTGGAGATTTATAATTTTAGGAACTATAATCATGCATAATAATCTGATTGGTTTATTGTTTTACAGTCAGCCCTTGACTAAAGTCTATAAATGGGCTTGCATAAATTTATTGGGGGTGAAACTTTTTCAAAGAGGGAACAAGATTTTTTTTTGTTAATTAAAAGAGAAAATGGATATTATTCTACTATTTAAAGTTTAGAAATTATTTGAAACCTATTATTCTCTCCAGACAATTGCTAAGTAAGAAACCATGGAGCAAATTCTAAATATCCCACATCTGTAGAAGAGCACACTATTACTATTATCAGCTAGTAATTTGAAGACTGGTTCACTATCAGGAAAATGACCACCAAAAATAAACCTCATTATAAGAAGTTAAAAAAATTGTAAACCTAAATTTTGACCAATTATATTGTGTTTCAGATATAATCATAAAATATATAATAAATATTGCTATAATAAATTTGAATTTGTAATATGTAAAATATTCTGGAACTTTTCATTCAATAAAGTAAAATTAGAAGTTAACTATATTAATAAATATCTATCTTTTATTGCTAAATAATTTTTCTAGTACACTCATAAAATGCTTTTATTAAAATAGACTACTATCTTAAATTAGAATTTTATATACCATTAAGTTTACTTAACATTATAAAAAATTACAAAATACATGGGAAAATAAATAAAATTATTTTATTGCATTCAATTTTGTATCAAAATAACTCATACCCACCTAAGTTCATTGATTATGAACAAATGTACTACTAATGCTAAAATTGTTAGAAGTATTTATTGAAATTTTTGATATCGCACATAGTAAATTATCTTAAACTTAATAAAAACAGCTGTGACTTCGAGTTTTCAGTAGAGTTGTAGCATTTATTAAATAAAACAATAGTATGTTGCCAATATTACTTCACAGTTCAACTTAATTTCATATTTATAATTGGTCATGTTAAGAATATTGTAAATTTCAAGAAATTATAATAGAATATTTACCAGATAACTAAATTGCATCTTAAAACTGTATAAGGATGTACTAAAATGATATTGCTATCAGCATTAAACTTTAATGCTGTATTTTCATTCATTTTAAAATATTAAAAGTGTTAAGAGATCATAATTATTTGGTGACTTGACAATTCCCTTGATTATAATTTAATAAATAAATGTTTATTTGATTTGTCGCATAATTTAATTGGAAGAAGAAATAATTTGCTTAAGATACAATAGCATAAACACTAAAAAATATTGTGAGGCTTTACAATAATTTGACAGCATAAATCATAACATACATGTATTTCTTTTCTTTACAGAAGGATTGTGAAGAAATCTTATTTGAAAATATATATTTTTATTATTATGGTGTGTTATTCTAATCTTATGTATTTAATATTTATAGATTCCACAACTGGTTTTGCTTATGAACAAAAGATGTCAGAAAAATCCAAATTAGATGTATATTTATGGCAAAATTTGGTCCTAGGGAAGGTAAACTAAATTATGATGAGTTTATAGTTAAACATGGGTTTATATTTAAAAGTGATCACAAAGTAAGGTAAATCATTTTGAAATAAATTATTGAACTTTATTGTTATTATATTTTGTTTTTAATATCTTTTGATAAAGCAGCAATTAACAAATGATCATGTGAGGTAAAATTCAAATTTAATCAAATCCAGGCATATTTAATATTATGTTTTATGTTGCATTATGTAGCTAATTACCAAAAATAATTATTAGAGATGGAGACCATTCTCAAGTTGATAATTAAAATTGTAATTTCCCTGTATTAATTTGATTATATTCCATTTGTTTGGTGTTCACACTTATAGAATAGATATTATTTATTAGTGAGATTTGGTTGTTGCCATATTAGAAAATTATAATATATTGCTTTGCTGTTTTTGTTATTTGTCTTTATATCCATATCATCTCATGTAAAATGTACTTCTTTCCTTACCCTGCATGACAATGTGAAACGTCATCATGGGTGAATTGCATATGATGCTTGTAGATTTTTGAGCAAATCAAGACTTATATTCTTATGGACTTTTATGTATTTTCTTAGCTCAGGGATTAACTACACCTTTTTCTTCATATTCCTACAGGTGTTCCCAAATAGTGCTCTGGGATTTCAGACCATCCACATTCATAAAATGACTGTGGTCTAGGTTACTGGTATACTTATTTGCCTTTGTGTGTGTATATATATATATATATATATATATATATATATATATATATATATATATATATATATATATATATATATATATATATATATATATATATATATATATATACATATGACATTAGATTTTATCTCATTAAGTCTTGACAATTTAATATTCAATAGCAATAAAATCATCCTTGAAGGTATGAGTTATATGTGTGGAGCCATGTTACCATTAAGAAACGATGCTACTAAATAGTAACATTCCTATTAAGTTATAATATTATATTATTATACTAGTGCATTATTTATTTGAAGTGGTATTGTATACACATACTGGATTTGTTATTTGATATTTATAGTTGAATATTAATATACCAAAATTTTCAATAGTATTAGAATAAAGTTTTATGATATATTAAGGAATTAAATAAGGATTTATGGTAATATTGATTTACTTTAAGTATAATTGTGTAATACTATCAACCCAATGTTCTAGATAAATAAAATTATATAATCTTTCTATGATGGTAAAAATAATATAATTACTAATGCCTGAGAGAATGCCTAGCATTAGATATTGTTTACCTATCGTTTATACCTTTCCTATATTTTTAATTTTGGGTAAAGAAATTTTATAAAACCAAAGAAATTTAATAAACCTAAATAAAATTTAATAAACTTAAGTGTATTGAATAAAATATAGTATTAGTGTAATAAACTCAAACAAATTTAGATTAAATGATGATTGTAAATAAGAATATATCAAAAGGGTAATAATGTATTGTAATTTTTTATTAAATCCAAAGAGATCTTTCTCTATTAATATTTAGTTATGATAACTAAATCTTGTTTTATGTATTTCTTTATTTAGAAGTTTGATCAAGGATATATATGTATTTTATTGTTGCTGATTTTTGAAATGTGTAAATATTGTAAATAAAATTTGTTTTGGAAATTTATTATGTTTGTTAGTAACCTTATTGCTTAAAACTATCCACACATTATAACTATTGCTATCACCATCGTTGTCACTCAGTATTATCAGTTTTATTATATGTTCAACATATCATCACTCAGTTTTATTAAACTCTGATGTGATGAGTATATAAAATTATAATATTGATTGAGGAAAATATTGTTATTATCATGCATAGATGCTATTTTAAAGTGATGTATTAAAAACCAAATATTTAATTTTAAAGAATATTTCAATAAAATGTAAGGTATCATCATTCACTGAACTTGATCATATTATTCATTGGGGTCAAATCTAAATTATTCATAGATGATATTATAACTATCCTACTCCTATTGTTACAATCATGATTAAAATATTTCAAGATGTTTAATGATTAACAGGATTATTATATTTACCTTATTGCTATGTATTTGTTGATTTATTATAAAATTTAGCATTTACGTTTGTTGTTACCAATAGAATAATTAGCTATTTTTTTTATTAATTCCCTATATATAGTAAAAGCCATTTTAATTTGCTACATTTGGATAGTATTATATTTACCTTATTGCTATATATTTGTTGATTAATTATAAAATTTAGAGTTTACTTTTATTATTACCAATAAAGTAGTTAGATATTCTTTAGTATTAGTAATTCCCTTTATATAAATTAGTCGTCTTAATTTTTTATATTTGGATAGTAGTAAAATCCCTCTTACTGATCAAAATATAGATTATAAAAGTATTGAAATTTAAAATTATATGAACCCTGAAGAATTAAATTATTGATTAATAGTTTAACTTTCATTTTGTTATTAGATTTTATTTCTTAAGTTATTTGGTATGCATTGCCTTGATCTCTTATTTTTGTTCTTATTGTATTATTGATTCGTGAAGTCTCAAAGATTTAAATTTTCTTGCTTAATTATTTAGATTTAAAATCCCTTTTGCTTTTTTTTAGTAGTATCAAATTAACGTTTCAGAATTCCATTCGTCATCACCAACATTGTTATCATAGCCTATCCATATTTTCTTTTTTAATTTCATCATAATCTCATCTTATTATCCCAGCACAGTTTAGTTATTCTTCATTGATCTCCATTTTATTACAACATTAACTACTCATTACCTTAACATATACACCTTTTTTTCTCTTCGTTTTTAGTTTTATTCATTATTCATTTATATTAGTTAATTATTATTTGCTCTACATTACCTTTTTTTAAAATCTTCTACATATTTCTTCATTTATCATTTATTTCATATTGCTAATTCCATGATCATTCAATAGAGATATATTATCCTGATTGTTAACAACTTAATGTAACTGTAAATTAATTATATGTTTTTTAATATCATTGTCTTTAGATATTGAAAGTTAGTTTAATCAAAATGCTTTGTATAATGTCAGATTATAGGGAACTTAAGGAAATGTAAAGTCGGTAGTGTACTGTGGTCTCTCCTATATCTACTCATGCTCATGATAGTCAAGCTAGTTATTGTGCTTACACATAGATTCATGTTTAATTTATTGTTTATGTTAACATGATGTGGAGGTTATATTATATATAAAAAAATATTATGACAAAAAATCCATTGAATATTGATGCCAATATCTGTAACTTAAGTTTGCTTATATTTCCTTGATATTTGTTTTCTATTTGGCATACACAGTCACTGCAATTTTATGATAATTATTCAGATCATAATCAACCACTTATGAAGCATAGAGAGTTACTCCAATTTCAGTATATTTTTGATTTTAATGTTAATAATTCATTTCACTTGTTAACTTTTATTCCATTCAATTTGTATAGGGTTGGCTTTTTTATATTCACTGAAAGACATTCATTAGCTGGAAATTAATCTTAGAATGCAAGCAACTTGTGACATTAGAATTATGGATAATACAAGATATAATTAATGTCAGACAGTTTTTAAATTTTATATAAAATAATTATATTTTTAGATCTATAAATCATGGAAATAATATTTACCATGGGAATTGATGACTAAAATTATTATTATTTTTTTCATATGTCAAATGAGTTAACTGGGAAACGAACCTGGGTGAGCTGCTTGGAAGGCAGCTATGCTAACCACTAGACCACCAACGCTTGACTAAAATTATTATTTTTATAATTATATTTACATGCAAAATCCATTTTCTATTATGCTTTAAATAATTTACTTGAATAAAGTTTCATTTATAAAAACAGCAACCAACCCTCTTCTATCTATCTATAATATTTTTATATATTAATTTTATTAACCCAATTTGCAATTTCATAAAAATTGCAACGCAAACTATTTTTGGCTAACGTATATATGGTGTGTGATGAAAAATTGTAGCTCTAATTCATTTAAATTTTATTACAAAGTAAACAAACTTTATTTACATTTCTATGATTAATATATTCTTAATTTATTTATGAGTAGTTAATTTTATTTATTTAAAATGTGTTTATTTAAAATGTGAAAGAGGATAACTTTAATGTATTTTCTTTCTATAAAGAAAATCTAGGTAATAACTAGCTTATTTAATAAACTATCTTATTAATAAATCATTAAGCTTAAAAATGCCATATATAGTACTTGCAAATTATATTAAACAAACAATATTATCTTTAAATTGTATAAGACCTAGTTTGACTTTATTAATATAATAAAATAACTTTCTACTTTTTATATTAGTATTTATATTTATATAAGTATTTAAACATTTTATATTCTGCAATTTTAATCTTTAATATGAAATCAATAAAATTATTTATATATCATGTATGTTACTCAGTAACATGTAAAATAAAATAAACACAATCTACATTAAAAACATTGCTCACATATAACATTGCAATCAATCCTGTGAAAATCCTTCATAAAAATATAGCTTGGTTTATTGTATTATTGACATGAACTCAATTGCAGCATATTAATGTTTTTGATTTGATATATGTATTAAATATTTTTATGGATTTTTATTATAATAAAGAATAGAAATATTATGTAAACTGATATAACTTTTGCCTTTTGATGTTGCCAAGATACTATCAATTACCACTAATTGAGAATATCCCTGAAGTTAAACAAGTTTCTCCATTAACCTATAATAGGTTTTTAGCTAGAAATTTTTGTTAAAGTAAAAGAAGATTCTCTTTTAAACCCAAGTTATGAAATGGGTTTAAACTCAGAAGGTTATATATATATATATGAGTATTATCTTTTTATTTTTCTTTATTATAATAACAATGCCCAGAAATATTTAATTTAACACATGAAACTCTCTGGAGATTAAAATACTATTTGCAAAATATCATAAAAGATGTTATTCTTTTATATTTTCACATCTACAAAACTAACTTTCTGTATTTACATATAAAAACTTGAATTTGAAGTAAAGGAGGACTCCCTTTACCTCACAAAAACATTAACAAAAGAGTTATTATTATGGGTTAATGAGCAAACTTGTTTAACCTCAGGGATTGTGAGTTAGTAGTAATTGATAATTTCTTGGCAATATTAAAATATGAAAGGTTATTTCTGTTTGCATGGATATTATCTCATTTCTATTTTTTATTACAGTAACAATTGATGGAAGTATTTGATTCAACATATATATTGTAAAGATTAGGCATCAGTATAATCATTATAACATATAGTTTAGAAGTAAGTAATTAAAAAAAGGAAAATAAAATAGGGAAGGACAATTGTATTTATCTTAAAATTAAAGAAATATTTCTTAATATCTTATATACATTTTTTGATAATTATTTTCATGCATATTTATAGTCATACAAATATATATATATATATTTGAAAAATCTACTTTTGCAATTTGATTTGCATTTGTATATATATATATATATATATATATATACAAATGCAAAACAAACAATAAAAACAATATATATATATATATATATATTGTTTTTATTGTTTGTTTTGAGACTCAATTATGCATTTAATTTTCATAATATTATTTGTTTAAAGTCAAGATTTATTTACATTTTGCATTACAAATGCAATATAAGAATAATTCTATTATAAATTGACATATTATTGTTAAACACTTTAATTCTATTTGTAGCCAAAATTATGTATGTGTGGATAATTTAAAAAAAATAAGATGGAGAAATATATTTTATTATTATTATTATAATGATAGTAAGAGTTTTATTTTGATTAATGTAAATGCATATATGAGCATGTACAGAAAAAAGCTTTAACAAAAAGTAATTTTAAACAACTAGGCTTAGCTAGCTTTTAACTAATACAAATCATAGACATAGTGATATCTGTAAAGAAAGAGAGGGTGCATATATAATTTGTGTTAGTGTATATAAATTTACATATGAATGTTATGTATTGTGAACAGGCTATTTCTTCAAGATTGGAATGCATGATTCCTTCCTATTGATAGCATGCTTGTCACAATATATGCCATGTCTTCTTAATTTTTCATTTTATGTTATTGTGCTTGATACAGACAATATCAATGGAAGTGGGAACAAAAGGATGGTTCATTTCAGAGAAATGTTTGAAAAATATAGATTGGGTTTCTATCTTTGAACCAGTTTTATTTGTATAGATAGAAATGTTGAGTTATGCATATGGATACATTTGCCCAAAATTCACCATAATAGATAGTAGGATAATGGGATTATGGTGTGTGATCTTGTAAATGATTTGACAGTAAATGTCAGAAGGCAAAGCATCCTTAGAATTGTAAAAAAAAGATGACGGAGGGAGGGAGCAGTGCATAGAGTTATTTGATGCATAGTGTTAATAATTTTACTGATGCAAAAGGTTATGTGAGGTGTACAGGGAATGAAAATCTAAGGTTTTTCATCAAGCACAGGAAATGGGTTTCATATTTTATTGTAAAAATTCCTGACAGTTTGCAAAAACAATAAGATTTTGTAACCTATTTTATGCAGTTTTAAAAAATAGGTGCTGACATTCTGTTTCATGTCTGATTTGTTCATGCATAAGTGTTCTTTACAATGCAAGAAGGCCTTAAGCACAGCAAGTTTGTGAGAATGTGGTGTGCCTCAGGAAACGTGAAGCCATGAATGTGAATTGGCTTGATAATCATTTTGTAATTCAAATCAGCTTGGTGACATTTTATGTGTAGAACTAGGTATTTGATATATTTAGTTAAGCACAAGGAGATATGGTGAGATAATTATTTCTAGACTTGGGAGATTACAGAATCAGGGCACAGATGAAAATGTCATCCACATAACCTCAGCCATATTGAGGAATATACTTGATATGATTCCACTGGCACAATTTCAACTAAACATCTAAACAAACCACTCATAAGCAATGGACTAGGTTTACATGACATTAACATATTCTACATCCAGAAATCAGAAAACTTATTAACTGGTATATTCAAACAGTTCTCACAATTAGAATTTCTACAACAAATTACACCAACAGAAAAAAAAAACACCACCACAATATTTATACATATCAACAATCATCTACAACAAAAAATGATCAAACAAATACCCACCCAATTCACAAATAAATATACTTATTGACAGATTTACACACTAATTTACCAGAAACAAACTAATAATGACTCTTCCCCAATGCTAGGGGTCAACAATAAAAAACTAATTCATAACTTCAAAAAATGGGCACTTGAAAATTGTTTGACTTCATATTAAAAAAAAACCTTTATGCACCGCCTACAACTAACTTCCTTTACTACAAAAGTATGTACATCACAATTGACCCTTTTGGCAGCCTATGCCATCAAGCTGAAGAGACCCAACAACACATGAGTTTTCAATGAAGGGCACTAGCAGAAATAAAAAAAATAATGGACAATGCATATGGGCAGCAAAGTGAATCAATACAAAGCATTGTTAAAACATACTAGGGAAACTCAATCCCAAAAATAAGATGTGATGCACAGTGACTTCTCCTTTTACAGAATCAGGAATATCTCAGCAATTATAACCATGCTGTATGCACTCTGGTGCACACAATGTAAGTTTATTGTGAAAACAGTATGAGACATCATCCTTCTACATTTCACAATAAGCTAACAGAATTAAAGGTTTGAGATACACTAATAGCAAACCAAGACATATATAATGCCACTTGGTTACTAATTAAACAACCAACTACTCATTCAATGGACAAGCTAACACAAACTTAAAAATAAAAGTTATTATACAAATAGATAGAATCTCATTAGTCCTAATCTCATTATAAATCTAGGTCTAAAAATAACAAGGGATCCAAAGAAACAAAGAACTAATGAAAAAGACATTGGAACATGTACAAATGGACAACTACCAGCATCGTCTAAATAATAACAGATGTAAAATATGTATCAAAACAGAAATCCACATGGAATCCAAATATATGTAAAAATTACTTTGGCACAATAAAGTTCCTTATTGAAACAACAACAACTACTATAATAATAATAATAATAATAATAATAATAATAATAATAATAATAATAATAATAATAATAATAATAATAATAATAATAATAATAATAATAATAATAATAATAATAATAATAATAATAATAATAATAATAATAATAATAATAATAATAATAATAATAATAATAATAATAATAATAATAATAATAATAATAATAATAATAATAATAATAATAATAATAATAATAATAATAATAATAATAATAATAATAATAATAATAATAATAATAATAATAATAATAATAATCATCATCATCATCATCATCATCACCATCATCATCATAATATTGGGATAGCAAAGCAATTTATTTTACATAAGTAAAGCAAAGCTTATATAATAATAATAATTATCTCATAAGTTGAAAATACACTTCATTAATATGTAGTCTTTTTTATATATAGAACAGTTATTTTATTTATCAGGTAAGCAATAATATTTAATAATTTGCATGAAGTAATTGCTTTATTTAAGTACAACAAGCAATAAAGTATTATTTAATCAATAATTATGCAATCATCACAAAAAACATAACTGTTAATTACTACTTGCATAATAAAAGCAATCAAATGTATGAATGAGATTTTTGTGTTTATTATAATTAGATTAAAAATTTTTAAAAAAAATCTATTTTCTCTTAATAAATGATTTTTCTTTAAATAATAATTAAACAGCTAGGTCACTTTAATAAAAATGTAGAATTATGAAAAACAACATACTTAGCAAATGTAATGTTCATAAACAATTAATTTTAATTAATTAGTCAACTATTGGAGCAACAAATATAAACCCATATGTTATATAAATATAGAGATTATTTCAAGTTAACTGAATTTAATGCATTCAATTTTTCACTTTAATTCTCTAGAAAGAAATCAAAATATTTAAATGACTTTGCAAATTTATAAACAGCTTCCAAAATTTATGAACTATGTTAGTATTTTAGTAGTTAATATCCACTCAATAATGCTAACAGAACTAATGAAATTTAAATGAAAATTCGCCAAAAAATTATTTTCTAAATTAAAAAATATATTAAAATATTTCTCTTTACTAGGTTATAAAAATAACAAAGTATACTTTAATCACAATCATTTCTCCATGAATTTATTTTTTCATTATTGTTGATAAGCAATCAGAATTTTATATTGCATGAAGTAATTTTGAAAAGCATATAATAAACTTTTATATTTCCTAAAGCCCAATTAAATTTTAAAGGTTTTGTTTAAAGAAATTTATAATTTTATCTATGTACTTTAGAAATGGGTTTTATTTAAAGAGAACACAAAAACTAAAAAGTCAATTCATGATAAAATGTAAACTCTAAAAAGCTTCACTTAAAAAAAAAAAAAAAAAAAAATCAAAAACAGTTAAAATTTAGTGCGTATTAATGTACAAATATTTACTACTATATAATATATATTTGCTAATTTCAAACATAATAATTTATTATTTACAGTATAAGTAAGAAGCAGAAGATGGGATTACCTTTTTTATATATGTTGTCATAATTAAGAGCTGTATTATTTTATTTATTTAAAGTGCCTATAAGTTTTGAAAAGTCAACTTAAATTTTGAGAACTCCATCCATAATTACATTTTTCACTGCCATTATTTCCACTAAAACAATATTATTTTCGTATAAAATAATACAATTTTGAAAGAAATTTAAAATTTAAATATCCTTACTTTCCAACCACAGTCAGAAAAGTATTCATACAAATTCTAATATTCCTCCTAAATAAAATAAATAAAATGTATTAATTTAATGTTTTTTCCAGATAAAAATTGAAATGTCTGTTTACTATCCAGAAAGAAAACTTTATTAATCTTCAAAGGTAATAAATGTTTTATATATCTTCAACATTTGTTTTACAAGTGTATAAATATACTTATTTTATTTAAATATGTAATTGTAATGATTGTCTTTCATAAAATATACATAAAGTACTTTTTTCACACAAATAACTTTTAATTTTTGAATCCATTTTGAATATTTATTATTGTACAATATGGAATATCATATTGATATAAGATGAAATTCTATGTTTAGGATATTTTATTAATATTGATTTTGAAAAAGATCTATTTGTAACATTATTATAATTTTTAAAATGTTTGAAGATAAACATTTTATTGAGAGTATTCAAAAGAGTTATTACCAATTTTACAACTTTCAATGAGTATTCATTCCAATACTTATAAAAATATTATATTTAATACCAGATAAAGTATATATAAATTCAGTATCTAATTCTATTTTATCATTAACAGATTGTTTTAAATTTAAAATGTATCCCAAAGTAATTAGCTATATTTAAATATTAGCCAATAATGCAGATTTTAATGCAGATTTTATATGTATATAAATAATGTAAATCAATAGGATTCATTCAAGTAAATAAGTGAATAGTATTAGTCACCAACATTGCTATTACATGCTAGTGAGTTAGTTTTCAAAATGGCTTGAATGTAATGTGAGATTATTTTTTTGAGATTGCAAATAGGTGTTTGAATTTAGTTTTGAGAATATCAAGTAGTTTGAATTTTCATGTGTTTACATGGTATATTTTATTAAAAAAATGAACTTATTTCAAAGTAAAACACTGGATTATATTCTTTAATATATTGAATATTCACTATGTTGCCATTAAATTTTACTTTGTAAAGACAATTCTCAGTCACTCTTTCATATTTGAAGAGGAGTCCCATTGCCACAAGTTATATTGAGCTAATAATTTATTGAGATTTAAATAACCTATTGTATTCCTATCTTGCATAGATTTGCCAACCAATAATTTTTGCACATTTGTTTTGCATAGGAAAAGTCAGGTTAGTTAAGAAATGATATTTGCCCTTTGATCATGTTTGCAATTGTTTAACATATGAAAACCTTCATTTTCTAAAAGGCATATGTTAATACTTTCAAAAAACCATTGTATTTATTGTTCTCATTATTTTTTAAAATGCATTTGCTATCATATATGAGAATATTACATGCATATTGAGATTGATCATTGTTAGCACATACATATCGATTCCATTACATCAGAAAAATTCCACATTATGTAATTCTAGGATTAAATTCTAGTCATTTAACTTCTTTTATTCAAAGTAAACTATTGGATATAAGTTTATACATACAATATCATGTGCAAAGTTGCCTTAATATTTATTTATAAATCATATGGATTAATTAATAATGATATGATTAAGTAAGTGCATTTCAATAGTAGTACTGAGTCACCTTACTTAGTGAATAGGTCATTATAGTGTATTATAATTTAGTTTTTATTTGGTAATAGTTATATTAAAATACAATTATTGTTGTTAATTTTGAAACTATTTCAAATGTGATTTTAAGCTTTGTTTAAAATAAACAAATAGATGTATGCTTTACTACTCCAAAGTCACTGCTGTAGAAATTGACTACTAGATGGAAGTTATCTATTAGCATTAGTCAGGTGCATCACGTATGGAGTTTGAAGTGGATTCACAAACAAGATAGTATGTGATATGCGATAACATCTATCGAGAAGAAATTAGTGTGTGAAAATCAAATTATATGCATTGAAGTTATGCATCTAGATAGATTTTAAGTATATTTTAGAAGTAAAGGTGGCCAATAATTTGATCTATCCCATCCAAGAATCAACCTGGTGATATTTATCAGGATAAACATCTAACTTCAAATATTTAAAATTACCCCAAATTCACAATTCAACCAGACTATCCAAGAAAAGAAACTCTAAAACACTACCAATACTTTTGCTGCTACAAACATACTTCTTAAGTGTAAAGAACTACAAAATAACCTATTTAAGCTTAACATTGCCCACAATACACTTGTTTACCATACATCCTTAATATTAAAAGAACTCTTAAATAAGTTAATTGTTTCCAAAATAAGTTAATTGCTTCCGAATCATAAATTTTTAATAATAAAGATTCTTTAATTTTTTATTTATTTCATTTCTCTAAAAGAAGACAATTTTAGCTTCATCAAAATTAATAGTGTGGTTTTCTATCTTTTTTATGGATATAGAAAGCAGAACTAAGGTATTTATTGTTAACCCTACTTTTATATACCTTTTTTTTTCATTTAAGCTCCAACTACCTATATATACATTCTTACAAAACAAGGGATAATATACACTACTTCAAGAATAGTCTTTCTATCAAAACTTTTCTCCATATTATTTAATAAATTATTCAAAGTAAAAGCCATTTTCCAAGCAATTTTATTATTTCCAAATAAATTACTATATTTACATACAATTTTGTGGCAAAGAAATGAAATCATATTTTTCTTTATCCTTTACATCATTAAAAATATTACTATTAAATAAAATACTTTTAACAAATGTATCAGAGTAGCCAACAATCAAATAATCTTTATAAAATTGACCTTTTTAAAACAAAGTTACACCATTAAAGTCAATTTTATAAATATTATATGACTGTTGGATACTCTGACAAATTTCTTAAAAGTATTTTATTTAATAGTAATATTTATAATGATGTAAAAGATAAAGAAAAATATGAATTTATTTCTTTGCCATTTAAAGTATCTTCTTATAAAATTGTAAGTAAAAATGGTAATTTATTTGGAAATAAGAAAATTGTTTGTAATAAGGGTATTTATTACTTTGAATAATTTACTAAATAATACAAAGTTTTGATAGAAATACTAATTCTGGAGTAGTATATATTATCCTTTGTTTTTGTAAAAAAGATATATATAGATCAGAGTAAGTTTGAGCTTAAATGAAAGAATAAAGATACATAAAAGTAGGGTTAGAAATAAATATCCATGAAAAAGATACAAGCTACACTATTAATTTTGAAGAAGCTAAAGTTGTCTTCTTTGTGAGAAATGAAATAAAAATAAGAATTAAAGAATCTTTATTATTAAAAATGCATTATTCTGAAGCAATTAACTTATTTAAGAGTTCTTTTAATATTAAGAATGTATGGGAAGTGGTGGACTTGTGAATAATATTCAGTGTAAATATGTGGTTATTTTGTAGTTCTTTACACTTGAGAAGTCTGCTTGTAGCAGTGAAAGCATTGGTAGTGTTTAGAGTTTATTTTTTTAGATAGTCTGGTAGAGTTGTGAATTTGGAATAATTTTGAGTATTTATTGACTAGTTTAGTTTTATGCATTTAATGTTTATATTTTGATGAGCTTCAAATATGTGTAAATCTTTTTATTAGTGCTAAAACATAATTGTATGTCTTTCATACTGCAATTTTAATAATTCACAATAATCATAATGTGTTGGGCATATAGCTTCATTCATCCCATTATCAACAAAGTCCTTCATTTTCAATCAGTGTAATTATTATCCTTCTTTATTACAGTTACATTTCCTGTCAAAAACAATATATATTATTCATAAGCAGTCATTCAAAAATATCATTACAATTCTAACTCCAGAAGAAAAAAATAGCTCAAAGTAATAAATAAAAAGTTAAGTTAGTGATATATCATAACACTTGTTGGAAAATGATAATTCAACAGAACAGTGATCATCTAACTAGGTGGCCAATGAACATATGAGTACTTTTTTCAAAAAATAAAGATAAAATAAATGTATAACACTTATTTCAACTGTAGTGAATGTATGTCATATGTAATTTGTATCATGTTTTATTTTTAGCATTAATCCATCAACATCATCTTATCAACTAGTTTAATCTGAGATCTTTACACTTTGTCATAGTAAATAGCCTCCATGTATAAATGACTATTGGTTGACTTTTGAGAATATGGCATTTTTAATTTGGAAGAGATTGTCAGTTACACCTGATACTGAATAATATTCACTATTGCATGTACAATTAATGATTATTGATCTATTTTATAGGTATTGGTTTCTGATAACAATCCTATAATATAAAACTGATGGAGTCAGAAGTATAAAAATTGCATATTTTTTAATTAGAAGTTATAAACTTAATCCTTGTTTATGTCTCTTCCAAACATTGGAAGGATATATGGTGTTTATCATTAAAAGATCATCAATTAGTCTGTCTCTTTTAATTTTTAAAGAATAAAGTTGGAAGTATGATAAGAAATGACTTTATACTCTTTCTCCATCAATAGTAAGTGTGAGTAATCAATAATTACCAAAGTAGTAAATTCAAGTTTTTATCCTCAAAATATCTGGTATCCATTGATTATTTAATCTTATTATAGATAGCAAAGGAATAGGAGTTGCTCTTATTTCATCATGTATTAAATAAATTAAAAAGACAAGTGACTATTTTTAAGATTATTCATTTGGATATGATGAGATTTGTTCCATAGTACAAATATTGTATACAGACAACACATTCATGCTCCAAGGTAACAATGTATCATTTCAATTATATTTCTCAATCAAATATTATGTTGAAAAAGTAATGCTAGAGTTTATCATGCTTTCATGATCATCTATTTTAAATGTTTCTGAGGCTAAGTGAATCATTCTTAAATAGTTTATAAAAAGTTTTTTTAAATTTTTTTCTAACATACCTCAGAAATATTGAAGCTTTCACTTATATCTTGATGTATTTAAATTCTATAAAGGTATTTGGTGCAATTGCCCAGGTGTGTTTCAGAGAACAAATATTATAAGCAGATAACACCTTCATATCCAAGTTGACAATGTGTCATTTCAGTTATTTCTCACAGCCAAATATTGTTTGAGAAAGTAATGCCTAAATTTACTATGATTTTATGCTCACCAATTTCAAATATTATTGAGACCCTATGGTTCATTCTTAAAAACCTCATGAGAAATTATTGTCCTTCCTTAACATATCTTAGAAATATTGAAACTTTTATTTAAATTTTTATACATTTATATTCTATAAAGATATTTGATGCAAACAGTTTCTTATTCTGTATTAATAAAGCGATGGATAGATGGTTTATTTATTTACACTAATTTTGAAAGTCATTTTAAGTATGATATATTCATTTTCAAAAATCATTTCAATTATATATTAAATAACTTTTTATTATTTAATTTTGTCTTCCATAAGCATGTCTGAATAAACATTATGCTCAATCAAGACCCTGTGGATAATCGTGTTGTTATCTTAACAAATATTTTATTTAAACAGGCAAAACTCTCTATACATATTGCCACTCAGTGCAAGTCAGAGTAATCAATGGATGACAGAAGGCTTGTGCATAAAACCCCCATCTAGTGCCTACTCATCCAATATCTCTAGATTAGTTTCTGGCTTGTGGCCTTCATCAGTGAGGAGGCTTGGATCTGAAAGCACTGCAGCTAGATCTTAGGATCTAATGCAACCCTCCAGCAGCCATCTTTTATCTCTACTTAAGTACAAAACTATGATTCTTAAATTAAAAACACTATAATATTTTCAATTCAAGCTCATCAGCTTATGTAGTTATATGAACTCAGTTCAGTATCCATAAGCATCTGGCCTCTTTAATAACCATAGCCACCACTATCCTATTAGGCAGGATCGGTTTTAAGCCAATAAACATCACATGGCCTTCTGGCATCCATTGATTACTCTGGCTTGCACTGAGTAGCAATACATATAGATAATTTTTTTTTGATAATTTTTGTCTGTTTTAATAACAGTTAAGAGCAAACATAAAAAATAGTGGTCATGTGATGTTTATTGGCTTAAATATTTTATTTATAAATGATTCATTAACTATAATCATAAGCATTAACTACAAAGTATTACAGAGCTTATTTACAGAAGATATATGCACTGTTATGGTCGTTATTTATTCATAATTTCTAAATGATATTAAAGCAACAATATATTATTTATTGTTATAAAATTTTAAAATCATTAAATTTTTTCAGTCACTTGGCTAAATTTTGCATTATAAGTAAAGATAATTATGGTGTACATTTAATATGAATACTTACAAATATGATACTTGAACAGGATGATTAATTAATGATTCTTACATAATTGGTTCTGCTATAATAGCAAGCTAATATCAATGTAGACTACATGTCTTTAAAGCAAGAAGATACTCGTGTCTAGAGTCCACTAATGGAAGTAGATATCTGGAGTGATGTAGTTTTCACGTTGGACTAAATGATTTTCATAATATATTAAAATAAAAAAAAACAGTGCTCTGTTTTGATTACGTCTTTAACTAATAAAATATAGATGGCGTTGTATCAGGGTTGTAGCTTTCGTTGTTAACAATTTTTTTTTGTCAAAAACTCTGAATGAAATAAAATCCATCTTCCTCATCAAATAATCTATACATAAACTTGTATATATTTTTATAAGTACTAATAATAATGCATCAAAATATTAATAAAACGCAATAATAATAAAGATGAAGTAAATTTAGATTTGATATTTAATAATAAATATTAAAAATTAAATCACTTTTTATACTTTTAATTTAAAATTTAAATTAATTTTTCTAATTTTTTTTTTGTCTAACAAAAATTATAGTTCGATCTTTTTTTTTACTTTATAATGAATAAAAGCGAAATAATGACGTAAAACTCTGGAATGTGAAATTTGAGTTTTATTAGCAATATTGAAAGGGTTGCTAATTTGAAATGATTACAATCAATTCTTTCATCAGTTATTTGAAATGAGTTTTTTTTTAACCTTAGATAGGTAATAAAATCACATAAATTTTATTGACAGATTGCAAAATAGTAATAAATAATTATATATATATATATGTAGATACACTTATATGTATTTAACTATTATTTCATGTAAGTTTTAATAAAAAATAATTAAGGCCGGAAACACTATAGAAACACATTGAATGTTTTAATTTTCATTACATCATCCTCACGCAAGATATGGAGTAATTTTTATCCACTTTTATTGAATAATCTCTAGTCTAATAAATGACTAATAAAAATTGTCAATATATTTTCATTAAGCAATTTGTGAAAAGTTGTGAGGGTAGCGCATTTGACACTTCAATTAAACTTTAGTAATTTGCTATATATATATATACTGAACAATAATAAAGACCTGTGAAAAAAACTGTGATTTGGCCAACTGATGAATGCTAGTTTCAGCATAAAATGTACCTTTGGGAATTATATATCTTTAACACATATCTTTTTTCATATGTTTATGATTACATTCTCCCACAAGATATTAAAAGTGTATAGGTTGCAGTCTGTACTTTTTGTGAGAGTGGTGTAGTGAAAAGATATTATTCATTATTGAATAATCTCTAGTATAATGAATGACTAATAAAAATTATTAATATACATTAAATATTTTTTTCATTTTTTGTTTTATAGCAGCTTTGCTATCTGATGTCTACTTTTTCAACTTTTGTAATTTTATCATATTTAAAGTTTTATATAGATAATCAAGTGTTATAACATATTTTATTAGTTTAATTGTATGGCATTATATCTTTTAGTTGATTAATCATTGGAAAAATCAAGCCATAACATAATCTAATTATATAATAAATTAAACAGGACCACATCTACAATGATTATTAAGTATTGGTATTAATTTATTACTCAGTTAATGAATGTATGAATACCATTAAAAGATAGTGGGTTCTTCATTACACTATAATGTGATTTATATAAGTTTTGAATGACAATTGTTATCCCACTTTTAAACACATTTTATATTGTTTGTCTCCTAATCTGATGTTATCTAAATCCTATATAGTGGATGGTTTATAATTATGCTATTT
Organism: Epiperipatus broadwayi; assembly: GCA_028023455.1. NCBI lineage: Eukaryota > Metazoa > Onychophora > Udeonychophora > Euonychophora > Peripatidae > Epiperipatus > Epiperipatus broadwayi. Next base: position 828,184 of record JAQFVV010006491.1, read on the forward strand.
CATAATATTTTTTTGTTTATGAGTTGTTGATAATTCTGCAAATCTAATACTAATTCAAAAGCTTATAATTTAAAAAATCAAATAATATTGCAAATATTTCTGCTGGTGTATATCAGTCATTGAAAAAATATTTCAATTGCATTGTATTTTATCGCAAATTTTTTATAACTCAATAGTTGCTTTTATGTTTTATTGCAATCTACTTTTACATTTCTGGATATTTATAATTATATAAATATTATTACCTGCTAGTATTAATCAATGTATATTTTTTGTGTGTATTTATTATGTTTATTAGTTATATTTGATGTTTATCAGATTCAGACCTAGTTCATATGAAGTTATTTACTGTCTTTTACATTCTTTTATAGCCATAGATTGTTCTTCTCAAAAACTGTTAATTATTTTTTGTTTTATATTTTAACATATTTTAACTCCAAAGAAAATAAGAGATACCTTCATTAGAAATAAATTCTAGGGTTGACTCTTATAAACCTATTGTAACTTAAACATACTTGTAATAATATTAGTAACTGATTATATTGCATTATTTAAGTGGAAAAAAGCATTAACATGAATATAAAATTATTTTTATTCTTTTCAGGAAAAAAATGTTTTGTTCATGCGCATTGTAATGATCCAGGTTCTCCACCAGAAGAGAGGGAACATATCTCACTATGATCAAACCCAGGGTCTTCGGGTAGGATGCTGTGAACGACATGATGAAGTACTAACCTATGATTGTATCTATCACCAATGGGCTAATTCTAAGTTTACATATTAAATTTAGATACAATTTGAACAAGTTCATTTATACCTCACCCCTCTTTCAGATTCCATTATGCCTCAATATTCAAACTCAGGGAGAAATTTGCATTTGGCTCTCTTCTGGGGTAAATTTACACTAGATAGCAACTACCACACCTCTATACAAATTCCAATTGATTTAAAAATCTATCAAATATATTACTATATTATCATCTAAAAATAGAATGCATGTGTGGGTATATATATATATATCCAGTTATAAGTTGATGAGTAAATATATATATGATTTATATATATATATATATATATATATATATATATCCAGTTATAAGTTGATGAGTAAATATATATATGATTTTGATAAACTAGAGGCCAATATAATTTAAATAAAGTTAACAATGTTTATTAAATAACAAAATAAAAATTCAAAACTCTTTAACATGATAAGAAGATTATAATTGTATGTATCAAGAATGTATTTCTATCATATCAATGATTAATATATTCACTATTCCAACCCTTACCCCTGGTAGAGATACATTCCAAGGCACTAACTATTTACAAAGCAGATAAAAAATCTTTTATTAAATTGACCACAAAGCTAGCTAATTATTTTATAATATTAAACAAGTAAATCCATAACAGCCTCATCATAAAATTCCAGTTATTGCTGTTCCATCTTTATTGGGGGCCCCCACTCTATGTACAATTCCCTAATGTTAATAGGAAAGAGCATCCACACAGGAAGATTAGTTATTTATTCCAAAAAATAAAGATAAACAATTGTTAGTTAACAAAAAAAGCACAAACTGTTCTATAGTAGTGTATATGCTTAATATGGAATAGTATCAATGAACTTACCTCATTCCATATCATAATGATGATGATCAAATGTCAAGTCATGATTGAGGGAAAACTGACCTAAACTTTATTTAACATAAATTTTTTTTGTCTAACTTAATAACTCCCCCCTTCATTTTCTTGCTTTCAAACATAATGGATTAATACAAGTTTTAGGCACATTTAAGCTTCCAAGTATGAAGATAAAACAAAATTAGAATTTTTACAAACAGATATAAAAAAAATCAAAATGTTTAGTAGTTCATCTTGATTAGTGTCCATGAGTTTAGCAATAATGTCACTTATGGATACAGTCTATCTCTCTTTGAATTATCCTTCCTTGGTAAGTCATTCATCACTGGCTAGAATTCCTTGGCAATGCACTTCAAATGATGTTTCCATTTTTTGCAGTTGCTTTCTTTCTGGATCCATTAGACACTTACTGTAGGACTTTTGGTGTTTCTTTGGGCATTATATAGGCAAGTAGATCAAATTATCATGCTTCTATGGTAGAACTGTAGCAATTCAGTCCTATCGCAATATTAATTTAACTGGAATACTTTGGGAGCTGTTCATAATAGATTTACTTTTTCTTAATTTACTATTTGTCATTTAATGGCTTATATAAGAAAAAAGTTAATGCATCATTTATATTTATGCTAACAATGTTTTACTTTATTCCTCCATGTTCAAATAATAGCACAGTTTTTATTTTTAAATTTTAATTTAAAATCAGTTCAGTTCTTTTATCAAACCATACGAGTTTATCGAACCTTTCTCTGTTTAAAGGTTGGTTGTAATTTCTTATAATTTTTGTGCTATAAATACTATATGAATAATTTGGAGTCACCCATCTTCTCTTGGATTTGAACATTCAATCTTCAAAAGTTGGCCTTGCACAGTTCTGTATTATTTGAAAAATAACAAAAGAGGACAGAAACAAACTGGGCTTGCTTTTATACCCTGCTTACTTTCCAGTGTTTAGTATATGAGCATTTTCATTTCCTTTTCTATTACTGTAGCTGTTTATTGTTGTGCATATTATATTGATTGTAATTAAAAAAAATAAAATTACACAATAGAATTCTACCTTTATTTTCATACTTGGTTGTTTAGTGATTGGCTTGACATTATGTCATCACTATATTTACTAAGTCTAAGTCTTTATTTATGACATTAAGCACATTAATAAAGAACTCATTGTTGGTGTATATATATATATATATATATATATATATATATATATACCTATATATATATATATATATATAGGATTTTTTAATTGGGTTTTTATTTCTCATTAAACAAGGGAAATTAGTTCATTGTGACATTTGTTTAATTTAGTAGGGGTGGATAAATAAAGGCTGGTTTCAATAGGATTGTAAGCTACCCTTACAAAATATATCTAATAATATAGTGATATATATTTCGGTATTAATGTAGAAGGAATTAGGCTTCTGGCATGCACTGCAATTGGCACATTGTCCCTCCCATCAACAATTGCTTCAAACCATAGGTAGTTCACCTATAGTTTTTTTAAAAAATAAGCTTTAATCATATGCAAACTACCTACGGTTTTGATAAGAGTATGTGAATTGCTTCTAGCGCATGTGTGATGAATAGTTTCTTACACAGTATTATGCGTACATATAAATACATTTTCATAAAATAATTAGTTGACATCAGGTGTATTGGAGATTCATTTATTGCTTTTTTTAAATGAATGGAGAAATACTATATTAATGTTTTTTTTTTTACTTTGAGATACACAAATCTTAATTCTAAATTTCTTATATTAGAATTGTGTCTGTAATTGTTGCTGATATGCAGCTCTAATGTAATTTTATTACTTTCCAAAAGCGTTATCGAAATGTGCTCATCCACAGAGTTCTCTATTAAAGTCTAAAAAAAATCATTTCTTTTTTGCACTTTTCACAATACTTTTTACTGAATTCGTTTATCTGACTGACAGAAGTGATTTTTTAAGAGATGCATTTAACATAAGAATTGTAAAAAGAATGAACGAGTATTGAACATTTTATATAGACAATTACGAATTAATTATTTACTATTCAAAATATTAATACTTGAAAGCCTATTTTATTTTTAAAAAAAAACACTCTAATATCTCAATGAATATCTTATGATCTAAGCTATCAAATTTGTATTCAAGATTATAAGACATTTTAAAACATCTATCCAAGATTGGGTAAAAGGCTATTACTTTTTAAATTTCCTTATAAGTACTATCAATATTTTTTCATATTATAAAATACCTCCTTACTCACTAACCTACATGTTTAAATTATCTACATAAGCACAGAAACAACTTCTAAAAGCAGCCATTAAAATAAATATATGAGATAAAACCATTCGATTTTTTTTTTTTTTTGCTTAAAAATTGTTTTTCAACATTAGAAATATTTTTGTTGCCGATTTATCATTGTGCTATTGTTTTAAATATCAATTGAAATATGTAAAAGGTCTCATTAAAATTTATTATGTAGTTTTAAATACTAAAAAATGGAAAAGCATCATTGATAATGTTGTTGCATGGTTATAATACTCAATTACCTATTTATGATCTGTGGTTTTAGAAGAGAATTTAATATTCATACAGTTCAAATACAGCCTATGTGTTATATTTTATAATTAATTAGACAAAATTTCTTTAGTGCATTCTTGGCAATTTATAAATATCTTTATATAATATACTATAATTTGTTACTTAGGGTTTTATATATTAAGCACAGGTATAATGAACTTATTTATGAACAATTATTAACAAAAAAAATACTAATTACTTTTGCATACTAAGATAAATTGTCCTGAGAGGAAATTATTTCTACTTAAATTTCAATATTAAACATTTTAAATGTAACAAAACTAATCACTAATTAATAATTATGATTAATTTCTCATTTGATATTTTAATTATAAAGTATCAGTGTTAATGTTATTATGTCAATTGACTAGATAGAGATGTGTTTGTTAAGATTCAAACTTTAAAATATCCTACTACAAGCCTACATCCAATTTACTTTACAGAGTATTTTAATTAATGGTATACCAAAACTATTATTATTGATATAACTTTTATTTAGTAAAGAATTAATATTATTTTAGAGTGCTTTTGTGAAATAAAAAAACAATGCTAGTATAGTAATCATTGATTACTCTTGTTTCTAAACATGTTAGATTTTAGAAAGATTGTAAAATGTCATAAATAATGATAGCCACTTTCATGTATAAAAATTTCTGAATTTTACAAAAAGTTAAAACATATAGTATTTTAATAATTGTAGATTAGTTTTTTATATAGCCTATCACCACAATTAGTTTTATAACACAGGCAAAACTCTCCATATAGTAGCACCACTCAGTACTGCCCAAAGTAATCAATGGATTCCAGAAGGCTTGTGCATAAAATTTCCATCTAGTGTCTACTCATCAAATATCACCAGACTAGTTTCTGGCTTGTGACTTCTGGCATCCATTGATTATTCTGGATGGAACTAAGTGGCACTACTGTATGGAGAGTTTTTCCTGTGTTAATAACAGTTATGTGCAAGCATAGGAAACGGTGATCATGTGATGAAATTAGCTTTATAACCATAAATATATATATACAGTCATTGGAATTATAAGAATTTTTGTGAAAATCTATATAATGCAATAAATAATGTAGATTTCATACTTTTACCTTATTTAATTTTGAAAGTAAACCAGAGATAGAATGACATTTCTCCCATGAGTTCTGAGTGTATAAGATTTGCAATTGACAAAAAATAGACAATTAAAACTGCGTCAAATGTGTCATCAGTTTATTTTTATTAACAAGACTGACACAGTGCCAATGCTATTAAGTAAGTATATACATTTAAACTTTATTTAAACTTTTCAAAATACAAACAATTACAAACACAAACACAATTTAGTAGTTAATGCAGGTTAGTAGACAACACAGATTAGTAGTATTATTCTTCCTCTTTTTTAGATGTTTATAGCTTGACCAGTGACAGTGCTAGCATAGAAGTCAAATGTATATTTAATTGTTTTCTAAGGACACTTTGTATATTTTCATGTTGCGATTATGGCAGCTGTATTGAGCATTTGAATGAATATTTACACTAATATTTACATTACAATTTTATATTAAATGCTTCCATTAAAGTGGTAATAAATCTTTAATTTAGGTTGTATTAAATGTTAGGAGTTATCATCACAGAATAAACTCTACAACTCAAAGATCAGAGTTCAAAGTTAGCTTGCAGAAAAGAGCATCACTTGGTTTTATTATATTTATAAAGCAAGATGGTAAGTTTTTGCTATTTCTAAAAGTAATTTACTTGTTTCAAGGTTACTTGAAAAGTTATTTTTAAAAATAAATATGAAACATTTTATTTTTCTAATTATAATGAAAAACAAACAAAAAGTTTCCTGTAGTTAATATAAAAATGAAGCCTTATTTTCTTCCAAATAATTAATTGCGTTTAACATTTTTTCATTAGTTTAATTAAGCCTAACATTTAAAACTATTAATTATGCTTTAAATAATTTTATTTTGGGCCAAACTTTACTCAAACTAAAGGCTATATATGTAAAAAAAACTATTTATGTTTTAAGCCTGAAGTAAAAAAGGTTGATATCTGTTTAAATTATTTAGATATAACAGATTAGATTTTTTTTTAATTCTTCATTTATCTTCTAAGGATAAAAATGTAATCTTTCTGGATGTCAGTAAAAAGTTAACATAAATCATTTTCATTGAGATATAATCACTTTAAATCTGTTTTGTCAGTTTTAAATGATTTAAAAATAGTTGATTAATAAATTAATTCAATGGTTAATTATGTTAAATTTATGTGACCTTTGAAATGAGTGAACAATGATAAACATTGGCCCAAAAATATCTAATCTTTGATTCTACCAATCTACCATTGTTATAAATCACTCAGAGAAATGATTGATTGACTCTCCTAGGTATTTATCAGAGATAAAAAAATAAAAATCTTTTATCAAGGTTACATTTAAACATCTATTAACTCATAAACCGCTAATTATATTATTGCTTGTATGAGGTAAAAATCAAAGCTTTTAATTGGCCACCTCACAAACTAAAGACAAAGCCAATTGTTAAAATATATTCATGTATAATATTAATTTCACTTCAGATTCATTTATAAAAAGTATATTAATAATTTGTCAGGTTATGGAAGTGAACGAAAAGTCTTTCAAAAATAAATTGCTATTTATTTATTATAAAATATTCAATTTCGGCAAGTTTACAAGCGAACATACAAACAAAGAATTGCTGACATGAATGCTTTTTTCAGTTTTATATTATGGAAAAGTAAATATTTTTTTTTGCTAAATCTTAAATATTTTTACTAAAATCTTCAATATTTTTCAAAAATAATTTTGTTTTTTTAGTATATTTTGTGAAAATGATTTTAATTTATCAGAATATACTTTTTTAATACCTTAAATCATATTCAAAATGAAAATCTCAGCATGTTTCTTTATTTTCTTTGATCAGGCAGTTTCTTTGTTCTTTCCAGCCAATCAGAATGTTTTTGTCGGCTGAGAGCCAATCACCGACAAGCTTATTTATTTGTTTAGCTTTAAACAGCATTTTATTGAATTTTTACTCATAAAATAATTCAGAAGAAGGCACCATCTTACAGAACTTTTAAAAACCTAATCAATAACTGTCAAACGAATATCCTAGCATTAAAAATAATGGAATTAGAGTGATGTCAACTGTTGACAAGCGGTCTCATAAGAGGCGGGAAAAGGGTTAATAGCAATACAAATTGCATAAATTCATGAACAAATTTTTCCTTAATAGAAATGAATAGCCTCACTGTAGGAAGTGATGTTTATCTAAAGCATTCATGGTTAGTTTTGTCTATATTTGATAGCAGAAATTGGAAATACAAAATATATTTGATTTATTAATTGAAATAATTTCTAGATGTCAATATTTCACCGAGAACCTACTACAAAATGTTAGAGATTGAAAAATTTTGTTTTCAAAGTAATAATTATGTTTGCATGAGTTCATCTTTTATTCAAATATTGAAAATAAAAAATTATATTTTCCATAATTTGTTTATATATTTATGATTATTTTTGCAAAATATTTCTTTTTTTCTTAGAGTATGATAACTATATTTATATTTTACTTGAAAATAGTGATTTTTTAGAAATATAATTGAAATGTAATGTAAAAGCAAAATGTCATGATTGACTTAAATTAAATAAATACCTTTATAGATGTTATTTTTGTCATTTTAAAAATGAGTATAAGTGAAATTTTAAATTTTAGAACATAAGTTTTTTTTACTTTATGTATTCTTTACAAAAATTAGTATGAGTATTAGAATTAAAATTCAAATACATTTTTACTGGCATTAATAAATCAATAAAAATATTTTTTGATTACATATTTCAGGTTTTTTTCTACATTTTCAAAGTTAAAATATTGTTTTTAAGAATGTTTTTTATTTTTAAATTTGTATTTGTAAAAAATAATCTAAAAATTGGGAAAATGTAATAAAAAATAATGGATAATTTGTTGAAATAAAAAGTTAAAAAGTATAACCCAAGTAGTCATTAAGGACTGTCACGAAATAAATAGTACAATCATAAAAAGATTGGGATCATGTGTTTTATAGATTTTTCAATAAAACAAACTATCTAATTGTTTTAAATATTTTATTCCTCTCTTCATAAAACAAGGCATTTTTTAATATTGTAACAAATCATGAAAAACAATAGTATATTATTCACTGTACATTTTTAAAATTCTTTTTTATTTGTTATTATTTATTTAAGTTTATTACTGTAATAAAATGAATATTTTGAAAATAAAGCAGACTGTAAACTATGTAATAGCATCACTAATAAACACCAACTATTTCAAAAACAATTACTGTTTATTAATATATATATTAAAATATTCAGAAAAATTGAGAGTAAAAGAGTTATCTAGAAGTCTGTGTGTACTTACAAATTGTAAATTGATCTTAAACATACTATATTGAAGTTATATTATCAGGGGATATGTAATTTCTATTTTAAATGGTTTTGTGAAGTGAAAAGTTATTAATCTAAATAAAAGCCAAATAAAAGATTTTATTTTGAAATGAAATTTCAAGATTACCAGCATTTGTTGGTTGTAAATATACAGTTAATATTTCATAGTATTTTTAACAAGCTTATTATTATTACTATCTATGTCTAAATCTCTTATCACCAAGGCAATTTAACTTCTATAAAGAAACATTTCTATGCATCAGAATCACAAATTGACATTTCATATAACTAAATAACTAAACTTTAATATACTGCATTGATCTAATTTCTATTTGTAATCATGTTTTTGATATTATATATGTGTGATATTTATGACTATAAAATAATATTCACAATTATTTAAAAAGACATCATTTGATTTATTACCAAGATCTTTAAGGAACCAAGTAGAGCATATCTCAAATGTGCATGTTTTGGTCACTGCAGCATATAGAGCGAATGCTAATTGGTAAGTGAATATAAAATAGCTTCCTTGTTATATGCACAATCAAGTCAAAAACTTTTATTTAAATTTCTTTTATGAGTTTGTTACTGAATTGTTTTTACGAAGGAAAAATGACTGTATGTGATTACATATATGCATGAATGAATGACAATATATTGGGGAGACAGTATACCAACTAAAATGATTCAATAGATGCTAAGATTTCAGACTTTAAAGATAAAATGTTATTTAATAAAGATAAATTACATTTATTTATCTATAACTGTAAATATTTATCAAATAAAAAGATACTTGAATTAGAAGAAATTCTATCACATATTAAATAGGATGTTTTTGAACTTTGTGAAAAAAAAAGACGTATTTTGTTATAAATGCACTAACCTTAAAAATACAGTAAGAATGCAGTATTAAACAGACTGATGGTATTTTATGCAGAATTGATCTTTAATGATGTTATTAAATGTATATAAAGCAGGTGTTTCAATATGGTGAAAAGGACTTTTATGTAGAAACATGAAATAGTTTTAGGATGGATAAACATCATCTTAAATTTATTATTGAATATTTTATGTGAGAAAAAAGCTTAAAAATGAACATGGAGTTGGTAAAGTTAAAAATATAAATAAATGATAAGAGACACTAATCCATGAAGTATACACAATAAAAATAATAGTACACTAAATTTTTTTTTTTGGGGGGGGGTATTCAAAAAAATATTTGAATATAAAGAAAAGTTTAATTATATTTTTTCCATTATAAAATAAGCTCTTTCTGTCTGAAAATGAGAACTAATTTGCAATATTTGAGTTAATGAGAACGAGAGAGACAGAATCTTTTAAGCAAGACACGGATCCGAAATTCTTATCTGTAGCTTTCAGAAGACTCCAATAAAATCTACAAATTGTTTTAAAATGTTGAATGAAATAAATAACAAGAATAAAATTTAGAACAGATATTCTGCTAAAAGAACAGCTATGCAATGTAAGTAAGGTTTTAAATATTATTTTTTTTAAAAAATGCAATATTATTTCCACTGAAATGAAGAAAAAATAAATGTATTTTAAAATAACACATGAAAAAGCAACGTGTATGTAAAATTCTGAAAAATGGTATGATATTGTAAGATAGCACAAAAACAAAGAAAAAATGTATATAAGAGAATAAAAAAAGGACTGGAAGAAAAGTGATTTAATAGTAAAAAAGTAATTTATCAAAATTACTGTAGTAAAAAGAAGGGTACCATAAAATATGTGAAAAATTCTGTAAAGAGTTGATTAACATCATATTTAAAACATTATTTATCCACTGCAGTATGAAGATCTGTCCATATTTAATCAAGTATTTTCTGATTCATAGCATCTCTTCTTCATATCATTCTAAAATCATTCTTATTTTATCCAATACAGTTCACATAGGTCTCTTTCTAGTTCTTGAACTTATTATCTCTTCTAGCAAAATGTGCAAAATGATTTACAATAATAAAGACCAGGAAAATAGTGGTGACTATATGTTAATACAAAATTATAAAATGGAATACATTTTAAGTGAAAAGGTGAACCATTCAATTAAAAATATACCAAATAAAAAACATCAAGAAATAAAGGTATTGGGTTTTATAAAATGTAGGCAAAGACACTATAGAATGCACTCAACATGATATGAATAATTAAAATGACTGAAGAAATGCATAAATTATATTTATATTTAAATTTTTTTAAAAAGAAATAGAAGTTAGAAATCTGATAATTAATTTTATATTATTCTATTACATCACTTGGTAGTAATAAATATGTCTTCAAACTAGTTTCTTGCTATTTGCCATTATAAATAAAGAAATCACAATGTATGTTTTTATCCAGTAGTCCTTTACTTTTTTTACACTATCTATAATAATATGTTGAAGGTATTCAAAGTCTACCACCATTGAATGTAATACAATCTACTTTAGAGAATCTGAATATTTGATCAGTATTTTAGTAATTTTAATTATATTTTAACTGTAAGAGCTGATGTTATTTTGAGCAAAACAAAGCAAAACATGGTTTATTTAGTTTATTTTTAAGTTTCGCTTTTGTCAAAAAAAATGTTTTATATAAATTCTACTGTAGAATTATTTATGTATATACAGATATAAAGAGTCAAGAAACATTATGTAGTAATTTGACAGTCTCTAAACTAGTTTCTTATTATTGGACTTTGAGAAAAAAAAAGCATATATCACCTATTTTGCATTATATCAACTGGCCAACTTTAGCAAACCAAAATCAAACAAATTCTCATTTGCTGCTTGAGTGAATAATGACACTTGTGCCCTTTAATATTAATCATAGAGATGTTATTAAAGCCAGAGTTATTAAGACTATTAAAATTTTTTCATATTACAAATATCTTTAATTATTTTATTATGAATTTATGATATTTTTGAAGACTACTTAAAGCTTGGATTTAAGTCCTAAAATTATCTCCATGAACAAATATTGAAAAGTAGTTACAATTTGTATTATTATTCTCTTAAAGGTAGTTAGTTGATGGTATAATGAATCAAAATATAACAACTAAAATGAGTGACAACCATTGGCTAAAGGTAATAATATCCTGAAAAAAAATCCACTTAAACTACATTGAACCTTGATAGGCAAAAAATTTCTGTTGTTGATGTTACATATTTTAAGAGATAATTATACTACTCAAATTCAAAACCTTGAATTTTGAAGAAAAAATTTACTTATCATGGTCTTACTTTGGCCGTTGCTATTGATAATGGAACTAATTCAAGAATGTTAATCCATTGATACTTTCACTCTATCCAGAGGGTAATGGACAAGTTTGAATGTTTAGTGGTAAGGGTTAAAAAAACTTTCAAAAGGAATTATCAATCCAACAAGACATGAAAAAAACTCAATATTAGGTACAATAGTAGACAATAAAAAATTAATACCTACTAGTAGTAAAAACGCCTGAAGATCAGCTTCATAAGCACCATATGGACCAACATTGTCAAGCTTATTCAGTCAGAAATTACTCAGCAGTGAGGTGGTACAGCATGATCCCATATATCAAAATCTGTAATTCTTCCAGAGAATGACAATGATTCAGTACATACCAAAGTTTAGACAACAACAGAAATAGAGACAATAACCAATATTAATACTAAGAAAGAGGAAAACTTAAAATAAATAGTAAAAGAAGTAAAAAACTTCCAAAGCATCTATTGTGAACCATTCCTAAACCCTCTTAATAAAATGAATGCATCATTTGGATTAAAACAACAAGAACCGACATTCATTGGCCAATAATATATATATATATTGCAAAATATGCTCTTAACAAGCTTTGCAGAATATCCCCACCCCAGGGTCATGTGATATCTGACCTGATTTTTTTTGTAATATATATATATATATATATATATATATATATATATATATATAATTAACAAAACAAGTCAGAAAAAATTCAAAATCTCTATTGAAAAGTCCCTATCTCCAGACCAATTGGTTTCAAGCTTATGGCACACTTCAGTGGAGCACTGGACTCTAGAAACTAGATCTAGTTTCTAACGTCCCAGCACTCCACTGAGGTGAGCCATATGCTCAAAACCAATTGGTCTGGAGATAGGGACTTTTCAATAGAGATTTTGAATTCTTTCTCTTTCGGCACTTATAAAATAAAGCTTGATTAGAGCTATTGGTAAGCTCCATATATATATATATATCAAACAAACCAATGATAACAACATGGGAAATTAGTATTTTTTTCTCTGCAATCTGTTCTCCTTGATTACATTATAATCTAGAGTAATATCATTCTTATATAATTGAAAATGAAAGTAGCCTTAAGTTTAACTATAAATCTTAAAATGTTTGAGTAGTTTATAATCATTAACTCAATGCAAAAATAGCTTCTGAATAAAAAATTATTGACCAATAAATGTTAAATGTTCAAAAACTAGCCATGGGAATTGGTTAGTTCTATTCTTTCATATTTTATTGACTATTCCTTTTTACATATATTTCTCTAGAATGAAATAATGTAGAATAAATTATTTCTATTAATACAGATTTTTAATGTAACCTAGTGAGATCATATACTGCACTATTTGGGAATTTGCAGATTTCTAAAAAAAGTTTATTAATTATGTACAAGAATATAATTATCTACAGAGTGCCTTAGACTCAAGCCAAAAGAAGTTAAAGAAATGATAAAACAGTATTTTTTTATTTTAAATTGGAATTCAAAATTAAACATTTCTTTTGTATATGATTAAAACTTTTAATCATTGTCATATAGATCCAGTGTGTCTGAAGCATATTTATCAGAATAAAGTAACAGTTATATTATATTGTGATGATAATTAGGTGATTATCTATATTTCACCTCAAAATGACATGGAATAAGTAAAAAAAATGGATACTAAATAGTAATTCAGAATGTATATTTTATAAATGTGATCTTTATGTGTAAGAAGCTACTTCTAATTAAGTTGATAATAATTTGACATCAGAAAATTTATGCTGTAATTTATATAAAAAAATATATGGAACTTTTGACAGCTGATATAATCTCATGTTTAACTTTTTAATTAAGATGTTTTAACATTGTTTAAGTAACCCATTGACTTTCAGTACTCACATGTATGAGCCATTATATTACCATTCAGAAATAAACAAGTTTTAGGTATAGTTATGCATCAAAAAAGAAATTGTCCTATTTAATACAAGTAAGTTTATTTTTGATATTAAAATTGACATTATGCAAATCATCTTATGCAAATTAATTATTAAATTAATATGAATACTTTTTTATCTTTAATTAATATATTAAGGCAGTGGTGTACAAGTTGTTCACACTTGCAACCCCATGCTCAGACTGCAATTTTCATGACCCATTATGTGTTGTTACCATCCTATTATAAAGCATATAAGAATAGTAATAATAAATGTTTGTTAAAAGTAGGTTGTCTTGACAAGAGATTGAAATTGTTGATTGGGATTGTCTAAATGTTGACTGGCTTTTAAATAATATATATAAATCTTTATATTACATTTCAGTACATACAATTTGATATAAGATCTTTGAAAAAATCACACATTATCCAACATGAGAACTTCTCAAAATTTTCATGACCCCCAACAATTTTTCTGTGATCCCATCACTGTATTAAAGTATAGCTCTGATACCTTGATTTAAATATTTTAAATTCTACAAACTTATAACTTTTAGAAAAAATAATTAATATAGGTAACTTAACCAGAATTAGTGAGGAACATATAAACTTAAATTTTTTTTTTCAACTATAGAAAATTGACATTATATGACATAAATATAATAAACTAAAACTATTGAGACATATCTTGGCTTTGCACATGAAAATAGTTTTATTCTTTATATCAATTTAAATAATAATTGTATAAAAAAATTATTCAAATGATTTTCTCTTTTATCAGATTGCATTTAATTTTCCAAGATATTTTATACACCATTCACCATTCCTTTTTTTATTTTCATTCACTCTTCAGATAGAAATTATTTTGCAAAGTGTTTGAAATTGTTTACACACACGCGCACACACACAGACACACACACGCATATATATATAAAGTTGATCTTTCAAAGTATTAGTTAACAAAAACTACAAGGATAGTTGAAAGCGCTCATAAGTGATGTTTATAAATATATTTCTTTTATAAACTTTTAAGTACTGTATTTTCTAATATATATATACAATACTTATTCTGTGATTTAAATTGTAAAAAAATAAAAATATTTATGCTGTTCTTCCATAAAGACTTTTTAAGTGTAAAATTATTATTCATATTTATATAGCTGTTATAAAGAATTTATTATTATTTTCTGATTATTTTATTCTGTGATTATACTATAAACAAATTATGGTTATTGTTGTGAAAAAAGTATAGGATTACCCTATGGCCTTATTTTGAGCTTTTAAAACACATGTATAGCTTTTATACTCTACTAACTTTGGTGATTAGTATAAATTAATCCTTTTTGATTTGAACTATTTTTACATTAAAATTATCTTTGAATAATCAAGAAATTAATCCTTTTAAGTGTGACTACTCATTTGTTCTTGTAAATGTTTAGAAAGAAGGAAGTAATGAATTTAATTTATAAGAATAATCCTATTTACACAATAATTTTTTTTAATTTTTTTAAATAAGAGTTTGTTTATTTTTATCTTTTTAGTTTTGTTAACTGTAAGATATTTATTTTTACATTTTTTTTAAAATTGCTATATTTAAGTTTCTTAACATATGTATGTATGTTTTATAGAATTGGGTATTAATTGTTTTACAGATTAAAATAAATTTACAATCTGAAACTTTATACATATGTGTGTGGAAGATGATGATCTGGCCCAACTGATGCGTGCTGCTTCTGCATGAAATATGTTTATTGGGGAACATTTATTTTTTTTCACGTGTGTGAGCATGTATATCGGTTGTTTGAGATGGAGTCGAGGATGGATATGGACCTAAAATCTTAAGTTAAAATCTCTCTATTTACTCTAGTAAACGTTTAGTACAGTATACTAAATGAATAGGTTAATGTCATGTTTGTTTGTTTTTTCCGAATTTTCCAAAAAAATTAATTATTTCACTGTTACATTTTCATTTACTGTTGTCAAACTCCCTCCCCTCACAACTTTGACGCCATCCATTTCAGATAAATACAGTAATGATTATTAACTCCCTCCCCTCACAACTTTGACACCATCCATTTCAGATAAATACAGGAATGATTATAAACAATTGTAGGAATGTATTAAAGAGAGAGAAGAAAAGATGGAGAAAGATAACATCAAATAAAATAATACCTCAGTCGATTGTAATTCAGTGTAACAAAATTGAAAGGAAGTTAGCTTGCAGGTTTGAAGGTAAATAAATTTTTTGGCTGTAAAACAAAATATTAACATCTCAATGGTAGCAATAAAAAAAGCATGTGTTAATTTGTCAACAGTAATTCCACCTACTGAAATAAAAACAATCTTAGCATTTGGACCAAAGTTTGTGGGAAGATATTGGAGAGATCCAAAAATGGAATTAATTGATGATACTGAAGTTGCATTAATAAATAACCAGCTTAAAGAAAATGTAATTACTGACATAACTAAAACAATTAGAAACAAACAGTTGAATGCCAAATACGATAATTGGAGTGTAAAGATTAAAGATACAAAGAAGTTTTTGATTGACAACAAAATTACATGTATAAAGGAGGATAAAGGTAATATATTCATGTTAATGGACTCAAAACAATAAAGAAATAAGATGTCAACACTGATTATTGAATTGAAGTTTGAATTAATAACAAACTTTAATAACAAAATAAACAGGAATAAATTTATCACATCAATCTTGCACTCTCACAAAGATAAAGGGATTAAAAGAATGGAATATTTTCATGTGTACCCTTCTGCTGCTATATAGCCTAGAATGTTCAGTAATGTAAAAATACACAAACCAGGACAGCCTTTAAGACATGTTGGATTTTGGCGGAGTACATTATTTTAACACAGCTAAATTCGTAAACTAAATGGTTAGTAGATAACATTGGTTTTGGTGTGCATACAGTTAGATCTTCATTTGAATTTGTCAAGAAAATTAGAGGAACTGAAATAAATACAGATTTTAAAATTGCCGCATTAGATGTAACAGAGTTATATGGATCGATAAATAGGAAGCTATCTATCCATATAATTCAGGAGAAACTATTAAAGAAAAATTGTCTGATTGGATGAGTTGACTTTATTGTAAAATTCTTAAAATGACTCAATAAAAGCAGTGGCAACATTTGGGGGGGGGAAATGGTTTAAAATGATCGATGTTTGGTCTATGGGTCTTCCAATTAGTGGGATTGTATAAATATTTTCTTAAATTATTTTGAACAATAAGTTCTTCGTAAGTACTATGCTTTACTACCTATAATAATTTACACAGATATGTAGACAATTTATTCATCTGCAAGCACACACAAACCTAACCTTAAACTACACATGGGAAAATGAACAACACAAGTTGAAATATCTAGATTTAAAAATACAAAGGGAAACAACAAACCTTAATTACAGTATGATAATTAAATTATTACAAATAAGGGGTTACACAGACTGACATTGCAATATCACCCAAGTCTCACAAATTGGCAGGACTTTTAGCTTTCTTATTTAGAAATCATTACTTATGTAAGTTTGAGACTGACAGAAAAAACATCACTTGTTATATTAGAAACAATAAAAGTGTGATACAACTATAGAGCTATAGCCAACAGGATTGAGATTTTGTATAAAAAGTTAACCCAGGAGCATACCAATGAAAACCAACCACATTTAAGTTTATCTTATATTCCTAAAGTGGCAACACATTTAATCAAAAACTTATCTAATGAATTCAAAACAGGCTTCAGAACTCCACCAAACACAAACGACAAAATAGAGCCAGATAAAGCCCCCCCCCCCATGTTGTATATAACATTACCTGCCCTCAAACTGGCTGTAAGGCAACATACATGCCACAGTAAAGAATAGAGTAGCACGACACTCATATATGTACAATAGAGTGGTAAACAAAAATAAAGTCAATTCAATAACATTTAATCATAAATTTGAATGTTCTAGTGCCAAAATTGTTTCCAAAGAAAGAAATGACAACAAAAGAAAAAATAAAAGAAACATATTTCATTGCGAACAATCCAAACACCATCAATTGAAAGGATGCCTGCTTTACAATATCGAAAAAATAGACAGGATAATGATTTGCATTCATTATGTTTACACATAATAATGGCTATTAATATGGAGTAAACATACTCTGAAAGAGCTAAGCTAAATGTTGTTCCTTTGTGAATTTTTTTTTATTAACTTCACCTATATAAGTTTAAAGCATATTTATATGTATTATGATCAATTTGCAAAGTGAATTATTCATTACATAACTTTATAAAGCATTTTAAATATCTTTCCAGGCAGATTTTATTATCAACACTCATATAAAATATATATGCATGTATATTTTGTTGTTATTTTTGTTAAGGAACTAAAATATGATGAAATGGTATAAACAGATAGAATTGTTCACACACATAAAAGAACTAATTTCATAAAGAAATAAAGAACAGAATTATAAATTTGACATTTTTACACTGAAATATTTTGAAGTACAGAAATTATATTCACACTACATTTTTATTTATGTGTAGAATAAACAGTTTTTACATTTTTATATTTTGTGTACATGTGTTTACATTTAGCAAAGATTGATTTAGTTTGCTAGAATATTAATTTAATGATATTTATTAAAAGATTAATTTAAATTTAATTGAATAAATATCAGAACTTTATAGATTTAGGATTTATTTATTTTAAATAAATGTTTGTAATATTATTTTAAAACCCAGAAATGAAGAGAAGTGATTGGATAAGACTGAAATTATTATTTTCATTTTAAACAGTGTTTCTAAAATTCTACAACCTTAGTTTAAAAAATCTTAACTCTAATATGTTGCTTAACCATGACAAGCTCTTTCAATATTTTGCAGACAAACCAAAAAACCCAATGCATAATGGAGAATATTCTTTAAGCCAGTCATCATGTGATAACTTGTATAAAAGCTGAAGCTTGAAGAATCCAGAGAATCTTCACAAATTTTTATTGCATTTGGAATTTGAACTGGTTCAAAATTTTAAATAAGAATTTTGTTTTCCATCTACTTGATGATCAGCTAGATTAACTAGTCTGCACATTTGCCTTTATTAGGGAAAATGACTTTTTTTCATCATTCTAAAAAAAAAGATGAACAACAATGGATAAAACAGAAACCGTCATTAATTAATTAATTCTTTATTTCAAGAAATCTTATTTATTATAATTAACTGATAGTGGGAAAATAGACAAATTGACATGTGAAGTGTTGTTTAATTATTTTATAATCAGTTACTATAATAAAATAAATTTGCTTCTTATTAGTGTGATCTTAGTTATAATAAAATGTTTTAAAAAGTAGGGAAAAAGTAGCATTTTTTTTGCATAATTTGATTTATATTTACAATTATCTATATTACAACTGAAATAATATACAATTTAAACAGAAAAGATGTAAGGTATACAATTTAACACAAGCAAACTAACTTTAAACTGTCATTATAGCATTTAAAAATTTATAGTAATATGTGATACCAATTGTAGCCATTGTAGATAAATGAACAAATGAGATATACAATTAAATCTATAAAAAAGAGAAATGCTTCAGAAAATAATGATATTATTAGTGATATCTTAACAGGCAAGTGAAGAAATAAAAAAAAGATTATCAAAACAACATATCAAATGTCTAAATAATAAAGATGTACCATATGATTGGAAGAATATAATAGTAATATTAATATTTAAGAATGACAATAAAGAAGATATTAGAAGTTACAGACCTATTAGTCTTCTAATTATTTTATTAAAAATCTTTATATATATATATATTGAAGCAGTCAGATCTAAATTCGATCTGAACTTCATGATATTCCACCCATTTACCTAATTTAAACCCCGTTACTAATTGTAAATATTTCCAGATCCTGTAATGAGATTTTATACTCTTTTCCATATATATCTGACTTCGGTTAAAAACTGCTCTGTTATTTAAATATTTATTAAAACTAATTATGTTATATTTAATTCTATTTATTATATTATGGTAAAATAATAATAAATAATGCTCTTTAAAGACTCTTTAGTATTTGATCAGGCGTATATTGGCTTATAAATGGTTAAATATGCATTAGTATAAGATTTCATTACACTGGAATGTTTATTTTATATTTTGGAATTTTGTCAATTTTTTATGATCAAAAGTTACATTCCTTCGATAAGTTTTAAATCATTCTCTTTCAAAGACAATGAGGAATCTTTCATAAATTAATTCAAAACGACAAGTTTAATTTAATGGTGGTTCTAATTTAAAATCATTTGTTTAGATTTTATGATTTTCAATTACAGAATTTTTTTTTAATAACAAGACAATAGCTTTAGCTTTAAGGTATAAAGATCAGAATGGGCGGGAAAATCACAGAAAAGGAGATAAATACCCTGAAAAATTACCCAGAAGCAATCATAACTTTCAATTTTAAAAAGAGTTCCCCCAGAAATGATGTCCATTTTAATATTGAACCTTAATCATATTCACAGTATGGCACATGCCTAACTTCGGGAATCTGATTGCTGGATCCCAAAGTTTCCCAATAAATCTTCAAATGTTGCTGCTAAAATAGAACTCTCAAATACCAAATCATAAGCTGCCTAAAATCCACAATGAAACTAATCAACAAAATGCATTTTATTCGAGTTAAATGTGCACCTACATTTCTTCTAAACCTAACTGAACTCTGTGCTCCTAAATGAACAAACAAGTCATGAAGGACTGGTAATTTTTAATTTTGATTAAACTACGACTTTCCAATGCTAAAAGTAATTATTGCCTTAAATCTTGTTTATTCATCTAATTATGCTTAAAATTGTTACACAGTAATTTTCTACGTTGTTACATCTCTAGTTCTAAATTAATACTTTAATTTTTTTTTTTTATGGCAGTTTATTTTGACTAACTCTTACTTGTATTTGTTTTAATGATTATTAATGTCATTTACTTGCAATATAATATGCCAATAATACTCTCAACTCGATAATGTTTTAGTTTAAATTTATCCTAAGAGAATATTTACCGTATAAAATTTTATATCCTATTTCTTGCCTAGAAAAACTAAATTAATAGTTGTTCTACTAATTATCAGGTTGAAAGATTTATTTATTTGATATAATTTGACCAAAAGCTGATATAAATTTTATTAGCTTAACTTATAGCTATTATGCTCTTGACCAGGTTCATTTATTTTCTAAAAGATTATTCACATGTGTTGATTTGAATTCATTAAGGGTTTGACAAAGTTTTGTGAGGTAGAGTAATATATTTTCTGAGTTAAGCCAGGTCTTCCAACATTCGTGTTTGGGGAAAACATGATATAAAGGGGTATTAGCATATAATTGGATTTAGGCGTTTGCCTGTCGTAAATTTGATTTTAATATTATTGACCAAGTTGTCCCATCAAGCATTTATATTATATAATTTGAGTTTTAAATTTAATATTATGACAATTATATTATTTCTGTTCCTAACATTGCTAGCACAAATGATCCTCTTGATTTCTTAGGTTTTGTCATTCCTGTGGAATTATTTTATAATTGATTGAAACATAAAACAGATGTTATTTTCTCATGTGTTTGTCACTTGGTTGGAACACCAAAGGTTTGTGGCTAAGTCCCTACCTGGCTTTCCCATGTTCCACAACTATTCACATGGCCAAAAGATACTTGTTGAAACAAGTAACCATTGATCTTCTTGAATCTTCGACAAAACCATTCACTTCATACTCATTCAAATGTTCATAATGTGTTAGTACCATTTTCATTGCTGAATTCAAATAACAGCTGCATTTTGCTTTGTAATTCATGACGAATTGATTCCTTTTAAAATCAACTTATTTTACATTTCTATGCAAGTCTAAATAATCATACTTTACCAAATGCTTAATTGAAATCCTACTTTTGTATTTCTCATGCTTTTCATAAACTGATTTATAGAGTATTGGAAGACAAATTTCACTTTGTTTTTAATAAATTATAAACATATTTTTGTTCTATATAAATATCAAATTAATAGTCAACATACATAACTCATTTGACGTATATGGTATACATATTTTAATCACACATGTCCGTTTTGTCAGAGCATAGGTTAGATATTCATATACCTATACCTTAGGTACTTATGCATCAATTATTGGCATATATAAAAGAAAAATCACCATTAGCTTTGCATATTGTAATTTCATGTTTTAAGACTAGAGATAATTTATGCAAATCATCATCATCATTTATATAATCATTGCTTGTATTAAATATTATATATTATACTTGGTGTCTGACCCATCATTATTTATTAATTAGATTAAATATTAGTATTTATTGTTGTTTTGGTAACCCAAATATATATGTATTGACTTATTTGAGATATCCATAAATAGTTCTATCCTGCATTAGTTTAGAATCAGTTAAGTAGGATGTATTGACTGGTACAATATATATATATGTTTGACATTGTCTAATTATAGAATTTATTAGATTATTAAATTTTAAATTAATTTAAAAGTAAAATATGATTTACTAATAAAATTTTGTTTCATATTACTTTATTTTGTCTGAACAAATGTAATTGTATGACTGTTTGTAATAGAATACACATCAAGGATAAATAAATTATTATTAAATATTATCAACATAAATCTAAGCATAATATTAAGAAATTAAAGTTCCATTTTATAATGTTTGCATATCACTTTTATTAATAAATTAAACATTGAATTAGGAATTAAAGTAATAATTTATTGCACTTCGAATAATAACCAAAATATTTAAAATGAAAATGTAACTTAATAGTAAAATAATCAATGAAAAGTATTTTATAATATAAAAATCACAGTTCAATTTAAATTACATAATTTGGAAATTTCAGTTTAATATTTTGTAATGTATCCATTTATTTGTATTGTTGATTGATTGTTTAATAATTAAACACACATTTTTTATTATTTCTCTGAAGGTTTGTGATGATGGTATATTATTAGATGTGATATGTTGGACTATTTCCATCATCTATGAGAGAATGTTGAATGTATAGAAAATTTTAAACTTTATTTAAACTTTGCAAATACAAACAACTTGTTAGTAATAACACAAAAATAGACAGCACAGATGTAATTACTAACCTGTCTTGTCTATTTGTATATTAGGATTAACAATTCATTTGTATTTGGAAAGTTTAAAATTTTCTATACATTATTGCAATATTCACTCATAGATGATGGAAATAGTCCAACATATCACACATTTTTACTATTTGTTAAAAATAAAATTTTATCCCTTCACTCATTTAAAAGGCATAATTTGATTTCTATAAAGAGAATGGATTTAGTATAGAAGGAAGAGAGATCATATTAAAAATAATATTTTAACTTTTTTTCCAATTATTTTTTGATAATCAGTATTTAATTTTGATGCTTAATAAGAGAAAGTATTTATATTTTACATCTCATTACTGTAAAAAATATCATATGTGTTTATTCATACATTTAATGTAGGAGATTTGAGCACAAACTTTTAAGCTCCTTTCAGCCATCCATTTTATCTCATTCAATCTATATATATGACCACACATATTGAAGCAATGGATATGTAGGCCAGATCCATGCTTCATGTTTTTATAGATTGCTAGACTAGGATCAAACCAGATCCATGCATGTTACGATGGTTGTAAAACTTTCCATCTGCCATTTTATCTACATTTAAAATTTAGACCAGTAAATAAGTGATTAAAATATTAATTTTCTATTAAAATGTTTTTATTATAAATATTGAAGGGGCCCATATATATATAATTACAGATGGAAACTTTTATAAAAATCAATATATAAATTTTAATATGATATTTGTTTTTAAGTATTTTATTCTGGAGATTTGCTTTTGTGATAAACCCTACTAACATTCCTACTAACATTCCATAGTGTCAAACAAAAAAAAAATCCATTAACAAAATGGTAATGGATTTTCTAATTAAAGTAAAATTAAAATAGAAAAGATATTTGAAATATAAATTCTGCAAATCTACATTAAATTAAAAATAGATTTGAAACAATTAAATCATTGAGTTTATTGGGAGGGTGGATCTCAGGAATACAATACAAATATACTTTAGGTTGATAATTGTGGTCATTGGAATTCCAACAGAGCCCCCCCTGGAGCATATGAAAAATGGAATATTCCTTTAATAGTCAAAAAGGGTATAAATAGCCCAAGAGAACACTAGAATTCAGCCAGTCACAGTTTTTGGCAGTGATTGTCTGGAAAATCCACATCGGTCAAATTTTTAAATACTTAGAAATATGTCCGGAAGCATGATAGCAGAGTAGATGGCTTTAACCTGCCTTTCTCCCACTGTCCTTAATATAATCACAAAAATACCATAAGCCAGAGAAACCTCATGAAAATGAACTGCTGCACTATTGAACTCTCTTATTCAAATACATAGCTAGTTATGCCTGTGTGGAAATTCACTTTTCATCATGGGATTCAAAGTTCCACAAAAACTCAGAATAAATTAGGTAATATGTTCCAATTTGTTAATTTCTAACCACCTAATTTATTATTTTAAAACTCCAGCAATCCAGTAATGTAAATCCTTCTAATTTTAATGGCTTCTAAAATGTAATCCCCATAATGTAATTTAAATGTTTAACTTAATCATCTTTAAACTATATTTACTATTACTTAAGTCTAATGTCTTTGCTCTCTTTCTATCTGTTTTAAAGTTATCCCTCTTAATGCTAAACCTCCTTCTAATGCAGTTTAGAAGATATTATTATTTATTTAAATGAAATGAATGTATGCCAATTTTCTTCCATCTCGATAAAATTTTTATCCAATTAAATATTGTGCTTCCTATTTCCTGACCAACACTTGTCAGTAAATAAAAATGAATAACTCTTTAGCTCTGAAGATTTTGGTGCAACCTTTGTTTTGTTGAGATGAAACCATTTTATATTATGTGTTTTTTTTAATATTTATACATACACAGTTTAGTTGTGGGGAGATGCTAGATTCAAGTATGAGAGTTTATTTAGTTTTCTTATTTCATTTTAAAGAGTGAAAGGGAGGGGGTTTATAAAATTATATGCATGATAAATAATAAGAGAGTAATAGAATGTTAAATGAAATGTTAATGGAATTTTGTGTTGAAAGGAGAGATGTGTCACTCATAAAAATATTCGTAAATAATAATTAATGCTTATTTATTCTTGTTGGTCTGATCTTGGTCAATCCATATACATTTATGTAATCTTATAGCTCAGCACAATTATATATATTTAAATGCTAAAATATATTCTCCAGTACTCATATTTTGCTTTGCCAGCATTTGGCTTGATTACTTGTCCTTCATTCTTTGTGATAACTAGGTCAGAACTAGACCACATGATAATGTCACTGGCGATAAATTTTCTTATCAGGATATGAAAGTCAAAATGGGAAGAACTGGGGCAAGCTAAGCTCAGCTAGCCTTGGCAATTCTCATGTTTCATCTGAAATATTTAGGTTTGCCAATGGGGCAGACCATTCTTTGTTTATGTCTTGGCATCATGGGAATGGGGCAGGTAAATTGACTCTATGCTGGCTGTGTAATATTAAAGGCTGGGTTTTGTTCACTTTCTTTTGTTCTGAGCACATCATGATGGATTGATTACAATTTGATTAATTTATGTATTTTAAATTTTGAAGTGTTTGTTTGCTATATCGCGATCCATTTATATTTTTAATTTGTCACTCTCTTCAATGCCGATTTCTATAGTTCAAGTTAACTATTTCTCTCTTAGAATGATTTCATTCATAATAAAGTTATGTTTAAAATAAGCTCTTTAAAATATTCATTCCGTATATCTCAGACTTGGGTGGGCACCTCCCATAAATCGCTAATCGTTCCATTTGTTAGATTGGCATATAACTATACTGCTCTCTTGCCAGAGGCGTAATAAATGACGGAATAGGCATTTGTGTTTAAAATAATTTATGAAATCAAAACAGAGACATTAGATAAATTATACAAATGTTTTATTAATATCTATATGTGAATTTAAGTTACCTGTGGTTCATCTCTATTTATTCATTCTAAAATTAGTATTTATAATAAATTATTGTGCTGCTATCTGATAACTCAACATCACACACTACCATTTTTATAGTTAAGTTAATAGATAGTCTAATTAAAGTTAATAATTAGAGTTAGACATCTGAATTAGTTGAGGCTCTTGCTCCACTGTTGATGCTAGTGGGCTGGAGTGTGGAAAATATTAATTGCTTGCCTCGAAAATGTTGTTAATTAGTTGGCAGATTTAGGGAGTGGGTAAACAGGGCAGAATCCATAAGTATTCTTTATCTTTGATCTCATGTACAATTGATTTGAGGTACTTTTACCCAGGCTGTGAATTGTGTTGAGTTAACATACAATTTTGACCGGTACTATATGTGAAAAAGATAAATGATCTCCAATATACATATTTCATGCTGAATCAGCACTTATCATTGGTCCAGATCATAATCTTCCACATATATTTATAATCAGTGCTCAGTTTATATTAAGATAGGAAATCTTCACAGTTTAATGGCCTAGCTTCAATTTATTCTACCCTCCAACTCTTTAGTCATTCATACAATTAAAAATTTGATTATAGAACACCCAAATCTTTTGTTAATGTCAATATTATTGTCTTGCCTAAATTAAACTTAAGTAACTCTTTGTTCAATTTCCCTACATTACATCTGGACTCCAGGTATGTAAAATATACTTGTATTTAAAATATTATATATTTAATCTAATTCCAAACCTAAAATAATCTTCTGGCATTTAATATAATTTAATAATGCCTGTTATATTTCAGTTTAAAATATAAATTAATAAATTTTTATTCTTTTATAATTAAAAGCATTCCCATTTATTCAAAAAAATGATTTGTTATATCAATTATCAATACTTATTAAAGTCTTTTGACAATTAAATAGAATTCCAATTTTTATAATACAGTTTGCCCAATGTGAGGAATGAATACTTTTAGTCTTCTTGATGTTTACAATACACATATAATTTGGAGTATTGTATTTAATGGTTATTAAATATTCAAAATTTGGTTATTAATTCCAAAATAAAAATGAATAGAAATTAACACTATCTTGTCAAGATTAAGGTTTAGCTATATCACAGAAATGTGTGTTTATATTTGAGTTTGATATTACTTGTTGGATGTTCCAGCTCTGTTAATTTTACAAAAGCAGCTACCCATGATCATTTTATGTTTGCTCAGTACACTTTAAAGGAGTGCAATTATATTATTACTGTTTGCAGGATTTATGACTCACAGTGGTTATATAGTGTTTAAAATGCTGTATATATTGATTTTTGCATATTTAATATTTGGATATTAATTTAGAAAAATTTTAAAAGGGAATGGAAATTGATCAATCTGAAGTTTTATGTGTAGCAATAGTGAAAGAGGTTGTCTTTAATACTAAGTTGATTTGAAATATGTTCTGAAAATATACTTGTTAGATTTTCCACTTGTAAATTCTGAAAAAAAGGGAAATAAAATATCACTTTTTATTTTTAAGGCAGTTTAATAAAGAAAGAGCCCCACTAATGTTAGCTGCATTTGGAAAGTTTATTGCCTTTGATGGTGGTGTGTGTGTATATATACATATACATAAAGAACTTGAACTCAGACTTTGCTATCCAATCCGTTTTATACAATTGATCACATAACCACATACATGTAAAAAAGATAAATGATCTCCAATATACATATTTTATGCTGAACCAGCACTCATTATTTGATCTAGATCACCATTTCTCACACATATATAAGGAACATGAAAGTGTGAATTAAAGTACCTCATAATTATATTAAGTTTAGTATAGAAAAATATATATATATATATATATTATGAAGCATGTGTTTGGGATTAAATGAAAACATTCAATCTTTAGTGTCTTTATAAATATATGAAACCATTAATGGAAGTGGGATTCCACCTCTATTGCTAAAAGGAGATTGCCTTGACAACAGTTTGAAATTCTTGATTGTTATCTATATTGGGATTGTCTAAGTGTTGACCGATTTCTAATAATATATATATAAAGAGAGAGAACGAGAGTGAGAAAGAGATTGTTATAGTAATTTAAAAATATTTATACTTACCATTATACAAAGATGAAGTACACGTTTATTAATTTTATATATAAAAACTACAATAATAGAAATAGAACACTGCTTTAATATAATGAAATCATTTAATGATAAAACTTAAAAATGGTTGCAGACAACATAAAATTTGCATATTGTGTGAACTAGAAACAAAGCATGTTCCGTGGAAATTTACAGCAATATCATTATCATTCTTAATACAAGTAGCTTTACCTCATTGGTTTTCTTTTAAAAATGAGATGAAATACAGATTGTTAGGAATACAGATTTTTGCCACTAATACTACATATAAATTTTTATTTTTTATTTTTTTAGAAATACTAATTTAAAAACCAAAATTAAAGATAAGATAAGACCTAGACAACAATAAACCAAATTTGTAAACTAATAGGAAAAGATTTTATATAGTCTTTGCCAATTCATAAATTTTAATTTAGATTTCAAATTTGGTTATTTAATTTTAAAACGATTTAAAAGAGATATTTTCACAATTTCAGCACAGGTTTTAAACATTACATTAGACAAAGGGAATCTGTTTACACTGATAAATTCTGTGCTAAATTTGTCAGATAAAAACCAAACAAAAATTATTGCTTTATAGCAACATAACTGGCCTATCTTAATCAGCACAACTTTGACACTTAAAAAAAAATCATCTGTAGCCATTTTTGTTATTATCATATTTAAAACAAATAAATAAATTTGAATTACATTTCTGGCATTTGAATTTTAAATCTATAATAACTAAATATCGAACGTGGTTTTTAATTTTAAAACCCAGTATTTTTTGAAGCTAAACGTTATTCACAACATACATTCAGCTATTAGTTACGTAATTACGTGTTTACAATTTCCTATATCCAGAATTATTACTTCAATGATTACACATTTTCACCAATCAGGTAGATAAGCCAGTTGTTTCTTTAAAACTTTACTCACATACTAAATTCATTCTTTCTATGAAAAAAGTTTCATCAAAATAAGAAAAGCTATAGTCAAGAAATCTCAAGATTACACGAATAGAAAGCTAATGTTTATAACTAACGGATGAAACAATGATTTCAGTTTATTTCGAGTTCATTTGTATAGCGGCTCCTTTGTAAAGAGAGATTTCGATAATTTGAGCATTGTAAAGTTTTAATTCATTTCTTTGTGAAGGCAGTTTTTTCCCCTAGAAGTTTGAATTTTTATTATTTTTCTTCAAACTGATGTCTTTAAATTTTTGAGATTATAAAGAAATTGTATTGCATGATCTTGTGGTTACTTCCCATTGATGTTATACGTTAAATTTTTGTAAAATATTTATTTAGTTTTTCTCTTTGCATATACTACTGTAAAGGCGCACAAGTGCTTTTTTTGTTTGTTCTAAAATCATTTCTGCTTCCTTTTAATTATTTTATTTCGTAATTCACATTTATTTTTCATTGCAGTTTTGAACTTTTTTTATTTTTATTTTGAAAATATTTTTTATATATTTATAAATAAACCAAATCCACCATTTACTTTACATTTCCACACTTCGTTGCAATAAAAAGACGATGTCATCAACAAAGAAACGAATAACAAATATTCTTTTTGTACACTTATGTAATAAAAAAATCCTAGAGTATTCTTTAATTTCAAACTTCTACGTCTTCATTAGCTTCATCTAAATTAATAACGACTTTTCGTTTCGTGTTACTATTGGTGGTAGGAGTATTGATTTCAGATGGATCACTCATGTTGGCTGCTTCGGTCATAGCTGAAAGTTTATACGTTAAATGTGGATTTCCAGCCTTCATGTTTTTTGACTTGAGCAATTCTAATTGCATGTAGAGTCTTTTGAACTCCTCCTAAAAAAGAAAAAAAAACATATATATATAATCAAATTTTTATTTGTAATAAGTGAAATAAAAAGGTAAATATTTTATAAGTTAAGGTAAATTTTTATTGCAAGCATATTCCGGAGTAATGAGTCTAACTTAGGACACTTTATAGTGCTAAAAATAAAAAAAAAATCTTTTCAAAGTCGAACAGAAATTGAATATGCATGTAATAAACTGAAATAATAAACATGCGCTTAGAAAGTACTGTATATATTAATGATCAATTTAATGAAAACAAAATTCAAATTTGTTGACGTTTTAATATAAAAGCAATTATCTACTCTATTGCTATATAAAAATAAGTGTATCTAGTCAGTAACAATGCATATTTATTTATTCGTAGAAAGATTTCTATTTTTTCTCATTATCAATGAGGACCTAAGATTCAAAATTAGAAATTTCTTACTCAAGGTAAAGTCAGGAAATTTATTACTATATGGTAATCACTCATTTTTCAAGTTGATTATAGATGACACTATAGTAGAGAGCTGCTCTTGTTTTATCATATTGTGTAAGCTAAAGAATTAAAAGATTGATGTTTTAATTGATATTGTTGGCATTTTTATATGAAATTATTTTTTAAAATAAATTAATGATAAAATGACTTAGATGCATTACATTTTTTTTCCAATTAATATTAAATTCTAAAATAATAAAGTTAAGTTTAACACTTCTAAATCAAAATGTAAAAACTTGCTAGTGATGAATACAGAAGATACGATAAAGATATAATAATCAATTTAAAACAAAATTGAAATAGACAACTCATTATAAATAAAAGTATTATTTAATACATTAATTCAGCTTTTATTTCTTAATGGAAACTTTATAAGATGTTTCTTTTTACATAATAACATGACCAATTACCCTACAGCTACTCTCCCCACATTACATTAATAGTCAAAATAAAAGTCATATATCACATGGCCCTATCTCTTAAGCTTGTAAGTTATAAACAATGAGGATTGCCAATTCCTCTACAAGACAATAAATATAATTATTAAAATACTTACAGTAAATATAATTAGTAAAATACACACATACACACATATATTGTACTGTTTATTTATATATGGTACAAAGATATTGGCATTTAATATATTTAAAAGCTAAAAAAAAAAGAGAAGTCTTTAAAAAAAAACGCATTACATTTTTTTTTTGGTTAGCGTAATTTATTTTTTTAAAAACGTACAATAGGAGTTGATTTTTTGTTTCGAATTGTTACTTTGATTTAAAAAAAAATAAAAGTTAAAATTGAAATGAACAAAAGGAATTCCACAAAAGATTATGATCAAAAAAACATTAGGATATTAATTAAAGATGGCCAAAAAATTTGTTATAAAAAAGAACTTTGTAACAGAAAAAGATAATAAATGTATAAGATTATTAACTTACATGACATGATAAAAATAACATGCACAGAAGTTTAAAAACAGGATTGAGGTATAAAAAGAAGAAGACAACTTCGATCTAGGTCTTCTCTTTACCTTCTGATTATGTGTTGGAGGTTTCCATGAGCATAACCTGTGGCAGTAATATACTTCTGTACAGGTACACCACTTTCTGTACCAAGCTGTCATGCAAGCATGGAAACAGAGCCTTGTGAATATCGCTTTTTGCAATGAAAGGGTCACCACAAACATGCTTTTTTCTCCAGCTATAGAACAGACCAATAAATGAAGATGCTGGCAAGAGAGACCAATTGAAATTTCTATGAGCTTGGGATCTCATAAATCTACAGAAACTTACTGGTAAGCTTAGCCATTCATACCCCAATAGTGACTAAATTGAGTTTGCAAACAATTCTTAATATAAATGTGTGATATAACCCGATAGAGACATTCCCGAATTAGGACATTTTAATCCATGGATAGTTTAAAGATAAAACTGAAAGAAATGGACTGTATTAATTATATGAAATGATTACCCTGAACTAACAAATATGATCCTTTCTAAATAATGGTAACAATTTATTAAGTATTTTAATAACATAATAAAATATTTACTTTTAAGATCACTTTCATTTGTACATTATTGATTTTAGTTATTTATTTTATTTTATTAGAATTTTGATGTATAACTTACCCTTTGTCAATATTTATGAATTATGCTCCGGGAATAATATTTAGAAAATAATCTTAGTTATGGTAAACTATGACCCATTTTTCTTTTAAAATCATTTTCTTTTTTATTTACTTGATGTGCAAGGTGACAGATTTCAGTGGAATCTTGTATGAATCCTGGTGCCCTTATTAAAATAAATAAAAAGCTGATTCTGCCATTAGCGTTAAGTCAAAATAATTGGTAGGCCAGTTAATCAGGAAATATAGCTATGTTTTATAGAAATATGAACAAAATATTTATATTTTCTGTATTCATAGCTTGATTAACTTTCACTAAATTTACAGTGAGTAAAAAAAGGCTTACCAGATCTATCAAAATCTGAAAAATGTTACAATATATATATATATATATATTCATAAAAATGATTATACTTATTACAGTCTTTTTTTTTCATAATATGTATATATATATATACATACAAATAATGTAAAAAAAAACAATAAAAATAATCCCTTTTATTTTTAAAATAATAACTCTAAAGTATCCAATAATCTAACAATGCCTATTTCCCCCTAATTGTGCTGGACCTTTAACCATGTTTACACATTTGTTTAAATTTTTTTGAGTATACCAAGTCTCATATTATTTTATTTCCTTGTAATTTTTAACATACTTTATTACATGAATATTTTTTTCACAATTCATTTTATGTCCAGAATCCAAAAACTGATATGATCATGATCTTATATTTTCTGTTAATTGCCCTATAATGATTCTTATCTTTTTCTATGGCAGACTTTCCCGTTTGATCTATATATGTCATATTGCAAAGGTCACAACTAATTTTATAAACCAACTCTACCTTGTTTTTAATATTACCCATCCTTTTTGAGTTACACATCTACTTCCTTAAAGGTTTATTATTTTTTCATCCTATCTTAATATCATATAACTTTCTTTTATCAATGTCTCTTATAAATGCTCTAAATATGAAAAAGAAATCCAAATTCTTATTTTCATATCTATGCTTTTCACTATCTTTTGTATTATTATTATTATTATTATTATTATTATTATTATTATTATTATTATTATTATTATTATTATTATTATTATTATTATTATTATTATGTTTCAATAAAGGCTTTATTGATCTCAATTGTTTATACAAGTTTACATCTAGAAAAATTCAAATTTAGCATACAATGAATAATATTAGGGTAAACATAAATAAATGAATTTAGTGGTTACACTTTGTGGTTAATGGACTATAACAATATAAAAAATAAAAAAGGTAAAAATAATCAGTTTTAAAGTTTGGTGAGCTTATTTAGTTTTGTCCGCATGTCACTTTGAATGTTAGTTGTAT
Source organism: Epiperipatus broadwayi (assembly GCA_028023455.1). NCBI lineage: Eukaryota > Metazoa > Onychophora > Udeonychophora > Euonychophora > Peripatidae > Epiperipatus > Epiperipatus broadwayi. Next base: position 861,504 of record JAQFVV010006491.1, read on the forward strand.
GATAGTTTTCTTTGCAGCATTCACAGCATTGATGGTTGTTTTAACAATGATCATGTTGCTGCATATAAGTGGGGGTTGGTTATTATTTTATCTCTATTTCGAATGTGTAGCAGTTTGTTGCTAAATGTAGCTGGGTGTCATCTGGTGTTATTGCCAATTAAGAAAGTATAATGGGTGCACCAGTATGCATATAGAACAAATGTGGCTGCCCTAATTCTAGGTATTGATCTTCCCTGAAAAGCAGCTATTATGTGATTAATGATTGTACCCAGTTTTCTGTAGGTGTTACACATCATCTGTTGTGTTTGATTAAGTGCTACACATTGATAAATAAAGTGGTCCAGTGTCTCTTCTGCTCGATGGCAGAGTCCACAGAAGGGGTCAATAGATATGTACATTCTTTTATGATAAAGAAAGTGGGTTGTTGGCAAGGCAATGAGATTGATTTTTATGATAAAATCAAAGTATTTGGGCTCTAGAGCCCATTTTTTATATTCCTTGAGTAGTCTCTTGTTGTTAATTCCTAGCATAGGTTGTATAACATTAGTATCTGCTTCTCTGTTTATTAAACCATAAATATCCCAGTATGAATACTTATTATTATTATTATTATTATTATTATTATTATTATTATTATTATTATTATTATTATTATTATTATTATTATTATTATTATTATTATTATTATTATTATTATTATTATTATTATTATTATTATTATTATTATTATTATTATTATTATTATTATTATTATTATTATTATTATTATTATTATTATTATTATTATTATTATTATTATTATTATTATTATTATTATTATTATTATTATTATTATTATTATTATGTTTCAAAGCAAAACTTTATTGAGTCTAAAAAGTTACAGAGTCATATATTGATTTTTTACAAATGAAAAACAAATTACAACTTTCAGTATATAAGTCTTTATCTTTTCTGCATCCTTTTTTTTTCTTCTTGTTTTTAAATTTGGTCTTCTATTTAGTTCAGTTTATGCTTGCATTTTTTTTTTAAGTTGGAAAAAATGCTGATGTTGAAAATGTCATCATCTATCTTATTGGTCTTTATATTTCATAGACTGGATCTCTGTTTCAAGTGTGACCATGTGGCTGCAAATATATCTGGTTGAGCTAGGATGCTGTCTCTTTTTCTTAACAGTTCTAGTTTTATTGAATATGTTGCTGGGTGGCGTCGAGGGTTATTGGCAAGTGCAAAAGTGCATCTGGTGCACCAGTAGGCATAAAGGCTGTATGTTGCTGCACGAATAGCAGGGTTGTTGCCTTTTTTAAATGTATTTATTATTTCATCTATTGAAATGATAGCCTTTCTGTATGTGGTAAACATTGTGCGACGTATTGTTTCTAGGGCACTGCAGGAATGAAGAAAATGATCTTGTGTCTCTTCTTCTCTATGACATAGTCCGCACATGGGGTCTATATTGGTATAGAATCTACGAAATCTAAGGAAATGGGTTGTGGGTAGAGCATTGAGATTAAGCTTAAGTAGAAAATCGAATAATTTTGGTTCTAATGACCATTTTCTGAATTGTTGCAGTAGTTGCCTGTTGTCTATTCCAAGAACTGATGGATGTAGATTGGGTGTCTGGTTTGGATGTAGTATATTGTAAATGTCCCAGTATGTATACTTGTTGTCATTATTGAGTGATATTTTGTTGTATATTGGCTTGAGTTCTTCAATCAGTGTGGATAGATATCCATATGAAGGGGTGGTCTGTCTGTGGGTATTATACTGATTACACACTCCAGGTCTGGAAATCTTTTTATGGTTGCTGTTATTAGATTTACTGATTTCTGTGTGTAAAAACATTGATTGTATGGAGTCCAAGTCCATTGCTATGTGGTGGTCTGCTCAGATTTTTTAAAGAGATTGCCACTGTCTTTCTCTTCCATATTAGTTTGTTACAGATTGACGAGATTTTAGATATGAATGTTTTTGCAAATTTGATTATAGGTGTATAGTATGTAATTTTTGTAGTTATAAGTTGATTAAATAGTGCTACCTTTGCATATATTGACAGGTATGACTTTTCAAGTGAGGCTGTGATTTTTTCAGCATCTATTTTTAATTTATTTTGAATTTTTTGCCTCATTCCATTGGTTCCAAGGTAGAATGGGAAACCAAGGAAAGCAGATGGTTTACCATTAAACATCTCTGTACAGTGCTTGCCTGTGTATATTGACCATGCAGCAGTTTTATTTGTGTTAATTTTTAAATTAAAATTTGAGGTATAATTCTTGATTATCTCTTGTAATATGGGGAGGTTCTTTTTAGAGGGGAGGAAAACAGTTACATCGTCCATATAGGCTATGCATGATATATTTAAAGCAGTGTTTGGAATTTGAATGCCTTTTATTTTTTTCTGTATCTCTATTAATAGAGGATTTATATATATTGTAAAGAGCAAGGCACTTAGGGGGGATCCTTGTGGGATGGATTGACTCGGTCTGAAGGCTGGTGATTTTTTTCCATTCAATGTGATGTGAATTTCACGGCTGAGTAGCAGATTTGCTATTATATATAGTAGGGATGGAGGTGTTGTTGTTTTTTTCAGCACGTCTAATAATTTGGCTATAGGCACTGAGTCAAAAGCTGCCTCAATGTCTAGTTGAACTATAATTGGTGCATATTTCTTTCTTTTTTTTACTACTTCAATAATTGTTTTGTACATTAAGGCACCCTGGCCAATGGATGATCCTTTTTTGGCATATTGTGCTGATGATAACACAGGGAGTATGTGTTGTTCTATTTTTTCCTTTATCACTCTTTCAAGAATTTTTATTCCTAAAGGTCCCATTGAAATTGGTCGTAGATTAGATAAAGATGATATTGCTGTTGGTTTTTTGTTAAATGGAACCATTGCAATTGGGTATAGACTTTGTATGTTGTAAATTTTTTGGGATATGTAATTGGCTAGATCGCACAGGTATTTTGCTGTGAAGTGACTAAGATGTTTGAACACAAATTTGGGAATTCCTTGTGGTCCTGGGTGACATGTGTTTGTTATTGTTGCAAGTTGAAATACAATGTCAGTTGTTGTTATTGGTGTGTCTGTTTCAGGGTCTCCAAATATGTCTTCATTTGGTATGTACACACTCTGTTTTTGCAGTTTTTTTTTAAAGTGTTGATATATTGGGTTTATCATGTTATGTCCAGCTGTTATAGAGCCATCTATTTCAAGTGCCATAGGCACTCTGACTGTGGATGGGTATCCCAATGCCCACCGTATGTATGCTCTGGTCCAAGTATGTTGTTGTGTAAGGCATATTTTTTTTCTTTTTTATTGCTACATATTGCTTTAGTGTATTGCATGTATTGTTGTACATTTCTGTAAGTTTTTTAATTTGTGTTTGATTATCTGTAGTTGGTCTGGAAATGGTTATTCTTTTATGTAGTTCATCTGCCAATGCTAATAATCTGGTGGGGGGTGTTGAGTTGCAGGTAATATGATTGATGTTGAAAGAAAGTATATTGGTGAATGCTATATACTTTTGTACTGGATCGAGTGACATGTTTTGAAGTTTTTGGAGCATTATATATGTTTCTGAATATAGGAATTCAGTTGTTTGTGCTGGAAGAAGTATTCGCATAGTCTTTTGGAGGGCTATTGTTGTATTCTGTATTTTTGTTAGGTCGAGGGTGATGAACTGAGCAGCATGATCTGAGATTATAGATGGACAGAGTTCAAGATTAAAATAATGATGTAACATTGGTGAGTAGAAACACAAATCAATAAGTGACTTATATCTATTGTTATTAAAAGATATTGAGTTTGATGGGAGAAAACCCTCAGCACTCATAAGTGGGATTGTTATTTGATGGATCCATTTGGTGACAAAAGTTTGGTAGGTCATGTTGAAATCTCCCAGGAGTATTATGGGATTTGGTGTTGCTGTAAGCATTGAATTTATTGTTGCTATTATTCTGGAGATGATGATGGGGCCTGGTGGTATATATACAAATACTAGGTTAAGTGTGATATTTTTATGATGGAGTGTTAATATGATAAGATTAGAGTCAATATATATAATTTTAAAAGAATCAAAAGGGCAGTTGTGGGAAATAATTATGCCTATGCCACCTGATGGTGATGATGATTGCCTTGAGCAGGCACAAAAACCTTGGCTGACTAAATATTTTGATGGATCAATTTGAGAGCTGCTGTATATTTTTGTTTCCAAAAGCCCAAGTATGTGTGGTTGTGTTGTATGTAACCATTTTTTGAGATCAAAAAGTTTTTTGGTGGCATTTAAGCCTCTAATGTTGAGAGATCCAATTTTTATCTTCATGTTTTAAATAATTTTTTAACAGGGTATTGATTTTTATTTTATTTTTAATACTAAATTTTTGTTTATATTGCAGTAGATGGATGCTGATACATATTTAAGACATTGTTGGGTTTATTATCAGTTTTTCTTTCATTTAATATTGCTTCAGACTCTATACAGGCAATTTGTGATGAAACCGAACAGGTGTCCATTTGTTGTTGGCTTATATCCATTTCTATTTCATCATTTTCTAAATTGTATATGTCTGATGAGTTGTGCTTTTGGTCTGTTTTTTTTGCCTTTTTGGATTCATGATTTTTACTTGGTCTGCCGGGCTTCCTTTTTCCCTCTGGTGTATTCTCTTGAATAGGTGGAAGAGGGGCTTCTATTGCATCCATTATGTTTGATGCAGTTTTGTTTATAATTGTAGTTTTTTTTATTATTGGTATCTTTATATTATCTGGATTTATATTTTCATTATATAACTGTGTGTGTTTACTTTCTGTTTGTTGATTTTTACTTGGTACACATTTTGTTTTATTGAGATGCTGATCCTGTGATGTAATTGCTGTATTTTGGGTTGTGGTTTCTTGAGATTTATTTTCGTTTGAATCTTGGATTTCTGTGTTAGTTTTTGTTATTATTTTTTGGTTGGTCTTTGGGATAGGCAATTCTGATCCATTATTATTTTTGTTTGTGGGTGTTTGAACCTGTTTTTTTCCGGTTTCTATTATTGGGTTGCCAATGGATGTAGTGTTATTATAAATTTTATTTTCATCACTGGGTTGTTCTGGGGAGAGGATTTTAGTTTGTTCACAGTGATTGCTTTTTGTGTTATCGCACTGAGTTGCTAGGTGTCCTCTCTGTCCACAGCCAAAACAAAGTGGCTTTAGACCTCTTATGTGAAGAGAGAGTGTCGCTTCTTGATCTGTAATCTGTGTTGGAATCGTTGAGGCGTCTACGTTTTTATGTAGTTTTATTTTAAATTCAAAACGATTACTACATATCGGTATAGGTGTGTCTTTTAAATATATAGGCTGTAGGGCAATTACTTTTCCAAACGGGTTTATCATTTTTTGAAAATCTTGTACGTTATATTTAAGATAAGTATTTTTAAGCACTCCAGTAATTATATTTTTCCGGTTTTCATCTATAATTACGAGTGCGTAATTATCAAGTGCTAAAATAGTGGATTGAAACCGTTCTTTTTGCTGCTGAGTATAAAAATCAATGGTTATATATCGAGAATTTGGATGGTCGGCGATACAAGAGATTGTTTCCCATAGTGCATTTTGCGTGATTGCTTCATATAATAAAGCTTTTGGTAAACAATATAATGAGCATTGATTATCGGTTACTGCGAGTACTAACGAAGTTGGTGAAAAAAACCTGCGAAATGTTTCAAATAACGTCCGAGGCACTGTATTACTGAAACGGTCCGTCACATTTTCAAGCGTTTCTTTTGTCCAGATTGCGGCTGGGGGTTGATTTTCCTCTCGAGTGTTTAGATCAAGATTTTTAATATCATTTGTGTTTGTTCTACGGAAGCGCGGTATTTGAGTTGGTGCTGTAGTATTGCTATTACTTTTAAATACTTTTTCATACGAAATAGGCGATGTTGAAACTAACGATGTTGTTAATTTTGTATTGGTGCTTAATTCGCTCACGCTTGACTGGGCAGTAGCCATGATTTATTCTGACTCAAGTCAGTATTTTTTTTAAAAAAGATATTAAAACACACCGATATTTTTCAAAAAACACTATTAATCTATTATATAATTCAATTTTTCCTGTATTATGTTTGTTTTTTGCATAACAAGTTGGAACAAAAGTAAAAAATAAATACTTACATCGGAGAACTTAACGATTGCTTCTTACCTCAGCAGAGATTTGCTGCGGGATTATTATTATTATTATTATTATTATTATTATTATTATTATTATTATTATTATTATTATTATTATTATTATTATTATTATTATTATTATTATTATTATTATATGCAGAACATATGTTAAACCCAGGGCTTTGGCCGTATGGATCTGTATTACTTCCTTTTTATGGAAGATTACATAAATTGAATTCATTGAATGAAAATAATATTACCAAAGAGGTGAATGACATACAAATTAGACATGATAAAATATTACAATCTGTACATTCTAAACAAATTACTATTGATGAGCAATAAACTATTAACTATTTACTTACAAACTGTAAGAGGATTACAAACAAAGTTATGTAAAATTAAGCATAAAATTTTAACAGAAGAATATGACATTATTTGTTTAACAGAGACATGGCTAAAGTATATATAATGAATATTTAATAGATGATAGATATAATGTTTTTAAAAATGATAGATCAATATCCATTGCTACAAGAGGTGGAGGTGTATTAGTTGCTTTTAAGAAATATATTAATTGTAAATGTATACATATTCCAGATTTCCTATTTGATGCACTATGGATTGAAATTGAATTAAATAATTCTAAATTGTTATTGGGAAATATATATATTCCACCTAATGTTTTACAGAAACATTTAAAATCAAGTTTTGAAGCATTAGAGTCATTTCTAGTTTCATATGAACATAAAATATTAATTATGGGAGATTTAAACATTGCATATTGTGGAAACAATGTTTACCAAAATAATACCAAATTTAATGATTTGATGCAACTACTTAAATTTTTGAATTTAAAACAGATCAATGATGTATACAATAATAATGGATATACATTAGATTTAATAATCACAAATTATGAATTTATTTATATACAAAAATGTGAATACCCTTTAGTACCTGAAGATTATCATCATTTTGCACTAGAAATTGAATTGGTATTAAACATTAAAATAGCTAAATTTAAATCTTTAACTAAAAAAAAAATATGCAAAAGGAGATTATTTTGGTTTATATAAAGCAATTAAAGATATAAACTGGGAAGAAGTTTATAATAATACGGATGCTTCAATAGCAGCAGAAAATTTTCAAAAATTGTTATTTGATGTAGTGAATAGATTTATTCCAATGAAACATATTAAATCAACTAAATATCCTAAATGGTTTTCAAACAAACTTATGAAATGTATAAAGAGAAAGTAATATTTTTATAATTTGTTCAAAAAATATAAAGATAGAATGTTTTTAAATAACTTTATAAATTATAGATTTTTGATAAGAAAATTGGAAAAACAAGATTTTTATTTGTATATGAGAAACATACAAAATAACATTAGTAACAATCCAAGACAATTTTGGGATATCATGAAAGAACATCTTAAAGTTAGAAATAAAGAAACAACAGATATTAAGCCCAATGATTTTATTAAATATTTCTAGTCACAAATGATTAATAATAATATAAATTCATATAGTTATAATTTTATTAATGATCTTATAAGTAATAATAATTTAATAAGTATATCTAATCTGAGTAAGGAGGAGATTATAATAGCATCTAAATCTTTAAAAAATAAAAGAAGTATTGCACATGATGATATACCTATATTTATTTATAAAGGCTGTATTGAACTTTTAGCTCCTATTTTAGTACATATATTTAACTTGGCTCTAAAAACATCTATTTTTCCTGATTGTTGGAAAATTGCAAAAATATGTCCAATTTATAAATCTGGAAAAAAATCAGATATATCTAACTTTAGACCTATTTCTTTGTTACAAATTTGTGGTAAAATTTTGAAAAAATCAATTTATAATAGAATTATACATCAATTAAAAAATATTATTCCTTCATTTATACATGGTTTTCTATCAGGAAGATCTATTGAAACAAATTTATTACACATATCAGATGTTATAACACAAGTTATTGATTCTCAAAGTCAACTTGATGTTATCTATTTTGACTTATCTAAAGCTTTTGATAAAGTAGATCATAATATTTTATTAACAAAAGCAAATAATATTAGATTATCAATTAATCTTACAAAATTGTTAAAGTCTTTTTTTATTAATAGAAAGAATTATATTTATATTAATGAGAATCTTCTTTTATGGTCACTTATGAATGTGGAATACCGCAAGAAAGTATTTTAAGTCCCATTCTTTTTGCCACTTATACTTCTGATTTGGCTTCTATCATAACTGAGAAAAATATATTATGTTATGCAGATGATATTAAGATCTTTTTAGAGATCAGACATAAAAATGATCATAAAATATTGCAAAATTATATTAATAATTTTTGTGGTTGGTGTCATATCAATAATATGCAAATAAATACAAAAAATGCAATTCAATGTCTTATACAAAGAAAACAACAATTAGTAATAATCAATATAATGTTAATGGGAACAAAATTGCTAAAACATTTAAACAGAAAGATCTGAGTATTATTTTCACAAGTTATTATAAATTTAATGAGCATATTCAAACAGTAGTTAATAAATCTCTTAAAATTATGGGCATGATTTTGAGATCAAACATTCAATTTACAATCGAAATATATAGATTACTATTTAATACTTTAATTGTACCTGTTCTGCATTATCGTTCTATTATTTGGAATCCATACAATCAAACAAATATATGTAAATTACAAAAAAATACAAGATAAATATTTTAAATATATTTATAAAAGTAAAATATATACTAAGAAAGTAAATAATATGTATAATAAAAGTCTATTGATGGACATGTCATTTTTATTTAAATTAATACATGGAACTGTATCCTTAGAATATGCAATCACAAGAATTGCAATTAGGATTTCATCTTATAATTTTAGATGTCATGATTTGTTTTAATTTACCTATATTATAAAACATTCAATTAAATCACCATTGCATAGATTGCAACTAGAGTATAATCTAAAGTTTTCAGATATCGATATTTTATCTTTAAACTATAAACAATTTAAGGATAAAATAAAAGCAATCTTACATTTACAATAATGTAAATAGTATTTTTAACTTATCTGTATGTACTACTTTGTAATTTATAATATAGATATATATTACTTTGTAAATACTTGTGGCCTTGTTTGAGCTGTTTATTTATGAATAAATTGAATTGAATTATTATTATTATTATTATTATTATTATTATTATTATTATTATTATTATTATTATTATTATTATTATTATTATTATTATTATTATTATTATTATTATTATTATTATTATTATTATTATTATTATTATTATTATTATTTATAAAAAACTTTTTAATATCTTTTCTTTTATAACTTATATTAATATAATCATTCTCAATTTCCAATTATGCTTTAAAAGATTAATTTTTTTTAATAATTTATATAATATTGCAATATATTTTAAAAGATTGTTAGGAATGACATGTTAGTAATCAGCTTGTAACTGGCTCAATAATTTTCATTGTAAACTTTGCTAAAAAATATAACCTTTTATTTTTAAAAATGAAATATTAATGTATAAAATAAATATGTAATAATATTTATCCTTGATTTTTAAAAACTATTATACAATTATTGAGCAAATATAATCATGAATGTAATATATAATTTGCAAAAAAATCATTTGAAATATTTTTTTAAAGTAATGTCGTACAAAATACATGAAATCCTAAGAACAATAAAATGCCATTAGTGTTATCCTAGTATCTTTAGATGTTTTTTTGGAAAACATTAAAATAAAATATATGGAAATTAATGGACCTAAAAAAGTTAGCAAAATGAATTGCATGCAAATTAAATGTTTTAATTTCTTCTATAAATTACCTTTTTCTGAAAAAAGGGGAGAGAATAAGCAAGATATCTATTTTGTCTAGTGTGCTAATATTACAATAGTATTTACAAAATTTTATAATTAAGATTTCTTAATCATACTTCCCTTAAAATTAACTGATATTGTTCAGTGATTAAATGCATAAGGGTTTGGATCATCATCACTTTTACAATTTATTTGCTGGCAACTAAAGAAAAGTGACCTAACTATTATTCATGTATTTTAAGATTAGATCATTTTGTTATCAGAGTTTAAGAATATCAGACTACTGATAGTTACTTTATAATATTAATACTATTAAATATTGTTGACACTATTTATTATGGATATGAATAAATTCATGGTTAATCAAATGTGTGATTATGTCATAAAAAGAAATTTATATGGTCTGATTTTAAAAAAGTCTGTATTGCAGTTTTATGATCAGCACTGAAAGAAGATATTATTTAGTTTTCTACTAGTTTGAATTTTGTCCATCATTCCACATTAATTATTATATTATTAATATTTCATAGATCTTAGTGGATTTATAAAAAGAGTTTAAGACTATGAATTATTGTTTAATATTTGGCTGGGCATATCCTTAGGCAATACACTCAGTTCCAAGAATCAGGTTTATTTTTATTAGATAAGAAAAGAGATATTATAGGCATTAAGATAAGAGAAATATATAAAAAAAACTATATATATATATATGATAACAGATGATGTTCTACCAAAAACACCGTCAAGCATAGTTTTCTGTTTACATAAATGTCAGAGCAAGTATTCACTATCTCTAACTTTAATTCAACTTTCAGATCATGATTTCAAGCTATTTGCTATTGTCAGTGAAAGATAGGAATAAGAAACTACATCTAAACACAAACTCTGAGCATTTATGAAACAGTTTCTATTCAGCTTGCAAGCGTGAATCTCTTAGACACGTTAATGTCTTCAAACTCAGCATAGCAAGCCAGATAGCTACATGGGTCTGATCTCAGTTCAGCATCACCACATAGTAGAAGCCTCTGCAATATACATCATTGCAAGAAATACCTCAAAGGTACATTTATGAAAAACAAAAAAACACAAGTTAAAAAAAAACAAAACTTGCTAACGCTTGTATTTATGATAACAGATGGTGTTCTTCCAAAAACACCGTCAAGCATAGTTTTCTGTTTACATGAATGTTAGAGCAAGTATTCACTATCTCTAACTTTAATTCCACTTTCAGATCATGATTTCAAGCTATTTGCTATCGTCAGTGAAAGATAGGAATAAGAAACTAGATCTAAACACAAACTCTGAGCATTTATGAAACAGTTTCTATTCAGCTTGCAAGTGTGAACTGAGATCAGACCCATGTAGCTATCTGGCTTGCTATGCTGAGTTTGAAGACATTAACGTGTCTAAGAGATTCATGCTGGCAAGCTGAATAGAAACTGTTTCATAAATGCTCAGAGTTTGTGTTTAGGTCTAGTTTCTTATTCCTGTCTTTCACTGACGATAGAAAATAGCTTGAAATCATGATCTGAAAGTGGAATTAAAGTTAGAGATAGTGAATACTCGCTCTGATGTTTATGTAAACAAAAAACTACGCTTGACAGTGTTTTTGGTAGAACGCCATCTGTTATCATAAATACAAGCGTTAGCAAGTTGTTGTTTTTTTAACTTGTGTTTTTTTGTTTTTCATAAATGTACCTTTGAGGTCTTTCTTGCAATGATGTATATTGCAGAGGCTTCTACTATGTGGTGATGCTGATCTGAGATCAGACCAATGTAGCTATCTGGCTTGCCATGCTGAGTTTGAAGACATTAACGTGTCTAAGAGATTCACGCTTGCAAGCTGAATAGAAACTGTTTCATAAATGCTCAGAGTTTGTGTTTATATCTAGTTTTTTATTCCTGTCTTTCACTGACGATAGAAAATAGCTTGAAATCATGATCTGAAAGTGGAATTAAAGTTAGAAATAGTGAATACTCGCTCTGACGTTTATGTAAACAGAAAACTATGCTTGACGGTGTTTTTGGTAGAACACCATCTGTTATCATAAATACAAGCATTAGCAAGTTTTTTTTTTTTTTTAACTTGTGTCTTTTTGTTTTTCATATATATAAATATATTAAAATCAGTCAAAACTTATTTTGCTGGTTTATTCATGGATTATTTTTATTACAAAATAAAAATTAAAATTAAAAAAATTTTCAAATAAAATTTAAAAATAATAGATTACTGATAGTCAGAAATTTTGCAGGCAGTTATGCATGTCATGAATTGATAAATATATAGCAAGGAAGAAATAAAGAGAACAATAAGATACAAAAGAAGGCATGAAGAGATAAGCAGAAAAAGTGTTTATAACTAAGGTACTAATTGAGTAATAGCTTAATTAGGTAATAAGGTAGATAAGTAATTTTTCTATTTTGTATTCATCCTACATATATTACTCATTCATTATTTTTATACAAATGCTTACTCACCCAATAAATATTATATAATAATCTTGACAACCTGTTGGCTGTATATGCCCAGACATTAAATTTTGCAGGCCACTAAATATTTATATATCAAAATAAATTTCTTCATTCAATTTATGCTTTTTATTTTTATTGTGAATGGTATAAAACAGAGTTCTAATTTTGAAATATAACTGTATCATTATATCCCAAATTAGATGTTTGATCATGACTCTCTAATGTCTAAAATGTACTCACATTAACACTGGAAATTAAATTGAGAGAGTGCAAACTTCTCAAGCACTTGTGACTATTAGTAACCAATCAGATCTCTTTTCTTGTTAAATTCTCTGTCCCAGTGCTTAAGATCTGATTGGTTACTAATAGTCACAAGCGCTTGAGAAGTTTGCACTCTCTCAATTTAATTTTCAATACCGTCTGCACTTTATAAAAATATTATTAACATTGGAGTGCATGTGCCCTTACCAAGTGAAAAATGTTTCATGAACATTTGTAAAAAAGTATATCATAAAATATTGCTTAATGCACAGAATAACAAAACATAAGACTCTTATCCTGTGTCACTGATGATCAAAATGTACTTGCATTAATACTGCATGTGTCTATGAACATTTATGAGAAAATATATCATAAAATGTTTAACACACAGACTAATAGCAGCTATGACTCTTATCATGCTTTTGTGACAACTGAAATTCACTCAAATTAACATTGCAATACATGCATTCATACCAGCTGAAAATTGTTTCATGAACATTTATGAGAAAATATATCACAGAAAATTTCTTAATATACAGAATTACAAAAGATACACAAAATTGTCCTTTATGTATTAAAGGTAATAATAAATGAATGTGAAATTTGAAGTTTATTTTGAAAGATAATTGTAAAATATATCTGACTAAGAATAAGGTAAAGCAAGTAAATTATTTGAGAGATTAAAATTAAATTTGGTTACCAAAACATAAATATATGATTCATAAATATTGTAGTAATTTTTATCACACGTTCACTATTATTTTAATCTTTTACTTTCATCTGTTAACTCTTTCAACATTTCTTAAAGCTCTGAAGTATTATTTGACAACTACCTCATTTACAAATTCTAGGTAAATTAAATAATCTACATTTTCTTTTCTTCTCTTAGATCTCCATTTTAATTTACAAAACACAACATATTTTTTTGTAAAATTGTTTTAAAAGTTTTGAAGGAATGGAATCACCCTATGTCAAACCTTGACCCTTCCCAATGTTAATCTGGATAGTATCACCATATAATCTAATCATTGTTGCTGCAATTTGATAAATATTTTAGACTATCTCTTTAAGTGCTCATTTTGCTTAAAAATGAGGCAGCTTCAAGTCACGCAAATTCCGTCATTTTTAACGCTACCATTAAGATTTTACCATCATTAGAAGGTTATAAAATGTTCTGTAAGATGCTGCCATTTCTTGAATTATTTTACAAGTAAAAAATCAATAAAACTGATGTTGAAGGTCTAACAAAAAGAGGAGGCAGTCCGTTCTAAGTGTTGATTGGCTCTCAACTATTGAGGACAAAAAAATTCACTTGTCAATAACTTCCACCATTATGATTTCTTTTCTTTCATTTCGAAAATAATAAATGAATGTTTTAGACCATTTTAAAAATATTTTTGACATATTATAAATTATTTTGATAAAATATGCTAAAAATAAAATTATTTTAGAAAAATAGTTAAGATTTTATTAAAAATTACTTACTTTTCCATAACATAAAATTGGAAAGAAATCACTGACATCAGCAACACTTTTTAGTTGGTGAGTAATGTTTATTTTAGATTTGTTGCTATCAAATATTTTTATAATTATAAATAAAAAATTATTTTTGAAAAAACTTTCATTCACTTTCATAACTTGACAAATTATTAATATACTTTTTATAAATGAAACTAAAGTGAATTAAAAGATGAATATATTTCGACAGTTGAGATTGTGAATTGACCAATTAAAAGTTTAGACTTTTACCTCACTTGGCCAATAAAATAATCAGTGCTCAAAAGGCTATCCCAGGTCTATAAATTGATGATACAAACCATTAATCACCATGAAAATACTTATGAAATCAAATGCCTTCCAATAATCTAGAAAGTTAAAGCTTAATGGAAACTTGTATTCATCAGCCTTTTCTATACCTTTTCTCAGTATTTGAATGTGAGCTATTATGCTAAAACAGCACATTTAAACATAGATGGTTCATTTTATTGATTAGAATCTAAAATTCTCTGTAGACGAGTTGTAATTATTTTGGTAAAGATTTTGTACAAAAGTAATAGAGGACTATTAGTCCTGTAATTTGTACTAGAGTTTTAGACCTTTTCTTAAATATCAATATTACTTCTGCAATCTTCTGTTTATCTGATACATCTTTAGTATTTATATATTTAATATATAGTTTTGCCAAAAACAGTTATTTCTTAATGTCAATAATAACTATCATTTTCTCAAGCTTTTCTCTCTTTTATAGATTTAATTGCACAACTTATTTCATTTAAAATACATGTGTTTTTTTATTACCATATAATTCTTTACATTCAAATATTAGCCTTTCAAGATAATTGTGCACACGCTTTGCGAGTGTTAATAATAAATGAATACTTTCCTCTCCAATACAAGATATTGTAAACACGTGCTATATAAAATAAATGCTTATTTATATATAATTCTTTATAAAATTCTTTCAAGCAATTCATGATGTCATCTTTATTTTTTAATAATAGTTTAATCTTTTCTTCTTATTGCTGAAATAATTTTCTTTCCAAAACCCAATATGTTGTTTTATGCTTTTGAGATTTAATCTCTTTTATATATTTTTTTGCCAATTTGCAGTTACATTTTCATATAATTTTTCAAAATACTAGATATTCAATTCTTCTTAAGGCATCATGTAAAAAAAAAAAAAAAACATTTCATATTCTTTTTTCTTCATACACTGCCTTATATGAATATAAAATGAAGGAGTAAATTGCTGTTTTTTACACCTGCTATCTTTCTTGCAGTTCTCAATAAAGTATTATTTACTTTCTTTTTAATTTCAGTTAAGTCTGAATTATCATCAAAATCTGTTAATATTTTAAAATGATTTGCAAATTTTAATCTAAATTCATTAGAATGCTTCTGCAAATTAGGAATATCAATTATGTCTATTTTAATGATATCATCTCTCTAATTTTGCATCTCACTAATTGATAATCCCTTCAGGTATTGAATCCATTACAAACATTACATTTTTGAAATATATATTTTCTGTTAATCAAAATATAATCAATTATGTTGTACCTTTAAATATATACTTCAATGTCTATTTTGATTTAGCCATTTCCTCAAAGAAAAAAGTCATAATATATAGTTTTTCATTTTCTATAAGCTTCACAAGTTTATATCCTTTTTTATTTTTGTTACCATAATCATATTTACTCAGATCATTTTCATCATTCATTTTTTAAACAACTATAGCATTAAAATCTCTCATGACACTTTTAAAATATTGTTTGGTTTATGTAAAATTGCATAAAAATATTTTACTTCTTTGTAACATGAAGAACTTGTTGAAGCAAAAATTTTAATTATTTATAATTGATATCTTCCATTAAATTGTACAATTAATCTTACTATTCTGTATGATAGGTTATCAAATCCCATAATTTTGTTCTTTCATTTCTTATTTGTAATAAATCTCATACTTAATTGTGTTTCCAACATTTGTGTTTTTGTAATAAAGCACATATTCACTTTTTTAAATGAACTATCTCTATTGTTTTTTCTAATTTCACAAATTTTGATCATGCCCGATTTAACATCGGAAAGATTTCCAATTCTTTTCTTCACTTGAAAATAATCTGCAGCTATAAAATAAAAATAAATTTAAAAAATGGTCAAGAAGATTATTACTACTTCTGCTTTTAGTACTTTCGTCTTTTAGCCTTGGATGATGACTTCATAGATTTTGGGATTAAGGAACATAATTTACTTTTGTCTGCAATGATTATAAATATCTACATAAAACATTTATGCTACATTTAACCTATCTTCAAGAAAAATCAATCACTTAAGAATTATCAGCAAGTGAGAAGATAGAATGTGATGTTTCTTGATTTTAAACTCAGGGGTTAAAAGTCACTAAATTCACTATGCAGGCTCATCCATGTTTGTTTGTTATATGAATAATCGCAGTAATAACAACTGCAATGACAAAAAACGTATATAATGGACATTAGGAATTTCCCTTGCTTGATTTCTTTAAGGTTTCAAAGCAGAATCAAATAATCTAATTTCACTTAGCAGTAAACTCCTATCTGCAATCGAACATTATCATGTTAGCATATATATATTGTAACGAGCACAGACGTATATATATATATATATATATATATCCGAATAAATAAAGTTTGATATCTGTATTCGTTTCACAATATATGTAATATACAAATCAATATATATATCAAAATACAGTACAATTTATATAAATTATATTCTTTTAGAAGTACTTTCGACTATACACTGTGTAGTCTTTATCAACTATATAACGTTATATAGTTGATAAAGACTACAAAGTGTATAGTCGAAAGTACTTCTAAAAGAATATAATTTATATCAATTGTACTGTATTTTGATATATATATATATATATTGATTTGTATATTACATATATATATATATATATATATTTATTATATTTGTGTATAGAAAATGTATATATAAATAAATAAAAAAACATTCACATAAACTAATATTCGATTATATTTTCAATTAAGTCTATGCAAATACAAATTAACAGATTTAAATATGTGAATATTAAAATTTTTAATTAAAGCGTAAAACAATATAATAAAAGTAATTAACACATAGTTTAAATTAATTCAATGTCTTTTCTTGCTAGCAAACAATAGGGAAGCTATCATTAATATTAACAATGTGATTTCAAAAGTGGTCAATTTCATTATAAAATTTCACTTCAAAAGATAAAATTAATGTGTTATTTTTATTTTGGCCCCCTGCCAATTTTCATTAGCATTTATAGTGCACTAACATTTATTTAGCAATGATAATTCGTTCTTCAAATTATGTGAATTTGCTATCTCCCAGAAAAAAAATTTATAATAAATAAAACGCAAATTTAAAATATATTATCTTAATACTCATTTTCTATGCAAATCCTTTACTAATGACTCTAAATAAATTTGAAAAATGTTTCAACAATGAATAATATTAAAACATTTATGCCTTTCAAGTTTGTTTGCTATATTTAATTCTAATACATTTTATTTTTTAAATCCATTAAGTTGTTGTATTTTCTTATGAAAAACAAACATTTTATTCAAAACAAGATTATGGAAATATTAAAATTCTATTAGATTTTAGCAACTTTTGAAGATAATTATTCAAGTGTAAACGATATCTCAACTTATGTGGCTAGTTTATTTCAAATTGTTTGCGTTATTGCTAAACTCGTTGAAACGGCTAAAAAAGAATTTACTCTAAAGAGTTGCGATATTAAAAATAAATTTAATATTCATAGATTTTTATTCTAGTTAAATAATATAACAGTTTGCACTCAAAAGTTAAGAAAAAATACTTCTTTAAAACTAATTAATTAAATAACACTTTCAATATAAATCTTTTTATCACAAAATTCTTTGCCTAAATAAATAAATAAAAAATTATTTGCACTATGTTTTCTGTCTAAAAGCGATTCAAAAATCAAGACAGTGATAAGCACAACATATTACACAGTTTAATGTAATATTTTATACTTACAACTATATCAAAACTTTAAGGGATTCTGTATTTGAAAATTTATCATAGAATAATGAAGATTTATATAATATATATAATATAAGTAATATATAGGGTATATGAGCACAGACTTTCAGATGACCCATCACTCTCTACTCTATCTAATAACAACTGATACACTCAAGCACATATATGCTGAAAAGATAAATAATCACCAATATACGTATTTCATGCTAAACCAGCAATCATCAGTTGGTCCAGATTATCAAATCCCACACATATATACTATAAGTGCTCAGATATATATTAAAATAGACAATCCTCATACTTTAATGGACAGGCTCCAATCTACTACACACCCCAACTCTTCAACCGTCCATCCAATGAAAATCTGATGATGGAATGCACGAAGGCCACCCTAGGGTTAAGATTCTTGTCACACCCATGTTGACCTAAGGTCAATCTGAACCCCACATGTACAGGACATAATCCGTTTAATACTTATGCAAGGATGGGCAGACACCTCTACAATGTAATAACTGAAACACAGGCTTATTATTATTATATAATATAAGATAAATTTAGCAACAGATTATTTAATTTACTTTTTTATTTTAACAATAAAATAAGTAATAATAATTTACCTTGCTAATAAAAATTATAAAATCATGCTTTTAATTTTGAGATGAAAATATAATAAGATTCTAAAAATATAATTGGCAAAGTTATAAGATTAATCGGTATCACTATTAGTTTTGATTCTGCTATTATAAAAATACATCACTGGATAGGCAAATGGAACAAATGATTTTCTATAAAATATATTATTGTGAGTTTGAGCAGAGTTTGCATAGAAGAATTTATTTATGTTATAAAGATTATTTCAAAAACATTCGAAAGAAATTCAATATTGATTATTTCACGGATAATATTTGGCTGAAGAGAGAATAAATAAAGTAGAGAACTGTAATTAAGCAAAGAATTGAAATCTTTATCAGAATAAAAAAAGTTTCTTCAGAAAAAGTAAAAACATGGCATCAAAAGATCTAAGATAAACATTAAAAAACCAATATATATATATATATATAAAATACATATTTTGCGGGTTCATCCGTGTTAAAAACTTTTAATATCAATTTACTGACGTTTCGACTTGGTCACACAAGCCATCCACGTCAGTAAATTGATATTAAAAGTTTTTAACACGGATGAACCCGCAAAATATGTATTTTATATATTTAACCCGTGCAAATCTTCGTTTTAACATATATATATATATATATATATATAGTGCACAATCAAATTTAGTCTGTGACTAAATTGCAATAGTGTGTGTATAAAATAACAGAAAAAAATCATCATCACATTTTCTTGTATCGGAATAAAAAACTGTAGAGCATCCAAGTTCAAAACCTACATGATCAAGTCCCCAAAAGCCTAGGACAGAGAGAATGAAAGAAATCTTTATGCTCTCTCTATAATATATAATATATACTTTGAATCATTTAATAGTAGTGTTTAAAAGTTAGAAATAAAACACTATAAACAGTTGTCTGTAAACACAGATTCAATAAATATTTTGCATGATTTTCATTATTAACCTCCTTCAAAATTAATTTATACTCAGTAAATTCTGCTATTCTTTCTATAATAGTAATTTAATTCTAATGGTTTTACTAATTTAGTTTTTGAATATTAAGTTATAGTTTTTTTAATCACTCAGATTATTTTAATAGGCAGATTTGATATGTTTGAAATAAATGAGTGTGTGCCTGTATTTATTGACATAAATAGACTTACAGTTACAAATATATTAAAAAAAGGTTTTATTCTAAAATCATTTTTATAAGTTTTATGAAAAAGTTATATTGTTTAAAAAATTTATATTATTTAAGCCTTTTATTTTGTTTGAAAAGGTTAGAATTTCACTTGACCTATCCAACTAAGATCAGAGATTGATGGAAAAAAAGATAAAGTTCAATTTTAAATTTGGGAAAAGGACCACGTGGAAGTGTAAAAACAAAGACTCTTTAATCAGTCATTGGAATTAACTAGAAATAAAGATCATTTTGGGGACCAGATTCAACAATTAATTTAGAAAAAATTGACAATTTTGAAAGACATTAATCAGATAGTGTAATTAATGAAAACTATCTGTTTTTGGTTGAGAGATCATGAAACAGACTAATTTGTATAAAAGGCTGACAATAAGTCTGTTAAAGAGAGAATAAACTAAAATGTTGGAGAAAAATAAACTAGATTTGTTTTGGAGAAATTCTACATTAACATGATCTGCTACAAAAGATATTTTGTTATGGCTTTCATTTTTCCCATCAAAAAACTCATGCACATCTGAATAATTTGAACCCAAAAGTATTAAACATATTGTGACTGATTGCTAAAAATGAAAGCATAAACTGATTGCTCACCTGTGCTTTTAAATCTAAATGGAAATAAGAAGTAAAATGCTGAAATGTGCAAAACCATGCTGCTATTTCATTTATACCATTGCTGAGTTCAAACCCAAAGAAGAATGCTAAATATATAAAAAACAAATATCCATGGTCTATTGAAAGTAATTATACCAAGAAGAATGAAGAAACAATTCCAGTGCCAAATGATTCCTATAGAAGTGATTTTATGATCATCATCACAGTAAAAAATTGCAAGCCCCAAGCCAAGAAAAGAATAGCACTGTTTCAGGAAACTGCTGTAAATGGGTAAATATACACATGTTACAAATTGGTGTGTGGCTGATATCAAATTAGAAACCTTCAATAAACTGACTTTAAAATCCTTGGACTCTTGGAAAGTGTGTGACCCAAAGAAGAATTGGTAGTATGAATTTTAATTATATTTTTGTTAGTGATTATTAACAAAACTTTTAATAAGAAACCCCTTTATATCTCTTTTTTAAATCTCTGAAACTTAAAACAAAATCCATTAAAGAT
Source organism: Epiperipatus broadwayi (assembly GCA_028023455.1). Classification (NCBI taxonomy): domain Eukaryota; kingdom Metazoa; phylum Onychophora; class Udeonychophora; order Euonychophora; family Peripatidae; genus Epiperipatus; species Epiperipatus broadwayi. The sequence goes on from JAQFVV010006491.1 coordinate 882,723, forward strand.
TTTAAATAATAATAAATATTGCTCTTTTGATATTATATATTCTGAAATTATTGCATGTATCCACTTATCTACATATTTTATTTTATAAAATGTGTTATTGTGTATTCTTTTAAATATTATAAAATGTTGATTTATATTATATGTTAAAAAGGTTTAATAGTATTTTGGTCATAATGGGGATTAATACATACACATATGTAGTAATACAATTATGTTTACTTTTACATGTATATTTGTTGAGTATGATTGTAGAAAGTTTAACATTAAGAGAGTTGGAATTTTTAAAAATGGTTAGTCACCTCCATTGGTAAAAAGGAAGATATGTAATTTGAAGCTTATTTCTGTAAGTGCTCTTATCTCTTTATAATCTGACTAACCCTTCTCTAATTAATTATTTATATATATATATATATATATATATATATATATATATATAATGTTTAAATTTATAAAGGTGAAAATATATGTTATATGCAATAGGCAATAGGCAAGTATGTGCGTGCATAGAGTGTTTATTTTTTTTAATGAAATTTTTTTGAATACAAATTTTTAGTTATTGACTATACAAATTGATGCACACACATTATACTATGATATAAACATTGAATATGTGTCATTAAAGGGAAAGGGGGGAGATTTTGGTAGTATTAATATGATTTAAATATAAACAATTTGTCATTATTATTTATATAAATTTTTATATAATATATAAGTCTTTTTAATATTATGTATATTTTATCAGTCAGTAATAAATGTTAATTTGTTTTTATTAAAAAGAGGCATATATCTTTATTATGAGTTATTTATTGTCTTGTTAATTATGACCATCATCATCACTGATAAATATCAATCATTAAGTCACAATTTCTATATAATAATGTTTTAGGTAAAGTCATTATAGGTTTATAAGAAGCCAAATTTTATGTTGTAAGATTAGTTATGACCATCATCATCACTGATGAATATTAATTGTTAAATCATAATTTAAATATAATATTTTAGGAAAATAAGTATAGGTTGATAAAGTATAAATTTTATATTGTGAGTTAGTTCTAAAGCTATGACTGGAAGTATCTTTATCATCATCATCATCTTCATCATGTTTTAAATCAATAATCTAAATAAATGTGTTTAATGACCATAGATAAATAATGGTTATCACTGTATTTGTTTATCATCTGTGAGCCATTATAAGGTAATGACTACCATCAAGATCATCAAATATCATTCAAGGTTGAGTTAATTGCCACTGATAAACCTATAGGGTTTAATATGAGCTAGCAAGACTTATGAGAATGTTAAAATGCATTTCTGATGTTTAAAATCTATATAATAATTTTGTCTGATAATTTTATATGCACAACTAAAAAATTATAAGGATGTTTTGTTTTCCTTAATGTTAGTGCAAAGGTGATATGGTTCTAAAATACAAAATCCTATATCCTGTTATAAATAAGGTACTAAATGGGTCAAACCAGCTACATCTATAAGTAGGTATATAATGTAACTTTGTCTAGGTTAAGATAGCCTGGTAGTGCCTGATAGACTATATTCACTTAGAAAAACTAATATAAAATGCATTAAAAACACCTACTATGTTCATTTTGTCATCATTTCCCCCTCAAACCATTTAATTTATTTTATTGATATTTTTATAAGTTACAAAGGGCATCTTTTATAGTTACAATATATAGAAAAAAAGAGAGTTATATTACTATTATAGTTTAGTGATTTATGAATTGATTAATAATGCAAAATTTATTTTATCTTTTTATTGTTTTTCTTTTTGTTTTGAAGTTAAAATGGTCATACTTACTTTAAAATATCTATTACTAATAATTACAAAAATAGTTCTAGATAAAGAAATAAATCTATTATTATGTAAATGCATTGTGATTTCAATTTTTTTTAATTATTAATAATTATAATTTGTTTTCTCTATTGTCAATATTATAAATAGTGATCTTTTTAAATATTTAAGAAATTGGTGTTTTTTTATTATCTTACACTCTATAGCTAATGTGGGTGTAACATGGAGAGTGTAATGGAAGAATAAAAGATATAGTTTCACATATGTGATTAACATATTTAATTATTATATCATTTCTAGAATACAATTGTAGTAATTTAGTACTGATAAATATTAAACAAATAATGAACGTATATGTAAATGATTGTGACTAGAAACAATTGAATAGAGCTAGTTCAGAATAAAATATATCTCAGGAATTATTTGTCATTTTCAGATATCTTTGATTATACATTTCTACAGTGGTAAAAGTTTTAAATATATCTAAAAAGATATTACATACAGAGAGAAAAGAAGTTGAGTTACTACAAGTGTTTGCATTTACTTAAAAAAATTAAAACATATATTAATCTTTTGGTGAGTTATAAAATTTATATTTGGACTAGAGATAATATATAGTGTAATAAATGATTAGCATAATCATTAATATAGTTATCTGAGGTAATCGATGTCAAATTTGTGAGTACAGAAAGTTTGACACTTATAAACCAAACTGTAGTGATTTACTATTGATAGTATTGAACAGATAATATAAGAATTTGGGACCTAATCAATTGAAGAGTGCTGATTCAGCATGAAATATATCTGAAAGTCATCTGTGTTTTCAGTTGTCTTTTTATTCACATCTTTCAAAAAAATTTAATATGGTAGAACTTTTAAGTAATGTATATTTAATACATACATACATATTGCACCGGTCAGAATTGTATGTTCATTTAACAAGGTTTAGAATCTAAGCAAAAGTACCTTAAATCCACTCATGCCCGAGATACACAGGTCAGGAGCAATCATGAATTCTGCCCTATTTGCTCTTCTCTAAAACTATAACATTATAAACAACACTTCTGATGATAACATGAAATTTTATTCATTCTGGTCCCAGAGACACAGCAGAGAAACATGAGATCTATAGGGTAATTAATGTAAATAAATACCAAATATTGGCTCAATCAAATATCTTATGTAAAGGGACAATTTATAAATTTTAAATGAATTGCACACAGCTAGCATTGCAAAAGAAACATGAATTATAAAATAGTAACCATCCAGAATGAGCAAGAACAGAATAACCCAGAGATAAATATCTATTTGAAATAATCAGTTATAACTTCTAAATATTACTGACATTATTATAAATATTTAATGGAATTCAATGAGTGAGAGTCAGTAAGACACAACACATGAGTAATTATTAAAATATAATAATTTAATAAATATAAACAATTTAATTTACATTAGAAAACATAGCACAGATTTAATGCGGTTATTACTTTGCATATAAGCAACTGATTTAGTATGCTAATGAGTTATAGTATAATAATAAATTAATGTTATCAATGTGGTGATCATTACTTTAAGTAATGATAAGGACGTTTATAAATTCATCTCTAAAGAGAGGTTTACTCTTGATATGATAGTTAATAATTTATTGTTTATGAGCATATTTAGGCCTGTACAAATGAGGAATGGGTTAGCCTAAATTAGCTTTACTGTGACAATCCTAAAATATTCAACTAATTATAAAATGAGTGGTTTACAAACATCACTGCGCCACATCTTATAAATAAAATGAGAACTACATATAAAAGAACTCGCAGTGCTAACTATAATGACAGCATTTAAAATGGAGAAGATGTCCGTCTTTGGACTGGAAGGCTTTATCACATATATGATTCCGCTTGTATTTATTACAAGGCGATATTAAAAAATATGAGTGGTAAGGATTCCATGGCATGCCCTCCAACGTGTCACAGGCAGAGCCTTAATACTCTAATGTTTATCCTGAGATCGGTTATACCAAACCTCATTCCTATACGAGTTACGTGAAGAAAATCCGGATTTCGGATGAGTAAATATGATAAAGCAAAATATAATTCTTTAAAATGCTATCATAAGTAAGCAACGTGAATATGGCTTAAGTCTTAAATGACTAATGAAATAATTTAAGCTTAAATAAAGCAATAATAGCATGCATAATGCCATGATAAAATGATAACCCACTCAGCATCGTACGTATAACTTTAATAAATTTAGGATGTCGAATATAAAAGAGGGAAAAATATTATTTTTCCTATTTAACAAACCCAAGCATTCCTAAACGACAATATATTAATTAATTTAACTCTTAATGGTGTATAAGTAATAAATAATTATTAAAGTATATTAATAATCAAATTTATTAAAAGAACATAAATTGCATTTAAATATCGATAGTGATATGATTTTTAAATGATCCGCCATTAAGCATAATTTCAAAATATTTAACCGAGCGAACAGTGTTCAATAAAAAATTTTACATTTAACTATTTAAATATTCCAAAAATATCAAAATAATGATTGAAATAATATAAGTTCGCTAGATTAAAACATTAGCATACTAAAATTAATTTAATAAAATATATTTTTAAAATAAGTTTTGCCGCATGAAATAAAATAATTAGAATGTGAAACTTAAAAAAAACTAATAATAAATTTACAGTACATAATTCTGTGCTTAGCGTTTCAAAAAACAAGTTTAAAAACTTAAAAGAGAAAAATCATAAATTTAACGATAATTAAGTTTATAATCAGTTATAAAATAAATAAAGATTACATTCTGATTACAATTAAGATTTAGGAAAGAAATAAAGTAAGGAGAATTAAGAGTTCATTCTTCGGCAAAACGGATTACCTTTAGAAATTATGGTGGCCACTTATAATAACGTATATGAAGTTTAGCAAGGCACAATATTAATAAAATAATGGTAGGCATCTTCCAATATTCTTTACAATTAAACATAGCAGTTCTCAAGCAGCGATGGCATGGCAGAAGGCAGGACAGAGACGATTTAAGATCAGGGAGGCAAATTCCTTTTACTCACAGTCCATTTTGTTACCACTCTCTACACAAATACCAGAGAGAAGAGTGATTTGAACTCCTTCCGTGCATTCCTATAACTTTTGCTCCTCCTACACTTGAAATTTAGCAATATTGGAAGATGTAAACAATACGTTCCAAAAAGCAGATTATTTAAACGTATTTTAAAATTGCAAATAACTTTAAAATATGATTTTTGGTTCGATTTGAAATGAGAATGACATTTTTAAATTGTAATAATATTTTTTTAGAATTTCTGGCATTGTTTTAGCTCTACATTAATTGTATTTATTTTTATATCTATAATACATACACACACATACACAATTATCTAAATGAAGGGAATTTACAAGCTTGAAAATAAAATATACTTAACCTAAAATAATAATTCAACTGGTTACACATAACCTTTTCTTAAATAAACAGGGTGGAAGTGATATGTGTATATGTGTGTGCTTAACATTCCTGGATGTCCAAATAAACATATAAACAGGTTCAAACCCTACTTTAAAGATATGTAATGTCATCAGGTAGTGAAGTTAAATATGTACTACAGATTTACCACTTCAATATATATATATACAAAATTAAATGCCAGTCAACACTTTATTATTTAAGGAATATATATATAAATACATAATACAAATAAAATGTCAGTTAATTAAAAACTATTGTAATAAGAATAAAAATAATAAATATAATGGTAATTAACTATTATATAGGTTCTTTCAATCTGCAGAAGTACTTTCAGTTAAAAAATTAGCCGAAGGTACTTCTGTGGATTGAAAGACTGTATTCAATAGTTAATTATTATTATATTTATTATTTTTATTGTTATATATATATAGTAAAGATTAGTTAATGAGTTAAATTATATATATATATGTTAATTCTAATATTTTCACGGATAAAAGATGTCATATTATTATTACTATTTGCGGGATATTCCGCGTAGTGAAAAAGCTAAATGCTGACGTTTCAGTACTGAAACATCAGCATTTAGCTTTTTCACTATACGGAATATCCCGCAAATAGTAATAATAATATGACATATATATATATAGTAATGATAATTTTCCCACAGTACAAGGAATATGGATTTAAATCCAGAAACAATGATATATAATGATATACTCAATATGTAAAAAATAAATTTGCAAGGTAAATTTTGATTGAAAATTGAAAGGTTAATAAAATTCGAACAAAAGGATTTAATTCAAATATATAATAATATTAACCAATGTGATGATGACGATTTATAATTTAAAAGTACAAATATTTCCAAAAGTATTTTATTTATTTTTCAGTTTCAATAAAAACTAAACTCAAAAGTGCCAAATCTAAAAAGAGTTTCTTTTGGAAAATGTTTAAAGGAACAATCATCAATTACAAATTGTCACCCTCATCCTTGCATGAATTCCCCCAGTGGATTGCATGATTTCTCAGGGCTGTGGTTATTAACTAGCATATGGTATTAAAAGCATAATGTTTTAGTTTGAGTTACAAAGACAAAGAAAATGGGTTAATAATTAAAAAATAATTTATTTATAATGAATAAATAAAACTGCTGTGTATGTACTATATAAATTATTAAATATCATAGTAATAATTATATTTTTAATTTAAGTTTAGTTTAAGTTTAAGGTTTTATAATATTTATAATGGTAAGATCTTATCATGTTAAATATTGAAACAGTCACAAACTATTTTTTCCTGCTGCTATCGTTCTATTAATGTTTTTTCCATTGTCTAACAGTTTAGAAAGAAAGAAAAATCATTGCTGACATTAAATTATAGCTTGATAATTTCTAAAATATTATTAATTCCAAAATTTTAATTAGCTTTGCTATTCAGTTTTACTTTAAAAATGTGAGGAAATTTATTTAAAACTTAGTTCAGAATGGCTAACTAGAAAAGATTCAAATTTATATTTTTAGGAACTTACCAAGTCAAATTCCCTCCCATATATAGATTAATTTTTTTATTCCTTTATATTGCAATTTATCATTACTATTTAATTCTTATTACAAAGTAAATTTATAAAATATGATCAACGCATAAACTAATTTTTCTTTTAATTTTTTTTAGGCAGTTTACTCAAGCAATATGTATATATACACACATACGCAAATGACAGTGTGTATATTGATTAGTCAGTTCATAAGAGTTTTTATTAAGCATTTTTTTCTCTGCATTTTTTAATATAATCAATATGAGCTGCATGGATTTGTTATAGTTGCAATATATAACTAAATATCGAAAAATTGTATTAAATTCAAGACTTTCTTCTCAGTAATTTATTCAGTTAGAAAATGATTAAATCAAACTATTAACAAAAAAAAATATCATAAAACAAAGTAAATTTAGATGAATTCATCATAGGTGAATGCATACATGTATATAAATAAACACACACTCATTCTTAAATGTAAAGTATATCAAATGTCGACACACACATTATGAAAGTCTATAAGCATATAAATTGATAAAATAACAGATTATATACAGTATATTGTCAATCTTAAGAAATAAATAGATTAGAAGGGTTTTATCTAGAAATAGAGTGTGTGCATTTATTAATCAAAATTGTAATTCCATTTTTAACAGATTAGTTTGATTTGAAGGGTTGAAACTTTAAAGACTTTTTACTTCAATAAATTGAAAATTTATGATAGAAAAATTATTTTATCTTACTAACATTTGGTTAATATTTCTTTAAACTATATATTTATAGGGGAAAAAATATTTAAAATAAAAATACTAAAAAATATTTAAGTTTTCTATTTTTCTTTTTACATAGACTTTTAATGAAGTAAATTTTCACATAGTTTAGCCACTAAGAAATTAGTTTTTTTCAAAATTTTGATGATCTGCTAAAATGGTTTTTTTCCTAAAGTTTTAATTGTGATACACTAAGGTTCATGTGATACCAATCAAAAGTTATAAAAGAAATTGATTTTTCTGCAAATTCCAGGTATTTAGCATAATTGACACATTCTCTTATCTTTTTTTATGCATATCTATTTCCAAATTATTGAAATTAAAATTGTATACAACTCAGAGAGAGACAATTTATTTCTAGATATTTTACTAAACTAACATCAAAATAACAAAATTTTTCTTAGCACCATGAATAATTGAAAGTCTATTACAATTAAAATAAAGTTAATAACGAATGTAAGTAATAAGATTTTTTTTAAAGTTTAATAAATTATTGTAAGAGCTTTAAAAAATGTTGAAATTATTTTGAAGTTTGCAAATTTTTATTAATTTAACTGGCCAAAATCTCATAGATAAATAAAATCTTATGTTAATAACTTGAAAATTATTGGTGAAATGTGATCCCACATATATAGACTTTATTTTATAAACTGTAGAAAGCTTGTGGTTTATATATACAAAGATATAAAATATAAACTTTACATCCATTTATATATTTAATTAAATTGTTATACTTATTAATTTCTTCCTTCTATTTGTAGAAATTATCATTGTTAAGAAAAAAATTCAATAAATTAGAGAAATCATTTTATACCATAATAATGTCATATGCATTAACACTTTAACATGTTGACATATTTTCTATTGCTATCACAATTTTTGTAAATGTGTACCATTTGATTTTAATATTAGTTCTTCATTTTGTGTTAGAAGTCAATAAATTGGATTTGATTTGTTAGAAATATAAGTTTGCAAACAAAAAACGTTCTAAAAAAATCATATTTGCACTTTGAAAATATTGAAAAAATAATATAATGTTCAGATTTATTAAGTACATAGATTATATGAAATTAAAGAGAAAATATTTTGCCTTTTTAGCATATGCATCTTACTGATTTTATAATAACTCAATGTGATCATGTTCAGTACAGAGAAGACTCTCAAACCTAAACGCAATATAGAGACTTTATAATGATAAGAGTGAACTGTCTTATCTCTAACCTAAATTCTGATTTATATAGGAAAATGTGAAGTGCCTTGCTTTGAGAGAGTCAAGATGTTATTTTATTTTACATCCATTACTTACTTACATAATGTTCATGAAATACAAATTAATAAAAATTGTGTAAGAAATATTCTGATTTATTTATTAAGCACATACTTCCATAAAATTAAAGAGAAATGTTATCACCTTTTTAACATATGCACCTTATTGATTTTATTGTAACTCAATCCTTTCTCTTTAATTTTATATGATCTATGTGCTTAATAAATAAATCTGTACATAATTTCTATTAATTCATAATATTAACATGTAGTAAATTGAAAGATTTCATGAATATTAATGTATGTAAGAAAGTCATGGATATAAAAATGAACAGAGTAACATCTTCACTCTCTCAGATCAAGAGGCTTCAGACTGGAAAATATAAGTCAGAATTTAGATCAAAGATAAAATGGCCACTTTTATCTTTATAAAGTCTCATTCTTGGGTTTGAAAGAGACCTCTATACTATACATGATAGTTTTGAGCTACTATAAAATCAGTAATGTGCATATGTTAAAAAGGTAAAATCCTTTCTCTTTAATGAAAAAATAATAAAAACAGAAAACACAATGAAAACAAATAACTTTTTCGTCATTCAGTAATAGACTTGAAATAAGTTAAATGAGCAACTTAAAATATCAATGAAACCTTTTTTAAATGAAGTTTATTTTTGAAATAGGAATGCATAATTGTGAAACCCTAATAAATCTACAAAATTATGCTTTAAAATATAAAATTGCATTTATAATTTTTAGAATATTTCAAACCATCCTATCACAGTGTCAGTAAAGGTGTTAACAATCAGTTTCACAAAGTATGGTCATTATACTAGCTGTGGTTATGCTAGAATTTGTTTACTTCTAGTTTTAAAATTAAAATGTATACCTAAAATAAAGATGTAATAATGTGCATTTTTGAATTAGATACAAAAAATTAAAGCTTTTTGCTATTCCAAAAATATTCTTGGATTAATTTTATAAATGCTCTTAAAAATCAGATTACAATAAACAAATTCTATCAAATGTGGAAGCTGGTCTAAATTATTTCAACTGTTCTACCGATTGGAAAGTATACTTTTCAGATTGAAAAAAAATAATATATCGATATTATATTTTGTTTTTTAGCATCAAAGGAATACACAATTAGAATAATAATATTAAATAATGTGCAGAAGAATGAATCCCCAAAGTAAACAAACACACAATACATCAAATGTCTAAGTATTTAAAATATTTATGAAATTACAACAGTTTAAGGATTTGAAATCTAGAGAAAAAAAAATCTTTTATTTAAATTGATTATTTTAAAAATATCTACATGTAACTAGGCAAACATTTTTATAATTTTCATTAGAAACTTTATTATAGATATTTTTTATTTCTTGTCCGTATGTTCTTGTATTCTGGCTGATATCAATAACTGTAAACGAAAAAAAAATGTTTTTGTTTCCTCTATTGTTTCAAAATAAAGTAGGAGGAAAAAAATCGATATTTTATATTTTATTTACACAGGTAAATACAATTTTGATAAAATGACAGGCTATAAAAACACCAACAAATTTTTCAAGAGTGCAAATATGTACATGTATCATTTAAATGGAAATCATAGTAAACTTACAAATTGAATAAATAGTTTTTCAAAGATAGTATCATCAATAGAATATTTGATATTTGCTGCTAGTTAAACACCTGGAAGTGAAATTTATACTCACAGTATATTGCATTTGGCATCTAGGTCGTCAAAACTTTGGATAACATGGATTAAATATTTATATAATGAATTTTTATCATTATTTGCCTGAATTGATACAAAATCCACATTTTAATGTGACAGTGCTTACTTAAGAAAATAGTAGTTCTGAACATTTATTGTATAGAGTATTTTTGCATAGAAAAAAAATCATATCCTCAGTGAAGTTTAATATTCACAGAGCATAATATTACAGTTTGTAAAATATATTTGAAATTATATTATTATATTTATTAAATTACAGAATGATTAAAGTTAAATAAAAAATGATACAACTTTCTTGACAATATGAGAGTCCATAGAAAAAAATATTTACTCTTATGGCAGCACAAATTGAGTATATCCCATGGTCACTTATATTGAAATATACTTTGAATCACATAGATTTAATGAATATTTGTGTTTCTTAAATTGAATTATTTTGATGATGGGTAAGGCATTCTTTAAAATCCTATACACAATTAGTGGAAAATGTTTTTTTATGTTTGGCAACCATGGGATGTGCTGCATTTTCATGATCATATATTAGACTTCATATACATAATTGTTGAATAATATGTTCTATACACATACATACACATCTTAACAGAGCAATTAATAAATTACTAAAAACAATAAAACAATATATCATATTATTTTCTTCTCTAGACATTGCACTGTAGGCAAAACCGATACAATTTGTATAAATATCAAATATGTATTCTGTCTACATTGATGATATATATTAATTTAAACTGATATTTTTTATACTCTGTTAATATATGATTTTTTTTTGTTTTATGCACAACTACTTGTTTTGTGTGCGAACATATTATTATTATTGTTAATCATTTATCATTACTATATATATATGAAAAACAAAAAAACACAAGTTAAAACTTGCTAATGTTTGTATTTATGACAATAGATGGCGTTCTACCAAAAACACCATCAAGCGTAAGTTTGTTTACATAAACATCAGAGCAAGCTTTCACTATCTCTAACTTTAGTTCCACCTTCAGATCATGATTTCAAACTATTTGCTATCATCAGTGAAGGACAGGAATAAGAAAATAGATCTAAACACAAACTCTGAGCATTTATGAAACAGTTTCTATTCAGCTTGCAAGCGTGAATCTTTTAGACACGTAATGTCTTCAAACTCAGCATAGCAAGCCAGATAGGTACATGGGTCTGATATCAGTTCAGCATCACAAAATAGTAGAACCCTCTGCAATATATATCATTGCAAGAAAGACCTCAAAGGTACATTTATGAAAAACAAAAAAAACAAGTTAAAACTCGCTAATGCTTGTATTTATGACAATAGATGGCGTTCTACCAAAAACACTGTCAAGCATAAGTTTGTTTTCATAAACATCAGAGCAAGCATTCACTATCTCTAACTTTAGTTCCACCTTCAGATCATGATTTCAAGCTATTTGCTATCATCAGTGAAGGACAAGAATAAGAAAATAGATCTAAACACAAACTCTGAGCGTTTATGAAACAGTTTCTATTCAGCTTGCAAGCATGAATCTTTTAGACATGTAATGTCTTCAAACTCAGCATAGCAAGCCAGATAGCTACATGGGTCTGATATCAGTTCAGCATCACCACATAGTAGAAGCCTCTGCAATATATATCATTGCAAGAAAGACCTCAAAGGTACATTTATGAAAAACAAAAAAACACAAGTTAAAACTTGCTAATGCTTGCTCTGACGTTTATGTAAACAAACTTACGCCTGACAGTGTTTTTGGTAGAACGCCATCTATTGTCATAAATACAAGCATTAGCAAGTTTTAACTTGTGTTTTTTTTGTTTTCCATAAATGTACCTTTGAGGTCTTTCTTGCAATGATATATATTGCAGAGGCTTTTACTATGTGGTAATGCTGAACTGATATCAGACCCATGTAGCTATTTGGCTTGCTATGCTGAGTTTGAAGACATTATGTGTCTAAAAGATTCATGCTTTCAAGCTGTATAGAAACTGTTTCATAAATGCTCAGAGTTTGTGTTTAGATCTATTTTCTTATTTTTGTCCTTCACTGACAATAGCAAATAGCTTGAAATCATGATCTGAAGGTGGAACTAAAGTTAGAGATAGTGAATGCTTGCTCTGACGTTTATGTAAACAAACTTACGCTTGACGGTGTTTTTGGTAGAATGCCATCTATTGTCATATATATATATAATAGACAAAACTCTCTCCATATAGTAGTGCCATTCAAAGCAAGACAGTAATCAATGGATGCCAGAAGGCTTGTGCATAAAATCCCTATCTAGTGCCTACTTATCAATATTTCCAAACTAGTTTATGAGCAAGCATAGGAGATAGTGATCATGTGATATTTAAAGGTTTAATACTATATATTTATATGATCAATAGATGGCATTTCACCAAAACCACCAAAACAAGTGTTAGGCTGAGTTTGAAGACTTTACCGGTCTGAAAAATTCACGCTTGCAAGCTGATAGAAACATTTTGCATAAACACTTGGAGTCAGTATTTAGATCTAGTTTCTAACTCTATCCTTCACTGATGATAGCAAATAGCTTGAAATCAGTCAGTATTTAGATCTAGTTTCTAACTCTATCCTTCACTGATGATAGCAAATAGCTTGAAATCATCTGATCTGAGGGTGAGAAAATTAAAGAGATAGTTAATTCTGACTCTTCTGTCATTTATGTAAACAAATTTTACACTTGTTTCGGTGAAATGCCATCTATTGATCATAAATAACAAGTGATAGCAAGTTATGTGAATAACTTGTTTTTGTTTTTCATATATATATATATATACATATATACATAATATTTAAATACATGTATATTGTTGATACTAAACATAATGTAATTATAAGGGAGTTGAACTCAGACTTTCAAATTATCTACAGCTATCCAATACATGTTATACAAACTATATACATCACCACATACATGGGAAAGAGATAAATGATAAAGCCAATATACATATATCATTTATTAAATATATTGGAGATTATTGATCTTTTTCACATGTATGTTGCCATGTCTATAGTATGTATAAGATAAATATTTAGAAGGGACTTGAACTCAGAATTTCAAGTTTCTTACAGCTATGCACTCCATCTTATAAAACTGATACACACACACACACACACACACACATATATATATATATATATATATATACATGAGAAAAAGATAAATGATCTCCAATGTATAAATTTCATGCTGAACCAGCAGTCATCAGTTGGTCCAGCTCACCACCTCACACACCTATATTCAATCAGTGCTCAGTCTATATTAACTTGGAAAATCTTCAAACTGTTACTGGACAAGCTTCAATCTTTTTTATCCTCCAACTCTTCAGCCATCCATATCATTGAAATCTGATGATGGACTACTCAAAACCCTTGTTGATGCAAATCTTATTATCACACCCATGTTGAATCACCAAAGGTTTTGAGTGTTTCATTATGGGATTTTCAATGAATTGAATGACTAAAGAGTTGGAGGTTGGAGAAAATTGAAGCTTGTCCATTAAAGATTGAATATTTGCTATAACTGAGAAGAGATTGTATATATGTGTGGGAGATGTAATCTAGTCTAAATGATGCATGCTAATTTAGCAAGAAATATGTATATTGGAGATCATTTATCTTTTCCACATCTATGTAGTCATGTGTATTGGTTGTATAAGATGAAGTGCCTATCTTATGAAGCTTGAAAGTCTCAGTTCCAGTTTCTTCTAATTACATTAAAATATAGACAATACATTTATATTTGAATAGTATATATATATATATATATATATATCAAATATAAATGTATATGTCTATAAAAATCATATAATATTACAATACTAGCCAAAAACAAAATGTTATTCAAATTCTCTCATGGCAAGTGAAATTCAACTAGATAGAAACAACAGACATATATAAAACCTTTCCATAATTCACTTCAAAAACAAACCACCTTCATGAGATTGATGACCTCATATATATATATATATATATATATATATATATATATATATATATGGTGTACAGATTCAAGTATATGAAAGATTGTATGTAGCATGACAAAGAGTGGTCTAGGGTTTACAATCTTGCAAATATTTGCAGTATATGGTAATTTGAGAAGAGTCCTATACTTGTGAAAATCTAAAATATGATTGCTTACAAATATTTCATTAGTCCAACCATAATTCTGCACATATATGTATATATTTTACTATATTTTATTTCAAACACATCAATGTAGATGTCAAAAAAATATATATATGATTCTTAATATATATCTTGATCATTAAAGATCTCACATGACTTAGATTAGGCCATCATAATCTTATAATAATCATATATCATAGTTACCACTTATCTATGTGAATTATATAATCCTAATTCATATACAACTTTTCAAAAAGTTTTATTTTAATCAAAAATTTTTAAATAAAAATACAAATGATTGTAAATAATCTTTTTGATAAGAAATTACTGCTTTTTGGAGTTAAAATATAAACATTATATTTTATTATAGATCAAATATTTCTATTAATTTTTAAAAATATGCATGTCAAATATTTTAATTTATCCCACTTCGTCACTTATCTTATGCTCACAATCTTATTTCTGTATACAATTAAAGTAACTCTCATGCATGTTTATAAAAATTAATAGATAGATTTGATCTTAAATAATATTTAAAGTTTTTGAGATTAAGGACGTAGAAAAGTGTCAAATTACTAAAAAATAATTTAGGATCATTTGAAAATTTAGTGAAAGATTATAACTTGAAACAAAAGCGCCATTTAAAAATGAAGATATTTTCAAGTTAAGTTTATGTAATATTAAAAGTAGGTCGAAGTAAAGAAGGGATTCTCTCCAGGGATTCTCTCTTTTCTTCATAGGGTAAGCATGTGTTTTAAAGACCTACAGAGGTCCCTAGTGACGATTTTTTCAGACGCTCATTGCTAAGGTTTACAGCCTTGTTAAAACTATTAAATATTAATTGTAAAATGTTGTAGTAAATATTGTATAGGGGAAAAAAGTAAATATACAGCTTTTAAATAGCCTAGTATAAACAAGGGCCTCTTTAATATGCCCGTATTTCAGAACATATTTGTCAATTTTTGTATGAGGAAGTTTTAGTGAGGGTTTACCTTTGTTTAAACCTCATCTTAAAAATAGCTGATATCTATGTACTAACCAACATTGGAAAGTTAGTTAAGGATATAGGTCTATCATCGGAAAAAAAAAACTTCCTAAATTGAAATTTATTTTATAGATATGGCAGGAAGATAAGTATCATTCTTCAAATGATATATACACACACACACATATATATATAACATGCACACACGTGTATATATATATCAAAAGTGACGGATTATGGTTTATTGTAAAAGTTAATTACTAATAAAAAATTATTTTACAAAAAAAAAAGTTAATTATTAATAAAACATTGCATTTCTTTTACTAACTGGTGTATTAGGATTTTTATCAGACCCATTAGATGGATGCGGGATATCGCAATATTGTCTAAAAAAAATTAAAGTAATTTATTTACACACGATTAATCAGAAGCAAATTAATAAACCCCAGTGTTATTTAAAAAAATTATACAAGGTTTTTAAACATTCTTTTTAAAAACAATTTTGCTTCCAGGTATATATTAACAGATGAATACTTTTATAAACATTGATCGCTGGGTAAGGTATTCAAAGATAAACAGATAAGTTACTATAATTACAATAAACAAAGCTGATTTCAAATATCTTATTTTTATTCTATTTTTTTTAAAGCAATTATGTCAACTAAAAAAAACATTTTGCAATAAATTTCTATATAAAGGAAAATTAGTTTATAATTTAGTAAATTAAAATCAAACATTAGTAAATAAAATGAAATTATACTAGACATAAAGAAGTATCTTATAAAAATATAGATGAATATAAATAGATAGGCACATAAACAGATAAACAGACAATAATATATAGACAAGTGGATGATTGATGTATAAAGTGATACACAGACAGATAGATATATAGACAGAAACATAGAAAAATTGACAGATAATAATCAGACAGATAAATAGAGGCAAAAACTCTAACAAAGATACAGACTAAAAGAATAAACGGAGAAATGGATAGAAAGAGAA
This sequence comes from Epiperipatus broadwayi, assembly GCA_028023455.1. Classification (NCBI taxonomy): domain Eukaryota; kingdom Metazoa; phylum Onychophora; class Udeonychophora; order Euonychophora; family Peripatidae; genus Epiperipatus; species Epiperipatus broadwayi. Next base: position 899,474 of record JAQFVV010006491.1, read on the forward strand.
AAATGGATGAATATATATATATATATATTGACAAATAAGTAAACAAATATAAAAATAGATAAAAGATAGTAAGGAAAGTGGCAGACAGAGAGATAGTTAGGTAAATGTATAGATCGTTAGGTAAATAGATAGATGAATAGAAACATGGGTAGATAGATAAAAAAATGGAAAACATATATGTAGATTAAAAAATTAGATCAATTTATTAGCATATAGATAGACTAATAGATTAACTGATTAAAAGACATAAGACATGTAGATATATAAACAGATAAATGGATAAATAAGTAAGAAGATAGATAGAAAGATAAATATACATATACGTAAATTCATGAAGAGATGGTTAGAAAAACTAATTCGGATGTATTACACAAATATGTAGATATATAAAGATAGGAAGATAAATACTAGATATATTAATGAATAAATTGATAGGTAGATAGTATACAAACAAGTAAATAAAAAAAGATAATATATTTATTCTAATTTACATTATCGCTATTATAATAAATCAAAAAAAAGTTAAAATAAAATTAATTATATTCAAAATATTAATAAAATCCTCGTGCATTAATATTTCTATAAATTGTCCCACTTTTTTTAGCTATAAAGTAATTTAGCTATAGAAAAGAAAAATTTAGGAAATAGGACGACAAATATTATTTCAAAATGTTTTTCTTACACTCTACATTTGAAAATATTTTTTTTATTATCATATAAACATGAAGAATCATATAATATATACTCTTCGGGGTTTTTTTTTTTTTGATTTATATATATATTTCTTTTAGTTTAAAGACAACTAGTATGCAAACTCAGAATTACTAATATTATATTATTGCCATATTGTTGTTATTATTATTACATCTATAGATCTGAAAATATATTTGTCAGAATTGAATTGTGTTAATGATTATTGTAATTAAAATGGAGTACTACCCTTCTATCTATCTATCTATCTATCTACCTACCTATCTATCTATCTATCTATCTATCTATCTATCTATCTATCTATCTATCTATCTATCTATCTATCTATCTATCTATCTATCTATCTATCTATCTATCTATCTATCTATCTATCTATCTATCTATCTATCTATCTATCTATCTATCTATCTATCTATCTATCTATCTCTATCTATCTATCTATCTATCTATCTATCTATCTATCTATCTATCTATCTATCTATCTATCTATCTATCTATCTATCTATCTATCTATCTATCTATCTATCTATCTATCTATCTATCTATCTATCTATCTATCTATCTATCTATCTATCTATCTATCTATCTATCTATCTATCTATCTATCTATCTATCTATCTATCTATCTATCTATCTATCTATCTATCTATCTATCTATCTATCTATCTATCTATCTATCTATCTATCTATCTATCTATCTATCTATCTATCTATCTATCTATCTATCTATCTATCTATCTATCTATCTATCTATCTATCTATCTATCTATCTATCTATCTATCTATCTATCTATCTATCTATCTATCTATCTATCTATCTATCTATCTATCTATCTATCTATCTATCTATCTATCTATCTATCTATCTATCTATCTATCTATCTATCTATCTATCTATCTATCTATCTATCTATCTATCTATCTACACACATTAACATATATAAACTGCTTTGAAAAAATACAATATCAAGTTTTCACAAAAAGTAACTTCTATATATAATAAAAAAACAAATAAAAAACAATAACACCTAATAACATTTATATAAATTAAAATCAAAACTCAAAAATTAAAACTCAAAATTATCTAATATCTAATTAATTTAAGAAGACATACAAAACAATTTTTCTCATTGTATCAAATTTATCAGTAAAATATTTGAAAATTCAAATGTAGCAAACGTTATTTAAATTTACGTTTGAAATATTTCATTGGTAAATTTAGAATTAGGAAAAATATGATTTTATATGGCTTCATAAATAAATTAAATGACAGAAAATTTTGAGTTTTAATTTTTAAGCTTTGATTTTAATTTGTGTAATTGTCGTTAGGTATTATTGTTATTTATTTATTTTCATCTTATATAAAAGTTAATTTATATATTGAAGTTATTTAAAAATTCTATTTCTTTAAAGCAATTTTTGAATGGGTATGTACGTGTATATATATTTACTGATTATTTCTGTACAGATATATTGAGTAATAAATGTTTTTAATAATGATTATGTTTTTGAATTTATATTATTTACTAATTATCCTCCTCATTTTCAATTTTTTTTTTTTGTAATTATTTTATAGAGAATTTTGGGAATAGCCAAGTAGTTTGTCTAAAATATTAATCAAAATATTAATTGTTGCTGGGTATAATTATGTTCTTTCTTTAATGAACTGCTTGATTCTTTTTGTAGCTTCTCATCTATGCATCTCAACTGATTGGTTGAAATTTTGTTTTGTTTTTAAATTGGGTGAAAACTATAAGCAAGATGTCAACATAAATCCCAGCATTCATATTGATATCAGATAAAATTTAAATTTTTTACAAATTGTTTTAAAAGTAGATGAATTTTTTTAGTTTTTATTTTCAGGTCAATTTACTAGTTTACATGGAACAATAAAGGCAGAAAGTCTTTATTGGCTTTATAAATCTAATATAATGGATTAAAAAGTTGCTGATAATTCAGATATGAAGGCCTTCAACACGATATAAATGTAATCATGTAATCAGGGAATATCATAAGTTATTAATTTTAATTTTTAATATTTAAATTTTGTTAAAATTATTTGATGAAGCAGTATATTAATTTGTTTGCACTTGTATTGGTGTGTGTAGTATTTAAATTATATAATATTAAATCATTTATACACTTTATTATACAGTATATGGTTTTTGTAATGTAATTTTGGGTCTCTGATCCATGTTTGAAGCAGCCTTATTTTATAGACATAATGATTATCAAAAGGTTTAATAATTTATTTTACTATGTTTATATTTGTATTATTGTGTTTGCTCTTTCATTATGTTTGTATAACAGGTAATGATTTACATATATAGAGCAGTGAAATGTAAATTTTAAAAACTGATAATCAAATGTACAGAAGGGTTGCAGATTGCAGTTGATAAAGCAATCATAAAATTTACTGGGCATAATACCATGTAAAAATATAAATACTTAAAATGAATAAAGAGATATTTCAAATGGGGTATGTGTAGTGGTAGCCACAATTGTTATGCATATACCACATGGAATTGTATGCATGCAAGGTATCGAATTCTGATTCTTTTCTATGCCTTGAGTAGTTTTTCCATAACAAATGAGCTATATGCGAATAAATTATATCTCTGTGGGACAATAAATATAACAAAATAGCATTACTGGTGTGCATAAAAAATACAAAAAATATAAAATGAAGAGATGAAATTTATTTTATCAGTGATACAGACCGTAACCTACAATTTCTCATTTTAGATAGACAAGAAACCAATTGCTATGATGACAAATGCATATCCATTTTCTGAAAATGATTTGTTTTGTATCTTTTATTAGGATGAATCTTTTTCTTATAGACACCTTTGAGATTTGGTAACGTCTGGGGTATATGATAAAAATTAAGAATTCATATGTGACTTGTTTTGGAGATTCTGAAGCTATGGATTATCTCTGGTAAGAAGTATTATATATAGTTTGAAAGATAATTTTGTGAGAAATATAAAAAAATTATCATTGAAGATGTAATTTAAACTTAGTTAATGACAAATTAGAAATTATTATCGAACAATAAGTAATATTGAAATTTTTTTTGTTTATTTTTTGAATGGTAATCACTATTTGTCTTAGCCTTATTTTTTCCTTAGTTTTTCTAGTTTCTATCAATGTAAAGTTTTTTGCTCTAACATTATTAAAACTGAAGTTATTGTGAAAATTTTACCTCAGAATTAGTTATTTTTGAAATTCAATATGGTGCCTAGGATCACATACCAGTTAAAAAAGAAAAAGAATACAGTAGTCGTTTCTATGATTGAGATTGTGATTACTGCATTATATATATATATATATCATTATAATAATATGGTAATAAACATAAATTATAATGGTGATAATATATTTTATAAATAATTATAATAAACCACAAAAATACTTTCAGTTAATGTCTTAAATTTTTATAAATGAAAACTATTACAATTACATTAAATAATTACTATGCAAAATTTTGGAGAATTGAACTTCTGAACACTGGCTATAAAAACAATCCCTCCACATATAATAATCAATCTACATAGCTATATGAAAAGTGAAATTTTAATCCATGGTCTATGTATTGAAACAGGTAAAACTCACTATATGTATTGTCATTCATTGCAAGCTAGAGTAATCAGTGGATGCCAGAAGGCTTATTCATAAAATCCCTATCTAGTGCATACTCATCTAATATCCCTAGACTAGTTTTTGGCTTGTGGCCTTCACCAGTGAGGAGCCTTGGATCTTAAAGCACTGCACCTAGATCTTAGGTGTAGTGCTCTAGATCCAAGGATTCTCACTGATGAAAGCCACAAGCCAGAAACTAGTCTGGAGGTATTAGATGATTATGCACTAGATATAGATTTTATGCACAAACCTTCAGGCATCCACTGATTACTTTAGCTTGCAGTGAATGGCAATACATATAGTGAGTTTTGCCTGTTATAATAACAGTTATAAATAATCATAGGAAATGGTGATCATGTGATGTTTATGGTATATGTAGCTATATAAATTGTATATTCAGACAACAATAATGAGAGGAGCAAATAGCCAATCCTCTGAGATGTTTATCTAGCCTCATAAAAAATTGCTTTAAGTTATATACACAAATAGAGTAATAAAATAATTTTCTCTCCAAAATACTTAGTGCTGTATTATTCAAATCTTAAATATGGGGATTGTTGTTATTAATTAGAAAGGTTATTAAAATGATTATTCAATTGTTTTGCCTAAAGTTGCCATTATTATAAAAGCATGGATCTGAGATTGATTTTAATGCTAGTGATCTTTGTATTTATATAGCAGGTGCTTAGAAGTTCATTTTTCCAATATATATATATATATATTGAATCAACTCTATCAATAGATCCATACATTTCTGAAATATATATATATATCCACAGATGGCGTCCTACCAAGACTGCCAATCAAGCGTATGTTTTGTTTACATAAACGTCAGAGTAGTTAGTATTCACTATCTCTAACTATAATTCCACTTTCAGATCATGATTTCAAGCTATTTGCTATCGTCAGTGAAAGACAGGAATAAAGATAGCAAATAGCTTGAAATCATGATCTGAAAGTGGAATTATAGTTAGAGATAGTGAATACTAACTACTCTGACGTTTATGTAAACAAAACATACGCTTGATTGGCAGTCTTGGTAGGACGCCATCTGTGGACATAAATACAAGCGTTAGCAAGTTTTTTAACTTGCATTTTTGTTTATCATATATATATATATATTGTAACCTTTTGATTGATGAGCTTTTACAGTAGGATATAAAACATATATTATAAACAAAATTTTAAATTTAAAGAATATAATAATTGTAGTATTATTAATTTTTGGTGTATATGTATACGTAGCTTAATGTATAGAGTTTAAAGATAGAGTTCTGTAGAAGTAATTAATACACACCTTTTATTTATAGTTCTTTATATTATAAGCAGTCATATATAATTTCATTATAATAGTTTTTAATTAATACAAGCCTATTTACATTGTGCCTATATAAATTTATAAGATGTATTAAAATTTACACTAGTAATAAATCAAATCTCAGTTTCTTTAGGTGACAATAATCTTTTAAAATAATTAAAATTAATAAATGTTTAAAAAACTGATTATATTAAATAACTCTGAAACTTAAATTTTAAAATGTAATTATATAGCTTCATTATATATTATAACAGTTCATATTTATCAAATAAGTAATAATTAAGTGTATATAACAACTCAAAATATAGAGTTACAAATGCAAATATAGACTCAAATATTTACATTTAATATAAGCCAATAAACAACACATGACTACCACCTCTTAATATAACCAACACTCAGATAATGATGATGGAAATAACCTTAGCACTGAAAACTAAGTTAAGTATAATGATTCCAAATATATTTTTAAATTTTTGTGTTTAAATTGAATTTATAATTAATCATTAGGTGCCATTTTCTCATAAATAGAAATATTACTTCTGGATACTTTATTACTATTACCTATCATCATCAATTTAATATTATTCTGTTAATCCTGCCTATTCACCAATGAATTATAGAGCATCTTAATGTTATTGTTATATTAAAGGATTACTTTGGAATAAGTTCAAACAGCAAAAAACAAAAAAAAAAAACTAAACAATTTAATGAAAAATAACAATATTTTATTTACAGTAAATAAATAAAATATATAATTGTTGCTTATACATTGACAACTACCACAATATAAAAGAAGTAAATAATAAAAAAGTAACAAAATGTTTAATAAATAAACATAAACATTGTATTTAACGCCTTATAATCAAGTATAAAGAAAGATGTTATCATATAATAAAAATGTTTTAAACATTGAATTTGTATAAAGAATAGCAATCATGTGATGTTTGATGGCTTACTGTATATGCATACATTTTTAATTATAGTCTTTATAAATTTAATCCATATTATGATTATTGTCTTTTGATATTGGTGTCAGCATACAGTTGAGTCACACCAGAAAGAGAAATTGAAAGTCTTATGGCAGAATTCATTATTTATTATGGCATGATTTCTATCTTTAAAGCAGGCTATGTATCATTTCATTGTCTCTGGATACAAACAGCTACATAACCCTATTCCTTTTACTGGCATGTCTTCAGTTTTATCAATTATGAATAAAAATAGTTTTTTGTTAATGAATATCATCATTTTAGCTGCATTGGTTGAAGTTTTTAAAAATATCTTTGAACATCCTGTATCATAAAGCTATCTTAAGTGATTCTGATGAAACTAATTTATCGAGTAACTTTCCTTTATGGAATTAATCTATATTGCTTTTTCAATTCAGGAGTAGAATATTATCATTTTTCAATTCTATTTATACCTCATGTACTCATAGCATGTTTTTAATACTTAATACATAACTTCATCCATATAATTTTATTAAAATGTTTTTACACATCTTAATCAAGTCATAATTATTGGATTTAATATAATTTTTACACAACATGTTTTTTTCATAAATATTTTTTACTTTCATATAATTATTTTAGAAGTGATTATATAAATAGTTTTGTTTTTATTTATTTATGCTGGTGAGAAAAAAAAAAGAAAAAATATATTTACATGAACGTTGACATTTATTCTTCAACATTCTCAATTTTACTACTTTACAATTTTAAATAACATACTCATATTTGCCATTCAACTACAAAAAAAAAGGGAAATTATTTTTTTTAAACTTATATCAGAAGGTAAAAATCATAAAATACAGTACAATTTTCTAATTCAGATTTACTTGTGTACAATCAAACGTAAATAAATTAAATAATTCTTTCCTTTGATTACATTATACTGATAACCATTTTACTAATTATAATTTTACAAAGTACTTTATTATAAAAAAGATTTGGTACCAATTTAGTTTGTGCTTTCCCCCACTTTGATTAGTAGATAAATGACCAAACAACTGCTAATATAACCAAGTAATAAAGAATGTGGGATGATAGCCCCAAACATTTGATAACAATGGTTCTAGATATTTTGCTTAGACCATATAAAAATGCAGTTTTTATTGAAAAAAAAAACAGAATTTTTATAATCCCCCAATTAATAATTAGAAAATGACAAGAAAAATTAGCATACTAAAAAATTAAAAAGAATACTAAAGCATTTTACTTTTAAAATATAGTATATCAAAAAACAATAATTAGCAAATTTTAATAATGAGGAAATAACCAAAAATATTAGAAAAATCACATATCAAAAATCAAAAAAAAATCAAATCAAATATCAAAAATATTAGTAATTTGAAAATGCCATCAAAATTAACATAATAAAAAATTAAAACAATACCAAAGTATCTATTTTTAAAGTAGCATATCAAATATATAATGGGAAAATAAATTATTAAAACAACGTAAAATAAATATTAGCACAACTGAGGAAACAAGGTTTAGCAAATGTTACATTTTGACAAAATAATTAACTCCTTACATGAAATAACATTAAAATTATTTTTATAATTAAATGAACATGGTTAAAAATTACTAAGCTAACCTAATAAAGAATAAAACACATGCTTAATGGTAAGAGTAGATCTTGATATTTTATTAACACTATTTTGTTAAACAGTATTTAGTTTATGGTATTCATTAAGTAAATAGATATGTTAACAAGCTTTAAGAAAAAAAAATTTATGTGCAAAAATATCAAGAACATTTGCAGGACAAAAAAATGTAGGAAGTGAAACATTTGAAAAGCAATGGTTCAGAAAATAATATTTAACTAAAAAATAAACAAATTAAGGACCCATAAGCCATGCAAGATAAATATTAACATTAATTTTACAACTAATAAACAAAACTATAAAAGCATATTAAACATTATTAATAAAAATAATTTCAAAAACAATAGTTTAGCAAATATTAATATTTGACCTAAAAACCAACAAATTATTAGCATCTATTAAAGAACATAATGTGTACATAATAAATAAAACTATAAAAAAACATTTTACAAAACATTTAAAAACATATTTTATCAACTTAAAGTGTGCAAAGTCTACATGCAGAATAGTAAAATTGAAACAAAAAAATCAAAGAGGTAATTCTTGATAGTTAAGTATTTGATTTTTGACCTATAAGATGGGAAGAAAAATAAAAAAAGTTTTATTTAAACTCTTTATATTAATGTGTAAAAAGAATTTAAGTTGTGAAAAATAACATCATTCATTTATTTAACTAACAAGTCACTCACCCATTTATTCAACTATTAGCTATATATCTTGTCTATCTACCTATTGTAATGGTATGAAATGAACATGGAGAAAATATGGAAAGATGGAAAAAAGAAATGGACATGAGAGATCATTTAAGAATAAAACTAACTACAAGTTCACCCAGCATTAAACAAAAGTAATCAGCATTAATAATCAGCAGTATATAATCAAAAAAGAGCAAAGAACAGTCAAGAAGTATAAAATCAATAGTAAAACCTTGTGTATTGGATTTGAAATGAATCCACTAGGAACAAAAAAGGTACATTAAAAATAGGCTACTTATCTAGCCATTGCCCAACTTGAGACAGATTATTACAAACAATAATTTGGATGCACAGACTTAGATGCTAATCCATCAGAATATAACAATAAACAATAATGTTGGGATACAGAAACACACTGATCATCAATGATCTGGTCAGATAATACCATTAATGCACTGGCCAACTATAAATGTAATTTCTAATAATAAAAAATTATAAAATGTAATGCATGGACTTTAATGGATATATCTTTGTGCCATTCAGGGTTATTAACTGCATGTCCAAAACACTGACATAAACCCTTAACTTTTATATGTAACCATTATGTACTAATCTATCTCAGGAAGCAAGAACACTATAAACTATTACTGTGAGCAAATGATAAAATAAATCAACAGCTTATTCTAAATAATTTTAAATAATTTATAAGTTTAATCTGCTATGATTAAATAGCTTTACTGAAATAATTTAAAAAGCCCTAAAACTTTAAACTATTGAAATCAAGTCATACACTACCAATTCAAATAACAGATAGCTGGAATAATAAAGACATTAAAACTAAAAAATATTTTTAAGCAATTATTTAATAACTGATTATCAATAAAAATGACATGATAATATCAAATTTTAAACATTCTTTTTATAAAAAAAATAGTTTCATAAAAAATTATATTAACTAGCTGATTTTTGTTCATTAAATTAATAAACTTTTAATTCATTAAGTTATTCTTTAAATAATCAAAAGTTCAAAAAACAATATTTTTAAAATCAGGGATAATGATTTTTAAATTAGCTTAATTAATCTTTGTTGAATTTTGAAGGAAAAAATAAATGAATGAAAAGAATACCATGTTTCAAAATAAAATTTTAAATATAACAATATTAAATTTTCCAAAAAACTCTTTCACAATTTTGAAGAAAAAAATTGAATAGATTAAAAAAAACATGTTTCACAAAAAATATCAAGTTATTGAAATTACTCAAAATAATCAATTCTTGCTTTTATAAAATTATTACTTTAAAAAAAATATTTTTAACTATAAATGGAAATACAATGTGCATATAAAGAAAATACCATTAACCATGGTTTTATTTTTATTTGGAGTCGTTTTCTGTTATAACTTTCACTTTCACTTGAAGGATTCTACACAATGTACATGATTAATTTGGTCTATGTTTGTATGCATCATTTCCAAGTTAACAAACAGCAAAAATTTATCCATTTTTCTTCTGATAAAATTTCCCAGGTGAGACTAACACATAGAGACTCATGCTCTTGGTTGAAGACAAGACTGCAGATTAGTTTTGGTGCATTTTTATTCTTTAAATTTTATTCCAATGAAGGAAAGTTACATGGAGAAATATTATGTTAGCTTTTAGATAAAATTAGCACATGATTTTTATTGTAGAAACAATTTTTATAAATGAAGTCATAGTATGTTAATTATACATGTATAAAGTGTGATAAACAGAGTAGCTAAAATTCAAAAACCATTAATCACAAAAAACTATTTGCCGAGCACTTTCAGTACCATGTACCAAAGAGTTTGACAAATAGTTTTTTTATGATTAATGTTTTTTTGAATTTTGGCTACTCTGTTTATCACACATTATACTTGAGGAATAATTTTCATTATCTGACAGAGTTTCTGTATTATTATTCATAGTATGTTAACAACTTGGTTCTGCTTTTTTTTTTTTAGAAGCTGGATCAAAAACTTCTTTTTTTGCACTAACTTCTTCAGCAGCAGGTTTAAGACTATATTGTCATTTTCAATGTCTAGATTTGGAATCCCTTCTTAATTTTGGAACAACCCTGCCTCAAACATTTAACAATCTGTCTAGAACATGACACAATTAGTAATAAAAAATAGTCTAATTTTACAAGTACAATAGTTTAGTTATTTTCCTCCTTCAACATTGACTTGGAAAATATATATAATAAAAATCTTTATGCAAAAGGTAAACGAGATAATCAGATTAATTAGACTGATTTGATAAACACTATTTTTTCTTTTGAAGAGAAATAAAAAGAAAAAAATCCAATTAAAATGCTATAATCATATGGTTCCTTCTTTTCTTTTTAAAGTACTATTGAACATAAAACATCTCTCTTATTTTCTTTCAAAAGTTACAATTAAAAGTTTCAATAAACTTTTCAAGATCAGAATTGATAAATAGTTAACAATTATTAAAAAGAGAAAACAAAAAAAATATTTATTTGATTTTATATTTTTTTCTCTCTTTTACAACTATTTATAAATTACTATTTTTACAAAAAAATATCTAGAATTTTCATATTACCATATGGAAAAAAAATATTAAGTTAAATGAAATACCCATTATTGTAATAAAAAAACATAGAAAATTATATATTATTTTCCTATTAATTGAATCTAAATTTAAACATAGGCAGCTTATAATATTGGCATGACTATTGCCCACAATATTACATTATATATTTACTTATCAATCTATCTTTTAATTGTCTCTCAGTCTATTTATCTATTTTTTTATCTATCTTTTTATCTGTTTATCTTCATACCTACTGCCTATATTTTACTTATTCTTTATATCAATTTATCTATTTACTACCTTTCTGTCTGTTTATCTATCTACCTCTCTCAATATATATTTATCTACATATCCATCTATTTATTTAATATTCTACGTATCAATTTATTTATGCATTCAACCCCCATCAATTTTACTACTTAGCCAACTATCTATTCTTTATCTATATAATTAAATGTCTGTCTGTCTGTCTATCTATCTATCTATCTATCTATCTATCTATCTATCTATCTATCTATCTATCTATCTATCTATCTATCTATCTATCTATCTATCTATCTATCTATCTATCTATCTACCTACCTACCTACCTACCTACCTACCTACCTACCTACCTACCTACCTACCTACCTACCTACCTATCTATCTATCTATCTATCTATCTATCTATCTATCTATCTATCTATCTATCTATCTATCTATCTATCTATCTATCTATCTATCTATCTATCTATCTATCTATCTATCTATCTATCTATCTATTTATCTATCTATCTATCTATCTATCTATCTATCTATATAACTGTCTGTCTGTCTATCTATCTATCTATCTATCTATCTATCTATCTATCTATCTATCTATCTATCTATCTATCTATCTATCTATCCATCCATCCATCCATCCATCCATCTATCTATCTATCTATCTATCTATCTATCTATCTATCTATCTATCTATCTATCTATCTATCTATCTATCTATCTATCTATCTATCTATCTATCTATCTATCTATCTATCTATCTGTGTCTGTCTCCATTTAATTATCTATTTATCCATTTACTCATCCATCTGTTTATCTGTGATGATTCATTCATATATCTATTTTTCATATCCTATCAATTGATTTTTTAAAATTATTTATCTGACCTTCAATCTGTCTATTCCTTTATTGCCCTTTATTCATTTAGTTATTTCTCTATTGTTTTACTCATGCAGTAATCTATCTATATATTCACATCTGAACATAGTAATAAATTTATTTATCAGTACATCAAAGCATCAATTCATCTAAACATTTACCTATATGTCTATCAATCTATCTAGTCATCTATTAATCAATTCATCTATCTACTTCTGTATCTATTTATTCATCAATCAATCTTTCCATTCATCCATCAATTAATTTATCTATTATTTATCCATCAATCAATTCATTTAATCTCTGTACTTATTTTCCATCTATCTCTCTATCTACTTTCTATCTATTTATCCATATAATAATTCATTTATTTGCTTACCACCAGTCCATTCATTTATGCTTTAGATATTAATATATCTATCTGCCATGTGTCTATTCACTGTTCTGACTATTTATTTACTTGTCTCCTATGTGATTTATCTCTCTATGAACTCGGATAGTTGGGTAAATAAATAAATAGCTAGGTAGAAATCCAATTGGATGAATAAATAAACAGGTAGGTAAATAGATAAATAAGTATATAAGGAGACATGTAGATAGACAGTGTGTAGCTAGGTCGGTAGACAGATATATAGAAAGATATGTATATGGATAGATAAACATATAGAAATATATAGATAGATAGGTGTATGGATAGATAAATAGAAAGATAAATTGATTGATATATAGATATATGTCAGTAGAGAGCCAAATATATAGATAAGCAGTTAGATAAGGTAGAGAGACAAATAGATAGAAATAAAGAATTATGGTTTGCTAGATAATAATTAAATAGATGCTTGTATGTATAAATAAATTGATAGATAGAAAATCAGATAAATAGATAGATAGATAGATAGGCATTTAGGTATGTAGATAGGTAGAAAGATAAGTAGATGAGATAATGTATGGGTGGGTGGTGAGATAGTTAAATGGATGATAGGAAGCATTAATAAATTGATAGGTAGAAAACAAAATAAATAGATAGATAGATAGATAAGCAATTAAATAAATAGATAGATAGATAGAGAAATAGATAGATAAGACATTTATTTATGTAAGTAGGTAGAAAGATAAATGAATAAGGGATGTGTAACAGGCTAAATAGTTACATTAATTGTTGTATGCATAAATAAATAGATAGGTAGAAAAAAGCAGTTAGACAGACAGATACATAGATAAACACAAAAGGAGAGATAAGTAGGTAGATATATTTGATAGATAGGGAATGGGTGGGTCACTAGATATGTAAATGGAGGATTGGATGCCTAAATAAATTGGTAGATAAAAGCAAAAAACATAGAAAGATAGGTAAGTAGACAGATAAATAAATAAGAAGTGGATGAGTGACTAGATAGTTAACTGTATGCTTGAAGGCACAAATAAATTAATAGATATAAAACAGATAAATAGATAGATAAACATAAAGAGAAACAGCTAGATAATTAGATAGACAGGTAAACAGATATATATAAGAAATTGGTGTGTGGATAGATAATTAAATGGATGGTTTGATGCATAAATAAATTGATAGGTAGGTAAAAGATAAATTAGTACATATGTAGATAAATTGATAGATAGATAGAGAGACAAGGTTGATAGATAGAGTTAGATAGCTAATAGATGAATGAATGCATGGGTAGCTAGTTAGTTAAATAGATGTATGGTGTATTGTGATTTCTCACTTAAATTTTTTAACACATTTTAATATAAAGAGTTTTACTGAAACTTTTTATTTTTGTTATCATCTGATATCATTTAGATCAAAGATAAATAGCTTGCCTATGTCACCAATGGACCTTTTGATTTTCTGTGTCTAATTTTACTTTTCTGCATATGTTTTGTAGAGGAACATAATTTTGCACACTTTTAGATAATAAAAATGTTTTCCAGTTTTATTCATTATGCACAATTTATATTTTTAATAGATGTTAGAAATATGTTGAGTTTTTTGGGGTCAAATAATAATATTAACTAAATTACGACTGTTGAAATTATTTTTTAAATTGTAATATCATTTTATAGTTTTTTTTTATTAGTTGTAAAATTAATGTTAATATTTATCATGTATGGCTTATGTTTCCTTAATTTGTTTATTTTTTTGGTTAAATATTATTTAGTGAATTGATTGTTTTTGAAATTTTCCACATCCTGCTTTTTTTTTTTTCTGAAAAAGTTCTAGATTTTTTTTTGAATTTAAAAAAAATATTTGTAATGCTTTGATTTTAATATTTAATTACTACAGTTAATATATTTATTTACTGATGAACACCATAAATTAAATAATATTTAAAAAATAGGTTTAATGAAATATCAAATTCTACTCCGCCACCATTATAAGGCAAGTGTTTTATTTTTTAGGAAGTTAGTTTAGTAATTTTTTAATAATGTTCATTTAATTGTAGAAATAATTTTAATATTTTTTTCAAGTAAGCAGTTAATAATTTTGACAAATATTAATATTTGCTAAACTGTGTTTCATTTATTCCTGCTAGTAAATATTTTTTATCTTGGTTTAGTAATTATTTTGCCATGGTAAATTTTATATGCTATTTTAAAAATTGCATACTTTTAAATTATTTATTATGCTAATTTTTTTAGGCATTCCCTTATTATATTTGATTTTGAGAGTTATTTGATTTTTTTGAACACATGAGTTTGTTAGTTTACTTTGGTCATTTTATAAATATAAAAAACTGCTAAATATTATTTTTTGATATACCATATCTTAAAAATAAAATAACTTTAGTATTGTTAATAATTTTTCATTATTATAATTTTTCTTGTCATTTCTTTATTACTAGTATTTGCTAAATATTCTTTTTTTGATATTTGAATTTTTTTGTTCCTGTGAGTATGCTTATTTCTATGAAAGTTGTTTTTTTTTTTTGATGAAAATTGCAATTTTTTTTTATGAGGACTAGACAAAATATTTGAAACCATTGGTATCAAATAGGTAGATGATGTTATTCCACATTCTTTATCACTTGGTTGTATCAGAAATGATTTTGGGGTTCACTAACGACCAAAATGATGGAGAGTGAATACTTAAATGATCATTTAATTTAATTTATTAAATTGATATAATTATATTATGCATATACATTAAATATGCATGCATATACATGGCAATTCATATATTTACTAATTAATCTAATAGAGTCTCTTAACAACACAGCTTTGTAATATAAATAATTCAAACTGCAATCAAATTAGTACTTGTACAATATATAAAGAGAAAAAGAAGTCAAAATAAAAGGAGGATAATTTCTCATTTGCTTTTATTATCAAAATGAAGTGGGATTTTTTAAAGGGAGAATATTGAAAATATTTACAATATTTGCAAAAATAAAGAAAATAATTAAATTAAACAGCATTTCTTCACTTTAGACTTTAAATTTATAAATGTTAAGAAATACAAGAGATCTGACATCAATTCTTGATTACTTGGGTTTTTGTAGATTTATGATTAAAAAATTGGGAAGCAAATATTAAAAGAACTGTATTTAGAAGCACAAACCTCAAATAAAAATGAAATTAAAAAAACACATACAATTTCGATAATTGCATAGATACTTGGTTTTTTTTTTGATAAAGCAAACATTCTCCTTATTTAATAGTAATAGGAAAACTAAAAATGCTGTCTAATGCAATTGGATAAATGTTTTGTCCTTTATTCCCAATATTTATTTGTAGGATTTCAGAAATAAAAAAGTAAATGACTTAGAATACAAAAAGAAATAGCAACTGAAAAGTGAATAAGACTATATTAAAAAAAACTTTTGGCAGTAACAGAGAGGATGGCCATTCTAACACCAGATAAAAAAAATGAAGATAAAATAATAATAAAATAAATTAAAAATGATTTTTTCTAGATCCTTATACAAACGAATTCATGAAACACAAATGTATATATTTATATTACAATATTGTATGACATTTTAACTTGATATTCTTTAATTTTTTTGAGCTTTACTTTTTAAAAGCTGTCAAAATTTTGGCTAAGTCATTAGTGGATTTTATTTGAAGATATATGAAAACAATCAATACTGCAATTTAAAAAACTGTGATATTATCAATTTTGTTTCACCTATAAAATATTTTTCAGATCACCATAGAGTACAACAATTTAAAACATCTGTGAGATTATCTTCTGTTTCTCTTAGAAAATGTTTTAGAGTACAATAATTTAAAATATTTATGAGATTATCTTCTGGTTCTCCTACAAAATGATTTTTTTTAAATTTACCATAGAGTATTCTTTTTCTTGAGAAATCTCATTATTCTTATCCTTACAAGCCCAATCCATTAAAAGGATGCAGCTTTACAAAAGGAAATTGAACAGAAGTATATCTTATTGATCATTCTTTAATAAAAATCTTCCTTTATGTTTATGTTATATTGGTAATTAGGAGGGAGAAATCACATCTCATTTCCTAATATATTGTAGAATTAATTTAGTTGGATAAATAATCTCACTAACATAATTATATAAAAACTTTAAATTATATAGAAAAATATTTTGGAAAATATATAGATGTTAAACAATCTTAAATATCAAAATTATTTATGATTATAAATGCTGTTGTATTTATAAAAAGTTACATGAAACAATAACGATCAGATTTACTGTAAATGGTCATATATATGTAAAATCATAATATAAGATATCAAGATATATGTAAAACCATGTTGTCTTCTAAAAATACACTATATGCAATAGTTCTATTAGAAAATGATAAACCTTCCCCACTAGCGCCGCTGTACATAATATTAAATCAACTATGTTAAATGCTAGAATACTTTCGTTCCAGCCACAAAATAAAGATTAGGAAAATAAGAACGACCGTCTTATTTCCGAACCCAAATGCACTTATATAGGTCAATCTTAAGTGTTTTAAAACGAGAGCTTGAATATATTAAATCATTCACTTTACATCAATTTTTTTTAATAATTTTATTGACACTTATAAAATATTATAATTTACTACCAGCTAATATTAGAAGATTTTTTAATTATTATACATAATAGTTTTAAATTATAAGGTAGATAATTAGCAGTAATGGTATAGAAATTTAATAAATATTTTCAATTTACGTTGTAAACAATATGACTACAACGTAATCTAAAAAAAAAAAAACATTTCCATAAATTTCTAAATTATTACTATTTATTATTATAATTTTAAAATAATATATTTATATACACAGACATGTAGTATTTGTGATTAATATAGTATCGTAATACAACAAACTGAAAATGACCATGAAGAGTTAAAAAAAAAAATTAACAGCATCAAACATTTGTGATGAAAAAATAAGTGATGCATAGTTATTAAACATAATTTCGTTTTATCTGAAATCATTATTTTTTTATCTGAATTAATCAATCGTATATATTTTTGCAGATATTTATTAAACAATAATTCTTATAAATCTATTTTCTAAATTCATAACTATATAAATAATTTCTTAATTTACCTGAACATCTTGCTCAAGTGTTGAACCTTCTTGATCAGAGACATCACTAGTCTTATCTTGGGTAGACGTGCTTGACGTCAGAGGCATATGACTCATCTGTGTCACCTGTGATTTGGGCTTGGATATGTATTTTGAACTGGTGCGGTTAGCACTGTCGCCGCCGCCAGATTCTCCCTTACCTAAACCTTTATATACCATATAAGCCTATAAATACAGAAGGGTATAATAAAAGTATAATAATAATAATAATAATAATAATAATAATAATAATAATAATAATAATAATAATAATAATAATAATAATAATAATAATAATAATAATAATAATAATAATAATAATAATAATAATATATATATATATATCATTTGAATTCGGAAGTTTTATTTTATACACTGTTTAATATTTTAACTTACATTATTATCCTTTAATTTAAAAGTTTCAATTAATTTATTATAGAAAAGTATTGATGGATTTTACAATGACAAAATAAAATAACGTTTTTTTTCTTTGAACTATTTTTTATAAAGTTATTCACATATTTATTTAACTTTTTGTCTCTATTATCAATTAATATACCTGTCTATCTGTACCTTTACTCTTTTTCTCTCTCTTTATATGTATATTGTATTCTTGTAGAAAAAAATAATCTTCTCGCATACACAATTAGATTAAATTTACATGCATATATACACACACATACTTATAATTATGTTTACAATTTTGTTTTAATTAACGGACATTTTATTTATATTACACACATACTTATGTATTGCCTGAAGGTTTGTGATGATGGTGTTCTAGTTGTATTTTTATATTGGACTATTTCTATCATCTAATATGAGTATTGAATGTCTTAGAAAAAAATTAACATTTATTTAAATATTCCAAATACATTCAACTGTTAAATAAAAGTTATTTTTTGTAAAGACACTCAATACTCATATTAGATGATGTCAAATAGGCCAATATAAAAATACAATTACTTATGTATGGATCTGTTTACTTATTTGTCCATTTTAGTATTTATGTGTATGTTTAATTATTTATTCATGTACTTCTTATCAGTCTGTCTTTCCATTTTTTACTTATGTATACTTCCGCTATAAATCATTCTCCATCCACTCATTTATATGCCAATTTATATATCAGCTATTATAAAAATAAAAATAATTGTTGTATTTTTACTTTTATTAAATTTAATGTTTGTTAACAATTTAGAAGAAATTGAATATTTTCCTAATTTAATTGTTTCTGCTATCAACACTTGCCTGCGCCGCTATTGAAAACTTCCATATTTATTCATCTCTCTTGTAGCTTTTTTATAATCTCTTGAATTCATTTTTAAAACTTGAATTGTCCATCTAGAGATATTTTCTAGAAATATATTTTTAACAACATGAAATTTAAGTGATTTATTTTTTTTTCATTGCTAATAGTGAGATGATTTTTTTATAGTTGTATTTTTATCACTTCTTTTATCTTTAAAATATATTTTGCTGTATAATATAATCTGAACCTATGCATTGCTATTCAATTAAGTGTTCAAATTTCAGATCCATAGTAAGAATTGATAATATAAATTTATTAAAAACCATTTATTATAGTATATCAGTCATATTTCCTTTAATATTAAGTTATTTTTATCAAAATTATTTCATATGTGTAATTTTATAATCAAGTTTACCTGTTATGTTTTTATATGTATTAACAATTTGACCAAAGTATTTACAGCTGTTAACTTCTTTTAATTGTTATTATCAATATTTCTTTTTTTTTAAAAAAGAGTTGAATAATACTTTAGTCTTTTAACAATCTTTAGTCCAATTTTGTTGTTTTCATTTTTCATCTGAATGCTCTTGCAACATCTTCTGAAGCATTATTTCTTGTAATAGCGATAACATCTAAAAAATCCAGAAAATATAAATAATTTCCACGTTTATTTTTCAGCTTTCTATTTTATTCCATAAAATACTTTCATGATACTTTATAAAATATTTTGTGTGTGTGTGGGGGGGGGTGACATTACTCTAACTTATAAATATTTTTTAAATACCACCATGCAATTTAATCACTGTTATGGCATTTTGAAAAAAATATCTATCAGAGATTGACAATATTCTGCATCTATGATTTAAAATTACAAAGTTTTAATCACCACTAAAATGCTTATATTAACCAAATGCCTCATAATTTATAATTGAAAGCAAAATGGCAATCCGTATCCATTATTTCTATTTACCGATTGGACTATTTTTATCATCTAAAAAGTATTGACTGTTTTTTAAAAAATGAACTTTATTTAAATTTTTCTATAACATCCAACTTCTTTCCTCTTCTTCAGGTGGTGCTGGCCTGATCAGTGACAGTACTTACAAGAGTATCTAATGGTTTAGGATTGAATTCCATATTAATACTGTTTCTGGTCAAGCCAGCAACACCTGAAGAAGAGATGAGAATAATACGACTCAAAGCATTGTGACTATATTAATCTGTGTGCCATTACTAACAAATGTATGTAATTGGAAAACTTAAATGAAGTTAATATTTTCTAAAGACATTCAATACTTAATATTACCTGATGGAAATAGTCCAATATATAAATAGAACTAAAATACCATCATCATAAACCTTCAGTAAAACACTAAATATGCATTAGTTCTTTGTATAACTTTATTTAAAATGCACAAGTGATCTCATGCTATAATATTAATTCTAGCTTGTTTTTAGGTTGGTTACATTCCACAATTTTAGTATACAAGTTTTAATGATCTTAGAAAGAATTTTGTGCAGAGCTGCCAAAGAAGATAGGTCTGTAATTTTCAATGGATTTTTTTACATCTCTCTTAAATGTTAATGCATTATTGCATTTATCTAACCATTTACTGTATATTTATTATTTATTTTTTAATAAAGATTTGTCAACAACTAATCTATTTGTTTGCCCATTTCTGTTAAAATATCTATAATTTCATGGGCTTTTTTATTTTTCATAGATTTAATTACATCCCATGTCTTTATTTAAAATGTGCACATTTCAAAAGTTATCTTATTCTTTATTTCCATATAGTTTTTTTAAATTCTTCTTTACACTTTCTGATAAGAATAATATCTTTTTAACACATGCAAAACTCTCCATACAATAGTGCCAATCAGTGCAAGCCAGAGTAATCAATGGATACCAGAAGGCTTGTGCATGAAATCCCCATCTAGTGTCTACTCATCCAATATCCCCAGACTAGTTTCTGGCTTGTTGCCTTCATCAGTGAGGAGCCTTGGATCTGAGAGCTCTGCACCTAAAAATCTTTTTTAGTTTTCATAATATATCTCTCCTGCTTAATATTAGTAAAAAAAAACTTTCAATGTTATTATTATATTTGTGACATAAGATTAATTTTGATTTAAAATATGTCAATGACATATGAAATAATCTCTTTTTTAAATTGATTTAATCACACACAGATTGGCTCACATAAAACTATTGAATACTTCAGCTAAAGTTTTACTGTTATTATATAATGAATTTTTTGCTTATTGTACTGTTTTTTTTTCAGAGGAGAAATATCAAATATGTTTAATATTATTATCTACATGAAGAAATGGAATTTTACTTAATGTGAATATTGTTCCAGTTCTGATACAACAACCTTGATAATGTCATATATTTTCTCAATGTTTCAATAACAGCCACAACTTAAAAGGATAGTATGTTTATCACCCAAGGCCATTTATGAAAAATATCACTGACCTGATCTATAGAAATTGTTTTCTATGTGAAGAATTAGCCTAGTTAATATGAGGTCTAGACTACGAATACAATAATATTTATTTTTATAATTAGACTATTTTAAACAAAACCTTCACATATTTTGATTATATCTATTATATTTCTATTTACATTAATAGTGAGACCAATGTATTTTTAATTATTATTATTTTCTTATTCAATATTATCAAAATATTATTTTTTAAAAAAAAATATTGTATATTACTTTAGTATTTAATTTTATTCCGGTTTTTTGTTATCAATAACAATAGTTTGACAGTAGTTTAAAGCTTTAAAATCCAGATATTTAATGATTCTACATTTATTTATTTTTCTCTTTACATTTTTTTTTAATTCCACAAAACTACTGAGAAAAGAGTGAAATATAAACTTATCATTGAGCTCTCACTAACATTATAATTTTCTTTCTGTTAATTATATAGTTTAATCTTTGGTGCAGCGAATAGAAAATTATTTTTTAAAACCTCAGATAAGTCCGAATGCATGACATGAGCTCTAATGTTGTTATTCACAGCAAATATGTTTCTAATGCAAATATCCCCTTTTTACATACAAATTCACAGGAAAATTTAGCATTCATAATTCTTATTAATATCTTTTAATCACTTTTAGATATAGATTATCTTTTAAGTATATTAAATCAATATTGTATTCGAATGATTTATAATGATCTTAATAAATGTCTTTTAATGTAACTGTTACAAATAATACATTCTTAATTTTATATCTTTTTTTTGCACTTCTTGATTTTGTAGTAGAAAAACAACATGCTTTTCCTTTTCAGAAATTTAATACTTCTCACCTGAAACATGGTTAAGTGTAATTAATAACAGTATAGATTGATGTGTTTAAAAGTGTGATGATGAGTGTATTGCTATATTGATAGAGTGTTATTGCCTTGATATTGTGATGTTGGAATATATTCTAATCAACTAAGGTTTGCCTCTACAATTCTT
>JAQFVV010006491.1:927425-1075139 GCA_028023455.1 Epiperipatus broadwayi
TTAAGCTTGTATAAATGAGAGGATAGAGTGACTAAAAATTTAACATGGGTATGACAATAAAATTGGCATCAACAAACATTTTGAACATTTCAATATCAGATTTTCAATAATGTGGTTATTTGGGAAATTTGAGGGTAAAAAGGATTGAAGCCTGTCCATTAAAGTTTGAAGATTTGCTATCTTAATATAAACTGAGCACTGATTATATGTATGTGTGAGAGATGATGATCTGGACCAACTGATGTATATTAGTTCAGCACAAAATATATATATTGGAGATCATTTATCTTTTTCATATGTATGTGGTCATGTGTATTGGTTGAATAAGATAGAGTGGAAAGCTACAAGGAGCTTGAAAGTCCGAGTTTAAATCCCTTCTAATTGCATTGAGTTCAATATAAACAATATCCTCATATTTAAATATTACATATTCAGTCTGTATTCTGTCCACCTCTCTTCACTGTATTTAAATGGACATATTAATATCCTATATATGAGAGGTCAAAGTGATTTAAAATCAACATGAGTATGACAATAAGATTGGCATCAACAAAGACTTCGAGCATTCCATCATCAAATTTTTAAAGATGTGGGTGGGTGTGGAGTTGAGAGTGGAGAGAATTGAAGCCTGTCCATTAAACTTTGAAGATTTTCTATCTTAATATAAAGTGAGCACTGATTACATGTATGTGTGGGAGATAATAATCTAAATCAACTGATAAGTGCTGGTTCAACAAAAAATACATATATTGATCATTGATCTTTTTCACATTTATGTAGTCATCTATATTGGTTGTATATAATGAAATGGATAGCTGTATGGAGCTTAAAAGTCTGAGTTTAAATTCCTTTTAATATATATATATATATATATGTGTGTGTGTGTGTGTGTGTGCATAAATTAAATAAAAGTAATTTTACTTCTGTGGATTATGAATTAACTGCACCTATTTAAATAAATGTTAATAATTTATTGTTATAGAGTGTTATTTATATATAGCACAAAAAAGTGTAGCTACTTTCATCCTGTGGTGGATTGACAATGGTTGAAATTGATGAACTTGATATATATCCATTTAAACTAAGTGTAGTTGGTAGTTACATAAATACACATATCTGTAAGCAATAGAGGAAAAATAACCAATCATGCAAAGACCATTATATATAAAGTTAGACAAATGTTGATAATTTGCATTAAAATTACTTTTCTTGCTGAATTAAATGAAACCAAACAACATTTAAACAATATCTAAATTCATATTAAATTATTTCTATAGAGATAGTCTTTAATTTATCTGAAAATGGTCAGTAGAAGGTATTTATTTTTTATTCACTTCTCACACATGACTTAATAAAAAGCATAAAAGATGAGAAATATTATTATAATAATTCTTTAGAATAGACTGTGATAAATAGGAAATATCATATTTGAAAATGCCAATATTGTCAAAGCAATGTTTGCAATATAAATGATAAAAATTATTTATTTTATGATGCTGTGGTATGAATTATTAAATGACAATTGTTATAGCATCAGATTTTATTATTGGGTAAAAGAAATGTGGAAGTTAGATTTTTTTTGGTCATGAAATAAAAGAACATCCAGTGATTGGAAAAATTAACCATCATTATGTCATGACTGCTGAGTATGCTTCCAATCATGTATTGTCCATTTCTTGTAATTAGATATCACCACATTCAAGTTATAGAAAAAAAACATCATAACATATTTTAAAAAAGTTTTGCTTATGAAGTTAATAATAAATAATTTATAACTCAAGATTTCAGGTGATAAGCTCTGGTTCCACTGTAATTTTGTGAGATTTTTTTGTCCACAATTTTATTGTAATAGGATCAACCCATTAAGCACTTTTTTTTTTTAGATATTTAAGCCTAATGAATTTTATTTTCTCATTATTAAAGTGAAAACAATCAAAATTCAATTTACATGTCAACATTTGGTCCAATAAATCTTACAATTTTGATGTTCTTTTTCAGTGAAAATTTATAAAGCTGATCCTAAACATTCTGTCATATATTTTTTATTACCCATAAAATTCATCCTGTTGACATGTAATTCTATTTCTGTGCTAAATAATGTCAAAATGAGATGTTAATATGCCAGATGATATAATTACTTTGTTTAACTGAAACACAGGCTTGTTATATACCTGTGGCTATATATATGTAATATAGGGTATATGAGCACAGACTTTCACATCACCCACCTCTCTCCAATCTATCTAATAACACTGATACACCTAAACACATATATGCTGAAAGAGATAAATAATCACCAATATACATATTTCATGCTAAACCAGCAATCATCAGTTGGTCCAGACTATCATCTTTACACACATATATAGTATAAGTGCTCAGATATATATTAAGATAGACTATCCTCATAGTTTAATGGACAGGCTTCAATCCACTCCACACTCCAACTCTTCAACCGTCCATCCAATTAAAAATCTGATGATGGAATGCTCAAAGGCTACCCTGAGGCCGAGATTATGGGGTTCAGATTGACCTTAGGTCAACATGGGTGTGATAATAATCTTGGCCTCAGGGTGGCCTTTGAGCATTCCATCATCAGATTTTCAATTGGATGGATGGTTGAAGAGTTGGAGTGTGGAGTGGATTGAAGCCTGTCCATTAAACTATGAGGATAGTCTATCTTAATATATATCTGAGCACTTATACTATATATGTGTGTAAAGATGATAGTCTGGACCAACTGATGATTGCTGTTTTAGCATGAAATACTTATATTGGTGATTATTTATCTTTTCAGCATATATGTGTTTAGGTGTATCAGTGTTATTAGATAGATTGGAGAGAGGTGGGTGGTGTGAAAGTCTGTGCTCATATACCCTATATTACTTTGTTTAATAACTGAATTTTATTCTTTCTGAAAAAAATTAAAAACATTTTCAATTTCCAATTAAGCATAAAATTTATTTTAAGATATCAACTCTAGCTAATAATTCAATATTGGTCAGTTAATAAATATTTAAATATTTTTAGCTAGATAATAGACCAATGATGAAATCAAATACACAACACTTATCATTTGAAAAAAACTGATGAGTAATATCTATTACTTAATTTATATATATATATATATATATATATATATATATATATATATTCTGATTATATATATATATATATATATATATATATATAATCAGAAGGGATTTGAACAGACTTTCAAACTTCCTACAGCTACTCACTCAACCTTATTATACAACCAATACATATGACCACATATATGTAAAAAATTAATGAACTCCAATGTATGTATTTCATGCTGAAACAGATATTATCATATATATAAATGTTATGTTTTGCGAGTTCATCCATGTATGATTTTGGTTACGAATATAATGATGTTTCAGTTTGATCAATAGAATATTATAAAAATATCAGTTATATCTGTAACCCATGAAAATCTTTGTATCTATATATATTATAATAAAATGTTTTTAAAAATCAAAACATATATAAAAATGATGAAAGATTTTTTATTTGCCAGTTCTAATAATGGTAAAAAATTCAATATAATTTTATATCAAATGCTGTTTCTTATGCTTTTTTACTTTTAAATGATGTGTATTAAAGATAAAGGGCCTTTAAATTTTTTTTTTTAGCATTACAGAGATCAATAGAAACTTTTTCTATCTTACACATATATATAATTAAAACCATTCAACACTTAGACAATCCCAATATCAATAATAATCAACGATCTCAAACTGTTGTCAAGGCAACCTTCTTTTGACCATAAATGTTATTGTAACTATCTAAATCATGCAGGTTAAGCATTGGTAGCTGAGAAATCAGTGCAGCCACCTTGCGCTTCTGGCCGATGTTTGACACATGAAACAAAAAAATCAAGCTGGTATCAATTATCTAAGTCATGATATTTTCTCTTTTAGAGCATGGTTATCAGAGCCACTAAGCTGGGCAACCAATAATTAATTATCCCAATTGTAGCCTAAAGTTCAGATGGGAATCAGGTAGAAGCAAAAGACGACTGGTTGAGATGAAGATTTTAAGTGGAATGTGTTTAAGATCGGTTTTGCTCTTACAAAAAGAAAAATGCATGTTTATTTTCTATGTAAAATAAATAATAATAATTATTTTAGGATTTAATAATAGATTAAATATAAATATACTAAATTTTTTAAGATATCTATTTTAGCTAATAATTCAATATTGGTCAGTAAATTAATATCTAAATATTTTTAGCTAGATAAAACGATGAAATCAAACACACATATACTTTTAAATAGAATGTTAGCTTTACTATTTTTGTTAAATATAATCTCAATTGTATAATTATCATAATATAATTATTGTAGAACTGTTTCAAGTATTATGTTTGGTTTAATGTGTCCTGTTGTGCATATTTTTTTGTAATATTAATTTTGTGTGTGTTTTCTATTTGTATATAAAACATTTTTTTTCCAACTGCACTTTTTAAAAAAAAAAAAACACAGACACATGGATTTTTAGATATGCATCTGTTCAGAAGATATTTTAAAATACTTTCTTCAAAACTTTATTCTCTTAGGCAGTATTGGAACGACTTTTAAATTCCATTTTCATTTTTCTTCATATTACTTACCATCTGATCAATAATAGTTGTAGATTTACTTAGTTTAATTATATAAGAAAGCCAATAAAATTTTTATATTTGTTTTTTTTTTTGATATATATATATATTGGGTATATTAATTAATCACAGTGGTAAATATTAGGTTACAATATATATATATATATATATTTTCAAAGGTAACATTCCCTCATTTTCACTTACTGGTTTGAAAAATTCATAAACATTTCATAATTTTATATTTTATCAATATTTTAACCCCCAAAAAATAAATAAATATAAGTTAAACTGAGTTAAACCTATCGTTTATTCTCTTATATTTGAAACAAGTATCTAAGCATATAGTTATATATATATAAATAGATCAATTAGGATATTGAGATGTATGGTCAATTGATATATATATATATATATATATATATACAATACATCTATATATATATATATATATATATATATATAGTGACCTTCCAGGTTGGTACCAGGAAGAAATGTGGGAAGTCCACATTCATGCTAATAATGGCTAGAGATAACTATTGGAGAAAAATGAATTGTGATATAATTTAGTATTTAAAATTTGGCTTTAAAAAAATTAAAACTTTAGTTGGGTGTACCAGTTGTTAAAATTTTAGGTTATATGTGTCTGGTAGTGAAAGAGGGTGATGGACAATATCAGGGATTGTTAGTATGAGAGCTAAATTAATAGGAGAGCCATAGCAGGTGTTTATTCATTAGTTTTCTAACTTATTGTCTACTCCCATCCAATATTTAACTTGTATATATGGGTGTATGTTCATTTTACATCATCTCACACTTTATTAATATTTTATACTATTACTTATAATGTCCAAATTGTAGTAGTAGAATTTACATGCCATAAAAAAACAGATACACCCATATACCATTAATTAGAATAATTTTTTTATTTTAATTTTATTTAGTATTTACTAATTATGTATTACTTAAAATCTTGCATTTAAAATTGCAAAAGTTATCTGTTTATTATTAAGTAGCATTTGTAAGTTAATATTTAATTTTTTATTTATTTCTTTCCAATATTTTATTAGTGACATTTTATAAGCAAGAAAATTCTGGCATATTGCCAAGTTGATTATAATAAAAAAAAGAGGGTGTGAGGGAGAGCTTGGACAAGAGATTCCAAGAAAGAAGGTGTAAAAAAAAATGGTTATGTAAAAATAGAATAACTCTCTAAAAAAAAAAAAAAAATAGTAAGATAATTGAAATAAACATCGTGAAGATTTGCTACTATTCCTATGGATAATTATATCATACTACTCAAGGGAAGACTATAAATGAAAGGCTAAATTCTTAAGGAAACCCAGCTCTAGCTTTTATCAACTGATAATCTAAGTTTACTATATTCAAAAATGCATGGATATTATGTACGATTATTAATTATACTTTATTTTAATGTAATTATCATAAATAAATGATATCAGAATTATAAAAATTATTAAAAATGAAGATAGCTAAAAGAATTATGTTAAATGCTGTGGTGTGATGCTATATGGGTTTTCAATTAATAAATTTTCTTTTTATATTATGCAAGATAAAATTAAAATGAAGAGATTTGTCTATTTTAACTCTTATAACAGGAGGATAGTTATATTTACCAAAGAACCTTACTATCCGCACATATAAAAAAAATGAGTAATTTAAATATATAACAATATTTAGTAATTGATTATAACAATGTATACATGCATGGATAAATCATTGATAATGGTTAATGAAAATTATATTAAGTACTAAAAACTAAAGGAATAAAGTCATAAACTTTTATTAGGATTATTTTACCGAGTTGGAGATATTGTTTCTTGTGATTAATAAAATTATTCCATTGCATACCAATGTTGTTTATAATGTTTATTAGGAGATTCTAAAATATTGGAAACTATTGCAGCTCCCGTCAAATTATATTTCAGCCGGTAGGAGCAACGTTTGTATTTTCTTTTTAATGTTGTAATTCATTGTTATTGTTGGAAGCAGTGTATATACTTTCGTTCAACTTTCAAGTTTAAAAAAAAAAACCCTTAACATTTAATGATTAAATGTTGATAGGTATTTCTTCTTATTGCTTGTAATAGATAGATAATTTTTTTTTATTATGCTTGGTGTAACTTATTATTATTATAATATGACAACTTATTGTCTTATATGATTTACAATTATTATTATAGATAATCGTATATTCGGGTGTGTGTGCACTGTTGTAAATCATTTTTCCAAAGTTGTATTTTATTTTTATTTAGGTCGTTTGGTGACAATTGTTAAAATAAGATAGAGAATTAAAAGTTTGTCTGTTTATAGATTTGTTATATAGAAAATACGTTGAGTGCATTTTGATATAGAAGTGATCGAGGGATGATTTTATTATGTGGATTGAGTTATACTCTCCTGATTATTTGCTTATTAAATTGCGGGTGGTTAGTGTACTTACTTATTTGAAAGCATATGCTGAGATAGTTGTAGTTTCTTTTTCTTTTAAATGAAGTGGCAAATGCCCCATTTATTAATGATAGGTCGGCTAAGTTCCGTAACCTTTGTGCCTTAAAAGTTAGTAGATATTATATTAATGAGTCAAGTTTGAATTAGGAGATTTTGATTAACCCTCACGTACATATACGCGAATGTTTATTCATTATTATTCCCTCTCTTTCTTCATTTGGATGTAGTTATCATCAGACAATGTATACTGATTATATCATATAAATGTTTTATAGATTTTATAATACGTTTTAAGTAAGATTGTTAGTTTAATGATTAACTTATTGCACCATCCGTTCCGTAAATAAACTAGTAGAAATTATAATTTATAAATGCATTGTATTTGTAATTTTGTAAAAGCACACATACTCGAACATATGGTAAACAAAGAAATATTGAAGAAGACCATCACTAAAATTATTAATTATAAATAATTATTAAATCATATTACATATATTATAAATATCTCATTTATTATCATTATTAACAATTCATCCTCCAGTATGAATGTAATATTAACTTAGGAAAATTTTACTTTATTTAATGAAAAGGAAAATAATAATAAAACTGTCACTTAGATTTATATAACAAGTATTAATCAAGTTTATGTTACTATAAGGGAAATGTTTAAATCATCATCAATTTGTTTTCAATTAATTAAGTTTGTGTTACTATAAAAGAAATGTTTAAATCATCATACATTTGTTGTGAAATAGTTTTTATTTTTATTTTTTTATATTTTATAATAAATGTTTTACTGAAATAAGATCCTATCTGAATTGTTTTATTATGTGCATTCGATTGTCCATTTTCCACACACACACATGCTCAACATATTATAATCGTGGAATTTATGGATTTGCCAGTGTGGGTCATTTATTTAAGTAATCCAGAGTTAATAGATCTTAACATTGCAATGCCAAAAATATGTTTTACTTTGCTTAGAATAGATGGTGATGTAGGGTAAAAAGGTACCCAATCCTCCTCATTATCTATACTTTATTTAGTGTAATGATTATCAATTTTACAATAGTCCTTATTACTTAATAGATGCTTATAATATAATTGAATCAACATTATAGAATTGTTATTTATAAATGTTTCTATCATCCTATTTGCATCCTATATGACTACCATACCCTATAACCCCAACTGAGCTAAGCCATAGAGTAATATCAACATAAGAATCTTATTAGTAAGTAGAAAATCAATTTCAGCTATAAATTTATTCTATCTTGTATAGAATTGGTGCCTGGGCATTTATTTGTACATAAAGTGAAATAGGTGAAAAAAACAGATGTTACAATATATATATATATATGTGTGTGTGTGTTCCAATGAATAGGCGGCTGGTTTTCTCTATCAATTCTATTAAGACATGACTTATGTGGTGACATAGTTTAGCTATTTGCTACAAGTCCTTGTTAATTGTATCATGAATTGTGATATAAAATGAAAAGGTACGTTCTGTACTGATAAAACAACATGCTGATGTTAATGTTTGTTTTAAATTGGATAAAAACGTTTCAGAAGTATTAGACTGCATATGGTTGTGGTGAAGTCATGAGTGCAAGTATGTTTTCAAATAGCTTTCAAGATTGGGAAGGGAGAACACTGAAGATGATTTATAATGGTATGAAACACATTTTCACATTTCATGTCACATAACTTGTAATAAAGTCATGCTCTGTCTTAAATTTTTTAAGAAGAATAGCAAAACTATGCTAGTGTATAATATATGTACTGATTCAGAGATCCAGTTATATTTTCACTGGGGTATACTGTGTATATATACTAAGCTATAAATATTTTTAATGGCAATTCCCTTTCTTTCATTATTTCAACAACAGTACTCTTGCACATATTAAACAAAAAAAAATTTTCCACCTAATATATTTTATATATTGTCACAAAAAATACAAAGTTAAAGAGAATGTCAAATACAGAGATCCTAAAGAGCCATTAGCTAGGTTCATTAGTAAAAATGTCGTAACTGAATAAAATGAGATTTTTAGAGGTGGTTTCAAATCTTCTGCATTTTGCCATTCATCTCTTTACAGCAAAATGAGAAAATTTAGCTGTCACAGGGTGGCCGCATTTTTTATATCAAAGTTGGAAAACTTATAACTATAAAAAAATCAAACTTTTATATATTATCACAAAGTTGACTAAAAAATAATGGCTTTTACCATTATTAAAATTTTTTTTGTTAACTTGATCTGAACAAATTGTTCAGAAAACTTCAGAAAAATGTAATAAAAAAAACTATTTTAAGTTTTTCAATTACATTATATTTTTATTATTTTTTTAAATCACTAAATCCTTTTATAAAAAAGTGTGTGTTATTAGTTGTCACTTAATCCTAAAGCAAGTTTTTGAAACTTTATCATTTTTAGAAATATTTTAAAATTTAAACTTTATGTTTTTATTATATTTATAAATTGTGTGTCCTACGCAAAAATTATATAAATGCTTAGAGTTTTTGAGATATAATAATGGCAATTGGATTTACGCATGAAACGTATATATTGATCAATTTCTTAAAAAATATTTATGGCTTTTATTATTACTGCCTTGACTGTCTTATAACAATTATAGCTAAATAAAAAATATAAATAAAGAAATCACAATAGTTTAAAATAATCATTTATCATTTTATACATAAAATATTTGCATCTTTATTTATATATGTATATACCTATATTATAATAATGAAAGATAATTAAACTAAATTATATAAGTGCGTTAAGTTGTGCAGGTAAGATAATTAGTGATGATGATCATACTTTAATAGTTTTCTAATTGCCTATCACTCTTGGAACATGATTTATTTGAGCAAATTAAAATTTAAAGCTTTACATTATTAAATATATCAAAATACAATATGGTGAATCCTAATTTCTTGAATACTTTTTAAATTAATATGACTAAATTTCATTTTATATACATTTGTTGAATGGAATACTTAATTATATATTTAACTACTAAATATTGCATGATGACCATTCTTTATGTGATATTTAGTAGTTTAATACCAATCCTGCACAATAGAATTGTGGTGACTGTGGTTATTAAAGAACCAAAGATACATTGAAAACATTATTGTGTTTTTATTTTGGACTCAGGGTTTTATAGTCAGCTAAAAGGTAAAAAGTGGCTGTTGGAAGGTTCCATTAGATCCTAAGATTTAGGTGCAGTGCCCAAGATTTCACACTGAAGAAAGCTACATGCTGATAAGTAGGCACAGAATAGGTATTTTATGCACAAACCTTCTTGCATCCATTGGTTACTCTGGATTGCACTGAGGTATGTGGAGAATTTTGCCTTTGTGTTAATTATTTATTTATGAGATATTTATATTTCTATATAAAATTGCCATCATAAATACTTAATGTAAATATTATATGTCTTTATAACTATCTTTAGTTCTCTAAATTCCACCTCAGGGCATTCACATTCTTTGACTCTAGGCTTATATTTTCTGTCCCTTCATCTTATTTCTTATTTCTTGACTCCATTATAAATTTTTGTATTTGTGTTTTTTTTAATATCTTTCATAAAGGACTTTATCCCAGTCTAAATGGATTGTATTTACAAATCTATAAATAAAGTTTAAACTTTCCTAAAAAAACATAACAATTCATCTAGATTATGGAAATTGTCCAACATATATATAACTGTAAATAAAATCTCATTATCATAAACCTTCAGAAATTTTCCCATTATTATTTTAATTATAAAAATATTATAATGTTAGCATCATAATCTTGGTCATACAGTTACATCATATACAATCTATTGTTTATAATGAACCATTTTTATTTTAAAATATGAATATTGTTACTTATTTATTATCTTGTAAGTTCATAATTTAAAATGATTTTTGAATTATGTAATATTCAACTCTCTAGCTCTATACACATGTGTAAGTAACATTCACAGGAAGTGATAAAATTTGGATTGCACTCTAAGCGCATTCAACAATTACAATCAGATATACATATCAGTTTGATCACAGACAAAAAAAGAAACAACTGTTTTAATATCAACTAACAACATAAAGCAATCTGTAAAAAATTCAATATGAATATAGATTCAGTAGTGACTTTATTAAATCTTTCAATTGTTATACCATATCCATAGATTTGATAATCATTAATTATGTGGCTTATAGAAGGTGTATGATTACATAACTTCATTTACAAACAAGAAGTATGCAAAAAAAAGAGGCAAAACTCTTCATACAGTAGTACCATTCAGTGCAAAACAGAGTAATCAATGGATGTCATAGCTGTGAGAGTTGCATTAGATGCTAAGATCTAATTGCAGTGTTCTCAGATCTAAGGCTCCTCATTGATGAAAGCCAGAAGTTAAGAACTAGTTTAGGGATATTGGATGAATAGGCATTATGTAGGGATTTTATGCACAAGCTTTCTGACATACATTGATTACTCTGGCTTGCACTGAGTGGCACTACTGTATGGGGAGTTTTGCCTGTTTTAATAACAGTTATGAGCAAGCATAAGAACTGGTGATCACGTAAAAAAGTGTGCAACATCTATAAGTTGTCCTGAATATATTGATTGGACTATGGAATAGGCAGGAAGATCAAATCCATAAGATAGTCCAGTTGGATCTTTAAAAATATTTGGAACTTTATAAAATATCATTTTTGTATCATAATTATTTGATTGAAGAAATTATTGGAAGAATATTTAACAATATTTTGATTTTCCATGAATATTGGTTAATAAAAATATGTATTGAGTTATTAGTAAGAATGATTTACTTAATGTTATATATATTTTCTTGAGAAATTCTTTTTTGATATCTGCCTAAAGAGTATCTGAAATTGCAACAATTCACTTCCAGAAAATAGATTTGAATGTACCAGCAATATTTCTAGTGGTAATATTTGATTGAGTATCTAGATATTTAGTATGGGCATCAAAAGGAAAACAGTATTTATGAAAATGTAAAGAAATATGTTTTTAGAGCATACACATCACATTCTCAAGTAGGACTATCCAGTTTGCCAAATAAGTTATTTGTAAATATTATTTTAGATATAATTTTAGGTAAATGAGAAAATAAATTAAACTAAAATTTAAGGTTATTCTAAGTGGAGAAAAATAAGTTAAGCTATGATTCAATTATTTCTGATTATCACTAGTTAAATTTTACTTCAGTCTATTGTTACAAAATTTTATATTCTAATCACAAGATGTTTCTCTGTTGTCAGGATGAAAAATTTAACATATTTCTTTTATTAGATTAAAATAAGATCCAATATTTGAAAAACATTTCCAAACATTTCATATATTAATAAGAAGTTGTTTTTTTAATTTTTGGAAAGCAAATTCTTTATGAATTCAGAGCAATGCATTTAGGAAAAACAAATTTCCTACATCCTGTTTCTGAAAGATCTCTAAATAATATGTTAAAGTAAATGAGAAAACTGATTCCTAGATGATATCATTTAGTATCACTTGAACTTTTCTATTGGAGAGCATTTTGTCAAAGAAATTAATACTTACATTTAAGGATTTTATTTCTTAAAAAGTTCCTTTTCCAAACAGAATCATAAACAGTGATTAAATTAATAATGATAGTCCCAATTTTGAACTTAAAATATAAAATAACCTTTCTTATTTTTTATCCCACATTACATTATGTATAAACTAGTAAAGTTATAGACATTAAAATAAAAGAGACACATTTTAAGATCCATTACCGTATCATTATTCAAATTAATTTTAATTAATTTCTACTATAATTATATAAAATAAATTAAACTCTTAATTACACTGTAATAATTTTACACATTCTTATAAATATTTCTTGTGCAGAATAAAAATTTCAAGGTATTTTCTAATTAAATTCTTCAATGCATTTATGGTGTAATACTTCTTTTCAAAACAGAAATGTAAAAATAACAGGATGGTATAAAATGAAAAATAAAAGATACATGGCTTATTAATAGACATATTTAAAGATGAATCAAAAATGCAAATAAGTGTTTTAGAGTGTATATGATTAAATTTAAATTGTACTTCTTTTAGTACATTTAGCAGACAACTTATTGTTAATTTAATATTTGTCTTTTGAGAAAAAGTGCTTTCTACCAAAAATGCATTTAAGAATTTTAATTAATAAATATTTTAACTTTTACCCTGTGAAAGAAACATTTATTTTACTACATAAAATTATTACTGTAATTACAATAATATTCAAGTGTTTTCAGCTGTCTACTACCATGATCCTGCTTTATACCCCAATGTTATTATTTGGCCAGTATTCATTATAAGAAATTGGAAATAAGCAACAAAAATGGCTAAAACTTTATTAGAACTATCAAGCATTGGTGGCCGAGTGGTTAGACAGCTGCCTTACAAGCAGTTGTCCCGGGATTCGCTTCCCAGCTGACGCTTTGATACATTAAAAAAAAAAAACTTTATTAGAACCATACTAAATATTTTTTAGATAAAATATATAATCAATATTTGTGCAGTTTTTTCACTAAATTTGTATATGCCATTAAACTGTTACATGATCTTATAGGATATTTATAGTGATAAATCATTGCATTCTTGATTTTTTCAACTATTTTTTAAAGTCTGTTGTCATTTTTTGAATCCAAAACACCATTCTCATATCTTTTGACAATTCTTATTGTTCATATCATACATACTTC
This sequence comes from Epiperipatus broadwayi, assembly GCA_028023455.1. NCBI lineage: Eukaryota > Metazoa > Onychophora > Udeonychophora > Euonychophora > Peripatidae > Epiperipatus > Epiperipatus broadwayi. The sequence continues at coordinate 941,252 of JAQFVV010006491.1, forward strand.
ATTAAGTTAAGTGAGTCCTTCTAGCACACTCTATGCTAAGTCTATGAAATTAATATTTTACAGTATTTTTCTATTTTATATCACAATTTCCATCAAAAGTCTTTTATAAGACACACAGACATATCTCTAATTAAACTGACATTATTTAATACTGCAATATGTTTATATGGTGTTTAACTAATTATTTATACATAATCCGAAGAATGCTTCAACACACAATCATTTAATTTCAATAAACTATCATTTGTAAATAGCCTCTACAAAATCAATAAGATGCGTAACTAATATTTAATAAATCCAAGCGTATTTTTTTCTATCACAAAATAAGTACAGTGCCGAATAACTGTACATTTCTCACCTTTTTTTGTAAACACGGATGATTGATACTGAAGAGATGAAATATACATTTTTAGGATAATGGAAAATCAGCACATTAATAATTCTTTGACGTAAAACGTCTTTTCTTAATGCAATTTTTAAAATCTTTTTAGTATGTTAAAGAACTAAAAACTAAAATAAATTTAAAAATTTATATAATTTTCAAAAGCTTTACTTATATTCTTAAAGTGTTAATACTGACTAGAATTTGTTTATCTACAGAGCAAATAGAAAATATATATCCCGGAAAATGCAAATGCAAATTTTATCTTCTAGCATTCGTTGAAAAGAGAATATACGTTTTAATCACTATTCTTTGATAGGATTTTTTTTTTGATGTTCTTATTTGAATGAATTTAATTTTGTTTACTACAGCTATAAGTTTTCAAAAAATAGAATAGATTTCTCGGAGCCATTCATGCGAAACTAACTATAGTTATTAGTTTTATTGTTATATATATATATATTTTTTGTATCATATAAAACTTATGGTCTCAGTATTCAAAGTCATTATAAAATAATAATAAAAAAACAAATTACACATATTGATATGTAAATTTTCATAATATGCAAAGAATTTTTTAAAACATTTTTTTTTAAAAATAAATAAATAAATAGAGATACTTTATTTTTTAGTTGATGAATAATACTTCAAATGTTTTAAAGATATTGCTTGCGTGCGTAGAAATAATGAAATCACTTTGTTAAAATTTTAAAATAAAGTGCAAACCAATTAACGTGAATCTGTTTTTATGCATGTCATCCATTATTAGACTTAATTAAATTTATTATTAAAAAAAAAAAACAAGATTAATTTTAATGAATAAAGAATTTATATTGCGGTATGGTTACATCATTGTCAGATTTTGAAACATGATATTGCATAAATAATCAGCACATTATATATATATGCACGCGTGTTGAATTAAATATACGAAGCCATATATATTTGATAATGTTGACAATTAATTCTATCTTGTTTCACTCTTAAAAAACACAGTCATTTAATAAACCGGTTTCTAAGTTTTGAAATATTGAAAAAAAAAATGCATTAAATTATATTTGGTAACCATAACTTTAAAATATTTCTTTTACCTAATTATCTTCAACCGTTCCTCATTAACAACAATAACATCAAAAACAATTAAAAAAATCCCTCTCCCCCCAAAAAAATATCCCTTTTTGCACTTTTCACAATATTATTCTGTAATGAAGAGTTTTGTGCTCAAGCGTTTATCTATTCTTTATGAAACATATTTTTATATCATTTTTATATAGATTATACTGTTTTTAATGAATTTCAGTTTCGAATAAACTATGTAGTTATTTGTGTTATTTTTACAAAAGGGATTTTATTATAAGTGTGCTGATGCAAATGACTGTTAGTAAATAATGAACAATGGGAAGACATTTTGAGCTTCACTATGAAAGAATGATGCTTAGAAAGACAAAGATCTTCACATGGACAGTGATATCATACAATAGTTTAATTAATGAATAAGCCAGATAGATTCTGCATTATGCTTTCAAAAAAACCTAAATAAATTCACAATCTAAATTACATTATTATATAATTACTTTTTAATTTTTATTATCTAATCTTCCAGTCAATAAATTTAAATAGAAAAATTGCTTGATTAATATTGGACAAGCATATTCAACAATTGGAAAACATAGTCGTGTATTAAATTCAAATATGTATGTTAAAAGATAAACATTTAGTAGAGTTGCTATATATTTTAAACCACTTTTATGGTTCATTAATAATAAGAATAGACATTAGAATGGGACAACTGAAATAGTAATTTTGTTATAATACATTAAAGTCAAAAAAAAAAAAAAGAATTTAATTGTAAATATAGAAATGAAAAGAATAAGTATGAAATTAACTTACAAGAAATTTTATTCTTATACTGTTTGACAATGAAAATAATCTAAAATGGAATGTGTATATATTTGTTAGTATATCAATCTTTATTTGAATTCCAGTAAGCAGAAAGAAAATAGGAAATAAAGGCACTGATGATTGAACCCCCCCCCCCACAAAATGAATTAATCTCTATATGTTTTTATCTTAAAGACAGAAGAAAAGCACAATACAAGTATAAATAAACCTTAAAACCAACAATGATTCAGAACATGATTCTTGCAAGTTGAAATCAGACAAAACTATAAAAAAATAATGGAAGAAATACCAAAAACCCATTGCAATCAAGTATTGAATTCTTCTTGAAATCTTTTATAAAATAATCAATTGTTGGAAGAAAATAGGTTTTCTTGTATCATATTAAATACATCCATTAAGATATAGCTCAAATTAATGGTAAGTATTTGTAATATAATCATATTATTTAGCAATACTAGAAATGCATAATATACTCTGCACAGTTTGAAATATGGGTAATGTAATCATCTATATCAGATATAATACAAAAGTGTAACTAGAGGAGGCATATTATTCAGGACATTAAATAGACTAAAGCACAACTACATTTCTAAAGAATCAAATCCTGGAATACTAGAAATAATCTTTCTATATCTCTCCTGCTTTAAATGTTAATGTGTTTAAAATAAAAAATAAAAAGATTTAACATACTAAAATAATAGGCATTCAAAAAAAATAATATTAATATTTTTTCCCAAATGTATTTAAATATATGAAAAATTCTCTTTTTTTTATTTTAAGAAAAGAACAAATGCCAGATTGATTTATGTTAAATGAGATTAAAATGATTATTATATTAAGAATCTGTGAATCTTTTTTTCAAATGTAAAATAATTTACCACATTGATTTTGATTATGCAAAACTGTTTAGTTAAACATAAAATAGTGTTCATGCCTAATTCCTAATCACATACACAGTTAATAATAAAACTCACTAAAAAGACTTCTGATGGAATTTTATAATATGAAAAAATCTAATATTAGTAAGGATCAATCATATATTATCTTTATTGGCATCTGAATATAATATCAAAGTTAAATTTCCTTACAGATTCTCTAAATCGAAAACCATCTGATAGATGTATGCAATAGCATAAGGAAAACATGGAATCTATTAATAACATAAACAATGATCAATTTAAAAGAAATTCAGCAATATATACTGTCAATGTGAGATAATGATATTTCCTTTGTAGTATTGCCTCATTATGGTACACTTAACTATAGCTATATTAAATGGATATAAAAATTTAATGTCAATGGTAAAATATGTAAAATCATAGTTTTTAATGCATTGCCTGAATAATAATTGAATATTAATAAGCTAAAATAAATGCAAATACACCAACTTCAATCATAATAAATAATGACTTTTATGACAATATACAAATGTAATTATAGACTGTTCCAAAATTTTACAAAACTAGTACATTTCAAATTTTAATGCTGACCATTAATTTTGTTTAAGATTTTAAAATTTAATAATGATTAACTGTTTAAGTTTATTTGACTTCAAAATCCAAGGATATATTTATACATTCAATGTCCAATAAAAATACATCAAAGCTAAATACTTAATTCTTTAGCTTATTCAGTACACTATAAAACAAAAAAAACTCTCACTTTGATGTTATTTATAATAAATGTTTATTCTACATTAGTAGTTTAAATTTAGATGGATTTAAGTTTAGTTGTTATAACATCTTGGTTAATTAAAATTTCATACTGATTTATCATTGCTTATATAAATATTTTTATTTATTATTTTGGACATATAAAGGAAATTGATCTCATATTAATAATTTTTATTAGTCATTCATTAGACTAGAGATTATCCATTTAATGAATACTATTTCTGTGGTGTAATTCTCACTACACAACTTTCAACTTTCACTCAAGAGTGGTGAAGTGAAAATTACACTATAGAAATATTAGTCATTAAGTTGGTCTCATTTTTTTCTGTGTGTTATTGGTCAGTAACATCAGATGATATGAAGATGACTGACTAGTTTGGGTAACACTAAGTGTATTATAATTTTTGTATATATTTCTCCCACTAGTGTCAGCATAGTTTTTTTTTTTTTTACATATTTTGGATTATGTGTGGCCATGATATGATTTTATGGTAGTTAAAACATGCAATTGTTTACCCTTCTATGATAGTTGGAATTTTGATTCATTTAAATGTATGTGTTACAACATCTTGCTTATTTTAAACTTCACTCTTTTTTGTCATTGTTTATATATAAATGTCTATTTATAATCTTATACAAATGAAATAAGTTGGTAATTTTTTTCTATGCATTATGGATATTGGTTGCTTTGTATTTTAATTTTTTCATATATACATATGGTTCTACATTTTGTTTGTTTGTATAATGTATTTAATTCAATAGAAGTTCAATCATTGATTTTATTTTATTTCTATATCACTTATTTCATTAAATGCTTTCTATGATTCAGCATAATTATGTAATGGCAGATTTTAAAGCCAAAAGCCCATAGGTTTTGCATCAACGGTCACTTCTGGTATTCAAACTTCTAATGAACTTTGAACAATGCATTCTATTATTTTTTATTTTATTTCAATATATAATAATTATATTTTTTAAAGAAATAAAATATTGTAATAATTTTTATTCACAAACATAATTTAAAGTGACTGGAACATAAGTAAATGAGTAGCAATAATTTTAATAAAAAACTTTTTTAAAAAATAGTTTTTCTTTAGAAAAAAAAAAGAAATTTTTGAATCAGTCTTGACTTATCAAAGAAACAGCTGCTAACATTTCAAATAACTTAAAGCCTAATTAAACGTTATTTTCATTTTGCAACAGATGTTTGCGACAAACACATTTAATCAGCAACTTTGAAACATTTAGTGAAATGAATAATATTTTATTTGCTGTGTTTGGTTTAATTATTTAAAAATTAAAGCAAAGCAAACATTGTGTGAAATTGAAAAATCACGTTGACATTCATTTATCATTAAAAAGTAATTATTAAAAATAATTTCAATTATTTTTAAAGTAAAACTTTATTCAGTGAATAAATAAAAAAAGAATAACCCATGTGGTGGCAAGATACCATAACAAACTAACACTAACGATTAAATAGTTAACAAACAAAAAGCCAAATCTTTGGGACAAAATAAAAAGATTGTTAGAAAATTCTCACATCAAAACAATAATATAAATATAGGAAACTATAAAATATGTAACTTGTACTTATTGATAGAAGGAAAACCTGAATGCATATTTGGAGACATTATTAATGATATATTAATATACTAATATTACTTTGGATGTCTTCATTCTAGTAACATCATAAACTGTCAAAAGGGTGCAGTGAATATTAGATAAGTAAGAGAAATGATACAAAAACCTTCATGTGGTTATCAGAAAATATGAAATATAATGCACAAATTATGAATTACCTGATATATAACATCATTATATATAACCACATAAAATAGATAAGACCATGATTTTGTTCAGATTTTCTCACCTTCTGAATTTAATAATTATTTTAATGTAGTATAATATAATATGTCACTGATAATTTTTTTAATAATTTATAATTTTAATTTTCAACTAAAAACACAATATTCAGATGTACTTTTCTTAGAATGCATAATGTAATAAGAGCATTGCAATTTTAAATATTTTTCATTATTTTGGTAAAGTATATTTCATAAGATAAGCATAAATAAACTTAGGTTTCAATAATATTAAAATTAATAAACACATAATATGTTCTTATTTAATTATAAAAGATATGGTTGACATTAAAACTGGAATTAAGTTTTAAATTTTATGTGAGTGGTATTATAAAAAAATTAAAAAGTAATTAAATGTAATTATTGTTCACCACTTTCAAAAGTAGCTGAAAGTTTTAAAAACTCAAAATGTATTGCTAAGATGAAAGTGAGAATACTTAATATTTTATCCAATAAAAATTAAATATCATAGTGAGGAGTTAACAGATAGTTGAAAGAGTTGGTATATCAACCCAATCACATAATATAACCAAAAAGTCATTGAATTAAAAATAAACAGCATGCCAAACAATGCACACCCAGGACTGCATGACATCCCCAAATTTCTACTTAGCCATCTTAGCTATTACACTATTCCTATAATACATAATATGTTAACATTTTTGTCTCAAGAAATACACACTATTCATCTACTATACCCAGTTTCAATAGTTCCATTTTTAAAAAAAGATCATACAGCCACCTCCACTTCACAATTTAAGGCTGATTTCAATGTCACCCCTCATAATAAAAATAATTGAACTTATCATTAAGGACAAAATTCAGCCGTTAATCCTTTCACATCTTTCTAAATTCCAATTTGCCAAAAAAGGCAATTCCATCCCAGAAGCACTAACAATATTTAAGATCATACAAGAAGATATAAAAATCAAAAGAAAGGCAGCACCAGTGGCAGTTCAACTAGACATAGAAGCAGCATTTGATTCTGTGGCAGTTGATAGCCTTCTTTGTTTAATAGGCAAATATAACATTCCAATACCAATAATGTATATACTGGCTAACTTATTAATAAATAGAAACTTACAAATAACCCTCAACAGGAAAACATCACCTTGTTCATTCCACATAATTCTATACCACAGGGATCTCCACTCAGTTCACTTCTATTAATCACCTTTATAAATCCATTTCCTGCAAAAATATAAGCAATGCTACTGGGTGTGTACTCCCATACCCTTAAACAAACAGTTAAGCATCTAACCTACATGGATGATGTAATAATCTTTCTTCCCACAAAGCAAATGTTATCAGATTTACATAAAATATTAGAGAAATATTCAACACAATATCAATTGGAAATTTAATCAAGAAAAAATGGCTGTGTAGTCCTTACTCACAGCCTCACTGATTTAGGCAATGAACTCACACAAACTCGACCCTTTTTTTGGAATACCATTCCACTTTTCTACAAACCAAGCCAGAATTTTAATACAAAATAAGTCACTAATTTCAATCAATAAATTAATTAATTCTTTAACCAAAGCATATTTATCAATTCATAGTAAAATCTCTTTCATCAATATGTTATTATTTCCCAAAATTAATTATTATGCCCCAATTATTGAATTTGCAACTTCATTCATTCAGAAGATCAATTCCTTGTGCACGCTGTTAATTTGTAATAAAAAAATGTATCCATTAGTATCAATAAGTTGCAAAGACATTCCAAAGATAATGGTGTATCACTACACAAGATTGCAACATTTTTTTTTCAAAAAGCAAATAACACTATACAAAAAATTATCACCAACTTTGAGTTCATTGAAGCTTTCATTCCAATAACCCCAACAGATACACCTCTACCCACTAGTAACAAATTCATATGTAACCTTTTGGTTTAATAAATATGCACAATAAACCAAATGATCAAACAGCAAATAAATTGAAATACGGGAATGCATATCAAGTTATAAATCCAAACTCCACCACTCAGTGCCATACCAGTAGTCTCTCAATAACAAATAAGGCACTTATAGCAAAATTCAAATATTGGCATCTAGAACCCACATATCTTGACTTCTTAGTAAAGATTAATCTGGATGCCTTAACTACAAGTTTATTTCTGACAACAAAATTGAAAAATGCCAACATCAGTCCAATATGTGCACTGTGTCATAGGGATGAAGAGACCATCAATCATATTATCACTGACTGTCGTGCTTTTAATAATTATAGAGAACTAATTTTAACCCTCACTGGGAGTAATAACAGCATATTATTGTTATTAATAAACGCAATAAAAGCAGGTAATTTTGCCTCAATCAGAATACATACATAGCTATTTTTCACCCTATGGTTTATGCACTGTCATTTTGTGTTCAATCCTACTTCTTGCAAATTAAGAACAATATACCTTAATAAATTACAAGCAATAAGAATGAGGGATCAATTGCTTGCTCCAATGTAAATATTCAAAGTGACTTGGAAATCAATTCAGATGCCAGAAACTTAATCAGTAATTCACAACAATATATGGAAAGAATATTATTTGAAGAAGAACTTTTTTTGTTGATTATTTTACATGTTTGTTTTTTTTTTGCTGGTTTTCTAAATGTTATAAAACCTGCCCATATTACTGACTTTTTCTCTTCAATAATTGTTTTTTTTTTTCAATATAAAAGGCAATGTGAATGATGAAATAATGTAATTTACTCTTGTTTACTCTGTAAATCAACATGTTATACTTAATAAAGCTGTTTTAAAACTACTACTAGTAGTAATAGTAGTAGCAGTAGTAGCAGTAGAAGCAGCAGTAGCAGCAGCAGTAGTAGTAGTAGTAGTAATAGCAGTAGTAGCAGTAGTAGCAATAGCAGCAGTAGCAGCAGTAGCAGTAGTAGTAGTAGTAGTAGTAGTAGTAGTAGTAGTAGTAGTAATAATAATAGTAATAATAATAATAATAATAATAATAATAATAATGATGATGATGATGATGATGATAATAATAATAATAATAATAAAATAACAAAAAAAGACCACAGACAAAAAAGAGAGCATTACTTGAACAACATTCTATAGGCTTTCAGATTACAACCCCTAAAAACAGCTGATAAATTGCACACTTTAGCTAAAAAAAAGTTTATATATATATACCATCAGACCAAACAAAATTCATCAACTTTAAACATTTTTCTGTGACAACTTCAGAATAAATTTTTCACAGAATCAGACAATGAAAATAGTGATTGAATGATTAGTCAACTGATAAAGTAATTGGCACCAGCATAATCTCTGCAGCATTCAAAGCTTCAAATCACAGTAAAACCTATACAAATGCTAATAAAGCCAAATTGCAAAACATCACCAATTGTAGAATTAAAGCTGCTGAACTCAACAACAAAACATCTCTGCCCAGTTTAGAAAGACTAACCAAAATAAGTGACATAAGGAATTTAGACATAAGAAAACACAAAAAATTGGAATAATAATGAACTTTAAGTAATCAATGAACACTTTAACAACAGCATTCTGAGGAGTTTGCTTACACCTTTCAAAAGACTTTTCCTTGCTCTATAATATTAAATGCTACAGATTTGAGCATATCTTCATATAAATTTCCCAGACACCTTTTATATGATGATTTAACTCTATACAGGATTTGGCAAACTGTTCACCTCATTTCTGAATATCTCAATCTCAGATATCTCATTACTGAATTTTTCAACCCACTCCAAAAGAAGAAAATTCAAACAGGTATCAAAACACTGGGTAATTATGCAAAATCATTGACAAAGACTGCCAAAGCTATATAACTGGGATAATTAAAAATACATAATTTGGCTACAACAGTCAACATTTTCATGCAATGATGGAGCCATTTGTAAGGTTATAGCATTTCTTTCTCTCTCTCTCCCTCTCTTTCTCTCTCTCTCTCTCTCTCTCTATATATATATATATATATATATATATATATAGGGATGGTGACCCATACAAAAGGGCACAATATATATATATATATATTAGTTTACTCAATTGAGAATTGATTTAAGCAACAAGTTCCCTGCTCTACTAATGCGTTTAATAGCATACAACAATTGAAAATCGAAAACATTTCACATGTGTTTTAGTTCTTATAACAACTTATTTGCCAAGAAGACTAAAAGAAAGATAATTATTATCTGTTTACCCAATTATAATATCATTATTGTAATTCAAAAATATATACTATACTTTTATTGTTAGAAATATTTGAATTTTGTATTTTTAAATAAAATTAATCAAAAATCTGTTGCATTAAAAATTAAAAAGCAATTGCTATATTAATTATTAAGCTCTACTCATAATATTAATTAAATGAAGTAGTCACTTTATAACAATTTGTACAAAATAATTAAATCATAAACGCTTTTCCGAGACAACATTTAACAAATTATTTTTAAAAATCCAAATACTTTTTGTCATTAGGAGACCAACAGCCAGAATCAAAGATTAAACATTTTATTAATGCAAAGTTTTTAAAGCTAAAGCGCTTTTAGGTTATCTAATGCAAGATTAACCTTAATTTGCTGACAAGAGGTAAACAGTTGTTTTCAAAAATAACCCACAAGTCAATCTAAACTACATTTACCAAGCATTTCTCTATGTTTTCAAAATGTAATTATAGATAACGTTTTCTCTACATTGAAAAAGTATTCTGCCAACTTTTTATTTTAAATTTCTCTTTTAATCACTCAATCTTTTTCACACATAACTATCTATATAGCTTTATATCGTCTATCTGTGACTGTCTGTTGATCTATCTACCTGTATGTATATTAATTTAATAAGAACAACAACAGAAAAAAAACAACCTAACAATATAATATTTTATGGTTTTTACTTTCGATGGACAATAAAATAACATCTTACCTTATAAAATGCTAATAATTACTGAACTAATTCCCATTTGAAGAAAGAAAAATAACACCAGCTTAATAAATATAACTTGCTCCTTTTATTTTGGGTTTAATTATCATTTGATTTTCACATTAATCCCTAAATGATTATCCCAGTTTAAAATCTATTTAGATGATTGCAATTCTTATTCTATTTTTGTAAAATTACTTAAATATTTAAATGCATTAATCTGCTCAATAACATTTTATCATATATACTTTCTTTGGAAGTGTACACTTATCTACTATTTTCATTAATTTAGATTTATATTAATTATCATTCCAAGTCTTTTACAATTTTTATGATTTGTTCTATCTAATGTTTTATTAAGCTTTTTCTCATTATCCAAAACAACTATCATATCATCAACAAATCTGACACTGTGATTTCTTTTATTTCCATTATTACGGAATTTATCATTATCAAATCAATACTGACTTAATAAAACTTTTACACAAGCCACAAATAAACAATATATTTCCTTTATATTTTTCATATGTATATTTTTTCTGTAAACAGATAGTTAAAACCAATAAAAAAATAATTATAAATATAAAAAATTTCACAATAAACATCTCTCTTTCTAATATGTACCTTATTTTTAGAAATATCTAAATATCTCACTCTACAGAATGTTTTTTTCAAAATTAATAAAACAACAATATTTCTAAGTAAAACAGTTGTTCTTTATGTATTGTTTCTTTTCATATTTTAAACACAAATTTTTAATAAATATATTTTATATCTTATCGACTGAAATTCCAGCTCTTCAAAAATTTTCAGCAATACTATAGTTTTATGTATCAATAAGCCAATTCTTCTAAATCTTTACATTTTGTTGTATTAAGTCTTTTCTCTATTAAAATCATAACTGTTGAAAAAAATGTAATGTTTAATTAAGTAAGATCTAATTATATTACAAGTAATGGCTAATTTTCTCAAACTCTTTTCTTTCAATGCCTCTAATAATAAATTTAAATTTTATTAATTCCTTGAGCTTTGCCATTTGTCTTTTTATTGTTAGTAAAAGTTTTTGCATATAACTGTGCAACTGCATACTTTTATTGTTCAATAAAAATAAAGTATTGTTAGTCTTATCATACAAATTATGTACATTTTCCCAATCTTGCAAATTCATCTATAGTATTTTCTAAAAAAATTACTAATTTTATTTTTAATTATTGATTTACATATCTGACTTTGTTTTTTCTTCTAAATTTCTTTATTTACTATATATTAAATCAGTTAATTTTTTGGTGTTATTCTTTTTTCTATTTTATCTATTTTATTCTATTCTATCATCAACTGTTTAATATGTTTTCTATTAGATCTACAAATACTTTATTTTTTTTAAAAAATATAAATTGCCATCGTTTTTTTTTTCAAATTTTATTCATCATGTCACTACTAATTCAAGACATTTTTATTCTTTTCATTATTTTATAACTACTATCTTCTCTGAAATGTCTTTAATATTTTTTCCATTCACCACATTTGTGCCATCTACTAAAAAGTGCCATATATGACAATGTTTAAAACATCCCTGTTCTGTGCTTTCATATCAAATATCTTCAGTCTATTTTCAAGTTTATGATTTTTATCAGTGAGGAACTTTGAATCTTGGAACAAAGTACCTGGACTTTTAAGATCTAATGCTCCTTACTTCTAGAAGACAGCAATCTTGATAATGGAATAGAGATGCTTATAGTTTCTAAAAATTAAGGATATCAAAATATATAGATACAGAACTAATTTTGGATTTATATGACTATGCAAGAAAGTTAATTTAGATTGAAAAATATGTTTGTTTAATTTTTAATATGATAACTTGATTTCAAAATTTAGAGATAATGATGGCTTCTAAAAGGAAGATGCATTATGTCATAAAGATGCAAGTACCCTAGTTCAAGAACTAAAATTCCTCACTAATGAAAGCTGCCATAAGCTTAGAAGTAGCCTTGGAATATTGGTTAGGATTGGACAATACAGGGATTTATTAGGTAGTATTATCTGGAATATGCTAGTTACTAAAGTATACAGTAGGGGGTACAACCGTGGCTAAAGAAAAAAATTGTATTGCTAAAACAGTAATGTGTAAGCTGAAATTATGTGATAAATTATTCTAGTATAGTCCACCACTACTTTATTTATAATTTTTTTAAAAACATGAAAATTACTGTTTAATATAATTTATTTTCAGTTTATTAATCATCCATTATATTTTTATCTCAGCTCTTCTCATTTTAAAGCATAACACAACTTCAATTAATACTAAATTATGATCTAAATCTATATCAAGTCTAGAAAATAGATATGCACTTATAACACTGCTGCTAAAAAATATTTTAATAAACAAATATTCTAATTGAAAACTAATTTTATCATCTGGATTTTTCAATAGGTAAATTATTATTTTATGATTTTTTAATCATATATTCAATATCATGTTACTTTAAAAGAGTTAACTAATATTTCATATATATTACTTACTGGAATTAATAACTTTTTTACTATTGTATCATTTGTTCCCTTCTTCAGCAATGCATTTTTCTCTAATTATAACTATTTTTTTTTTCAGTAATGTTTTCATTATTATTGTCAATACATTTCAATGTATACTTAGCAGATACTTCTTTTGATAACCATCAATGGAATATAACTTATAGAATGTTATTTATATAAAGTATGTTTTATTTTTGGACTCAAAATTAACTATATTATTGATCAACTTCTCTCTTTAAAATAAAATATTCTTATCTTCTTCATTATGCTCATATACCTTTTTTCAGAGAATTCTGCATCCTCTTCTCTTTTCCCACTTATATCTGACAACAAATCCTCTCTGACTTTATCCACATTTTTAACATTTGATGTTCTTTACTTTTTTCATTCCAAAGGCTTTATGAAAGCAATTATAATTGAATAATTTCATTCAAACCTGAAAATATATACCTGGTTGGAGAGTTTTCTTCTTTTTTCAGCAACTTCAACTAAACTTTCAATCTGTAATCTATATACCACTTATGGATGAAATGTTCTTAAATTAATTGCATTTAAAAAATAAAAATAAATGCAAGTGTTAAAGTACTTTGTTATATATTTGAACAAATAATTTATCGTTATCATGAAATATATATTACAATGCTAAAAACATCATTATATAAACAAGAAAGTATAAATTAATTTAGCTTAAATTTTAAGATAATAATTTAAACTACATTTATTTTGATTTCATTCAATATGGAAGAAGCTGAGTTCTATTTTCTTTGGTAACAATATAATTTTAATTATTTATTTTAGTTTCTAAATATGAAAATAATTGATTATTTTTAAAGATTTTTTATAATATAAAAGATTTATTAGATTTTGTAGGTATTTATTTTTTTATAAGTATTTTTTTTTAAAATTCAAAATTAATTCATTTTTTATAAATTTTTTATTAATAAAGTATATTTATAGAAGTATATGTTTATATATAATATACATTTTTTATCATTATTAATAAAAAAATATTGAAATAACAGGAACAATCATAATAGATTTTAGTAATAATTTTTTAAAGATCTAATTGTTTACTTTATTTTTTCTTCTCCTTTCAAATTATTAATATAACTCAGTTTAATTTTTTTTACATTTTAGATAGAAATGAAACATTTTTGACAATTACAAGTAAAATTCTTTATCAAGTTTTTATTAATATATCATTTAAAAAGCATTTTGTTTTGTTATATACTACGAATCCTGACTGTTTATATTTTTTTTCTTTCCACATGCACTAATAAATCAGTTACAAAAATCAATAAAATTCATATATTAAAAATCAATAGAGTAATTTTAAGTTGTTATCCATACACTTAGACTTTTACATATAGCTGTAGAAAGTATGAAAGTCTGAGTTCAAGTCCTTTTCAATTCCATTAAGTTTAGTATAGACAATATTATCACCATCATCCACCGCAGGATCTTCAAATTCATCTTCTCTGATCTCTAGCCTCTCTTCTGCACGTTTTCATATTTCATCCATTAATCTTACATGGGGTCTCTTTCTGGGTCTTTTATAATCTTTTGAAATGCAGTTTAAGATTTCAATTGTTCATTTATTATCATCACTTTTATCATTATGTCCAGTTCAACTCCAGTCTTTTAATTCTTTCAATCAGCAAAACCTGTTTGTTCTTTTACCCATGTATTGTATTTTTGATCTCTTCTTATTACTCCTAACATGCATCTCTCCATACATCTTTTAGTGGTCTGAAGTCTCTGTATTGCTCTTCTATTAAATATTCAAGTCTCATATTCATAAGTAAGAACTGGTAAAACACATTTATTAAAAACTTTTCTTTTCAAACACACAGACATACTTCCTTTTTAATATGGTATTATTTCTACCAAAAACACTCCAACCAAGTTTAATTCTATGATTAATTTCATCAAAGATTATAACTGTAGTGATAATCTGACCAAGATATTTGTAGTTATTAATTTCTTCTAACTCATAATAATCAACCTTTTGACAAAATTCATTAAACATTACTTTAGTTTTTTAACATTTACCTTTAGTCATACATTCTTATTTTCATCTGCTAACTCTTGCAACATTTTCTGAAGCTTTATTGCATTATTTGCAAAACAACTATATCACTGCAAAAACTAATTGTCTTAAATAATCTCCATTTACTTTTACTCCTTTAGTTTCCCATTTTAACCCACAAAAATACTTCTTTTAGCACTGCTGTAAAAAGTTTTAAAAATATGGAGTCACCATGTCCTACACCCTTCTCAATGTTAACCTTTCTAGTATCATTATGTAATTTAATTGTTGCTGTTGCATTTTTATAATTATTCTTCAGAATATAACAATATCTTGATGATCCAATGCTTTAATTACTAAAGAAATGCTTATAGAATCAAATATCTTTTTCATAATCTTCAAATCCAAATTATAATGGCAACTCATATGTATTGGTCCTTTCTATAACTTCTCACAATATTAATATTAATACTGCATTCTTTAAATCATCTGGTACATCTTTATCATTTAGACATTTGGTATATAACTTTTTCCAAAAAAAATTGCATTTCTTCATCTGTTTCTTTTAATATATCAATTATAATTCTAACAATGCATGGAGCTTTTTCCTGCTTCATAAATTTATTTTCATGTCTCACTTCTTGATTTAAAATCTTGGACTATTCAGAAGATATAATATATATAGGAGGTACTTGTTCTTTATTACCATATAATTTTTGATAAAACTTTTCTTCCCATTTCATGATTTCATCTCTTTTTTTAGTAATAGTTCCATCTTTTTTTCTTATTCATATAAGTTTCATACCAATACCAAAATATTGTGCTACAATCTTGAGACTTTTATTTTCTTCTACATCTTCCCTTGCTAGTTCACAATTATACTTTCTTATAACATTATTAATTCTTTTTCATACCATTTTACAAATTTTCAGATATTTACTTTTTATTAATGTATCATTTTTACATATCTTCATATTACTTTTTCTCTTCATAAATTCTCTAGTCTCAATAGAAATTTTATTGGTTAATTGCTGCTTTTTCCATTAGCTATCTTTATTGCAGTTTTTAAAAGGGTATCAGCTATTTTTTATTAATTTTATTCAAATCTGAATCATATTCAAAATATACAACTGCTTGAAAATAATTTGCAAGTTTTAATTTGAATTCATTAGAATGTTTCTGAAGATTAGGAATATCAAATATAAATATTGGTTTACTTAGTAATTTTTGTCTCTCTAGTTTTGCATTAATATGTATTAAGCACATATTTTTTATCTAGCACCATGCTTGCAATTATATTTCATTCCAATATCAGCCTTTCAAGCTAATTGAGCATGCGCCTTTTGAGAGGGTTAAATAAATGAATACTCTCCTCTTCAACCCAAGATATAGTATTTATGCAGGAATAAAAAGAATCCTCTTATTCCTACAACTCAAATTCTTTTATATGAGCAAATCTGAAGAACTGTTGAAGAGAGCGTGAGTAGATACTCACTTTAAATTACTATTTATGATGTTTTTTGACTGAATGAGGTCGGTGTAATTACTTAGAATTTACTAAACGTCATTTTTACTGAAACTTAATTATGAGTAAATAAGCAAATATTTTTATCTAGTGCTCTCTTCAACAGTTCTTCAGATTTGCTCATATAAAAGAATTTGAGTTGTAGAAATAAGATGATTTTTTTTTATTCCTGCATAAATACTATATCTTGGATTGAAGAGGAGAGTATTCATTTATTTAACACTCTCAAAAGGTGCGTGCTCAATTAGCTTGAAAGGCTGATATTGGAATGAAATATAATTGCAAGCATGGTGCTAGATAAAAATATTTGCTTATTTACTCATAATTAAGTTTCAGTAAGAATGATGTTTAGTAAATTCTAAGTAATTACACCGACGTCATTCAGTCAAAAAACATCGTGAATAGTAATTTAAAGTGAGTATCTACTGAAGCTCTCTTCAACAGTTCTTCAGATTTGCTCATATAAAAGAATTTGAGTTGTAGGAATAAGAGGATTCTTTTTATTCCTGCATAAATACTATATCTTGGATTGAAGAGGAGAGTATTCATTTATTTAACACTCTCAAAAGGTGCGTGCTCAATTAGCTTGAAAGGCTGATATTGGAATGAAATTAATATGTATTCTAAATTTTATTAATTGATGATCACTTGCTGTGGTGAATTTATTAATGACATTACAATCTTGAAATATGTATTTTCTGTTAGTCAAAATATAATCCAATTCTGCTGTACATTCATTTGGATGCTTCCATGTCAATGTTAAAACGTTATTTTTTTTAGAAAAATAGACAATATACATGTATTTAAATAATACATATTCAGCCTGTATTCTGTCAATTTTTCTTTTATATAGTTAAATGGATGTATTAAGGTCAAGAATGTGAGGGGTTAGAGTGACTTAAAGTCAACATGGATATAAAAATAATATTGGCATAAATATGGGCTTTGACTGTTTGATTCTTGGATTTTCAATGATATGGATGACTGAAGAGTTGGAGGGTAGAGAAGATAGAAGCTTGTCCATTAAAGTTTGAAGTTTTGCTATCTTAATATAAACCGAAACTGTGTATGTATATATATATATGGAAGGTGATATTCTGGACCTACTGATGAGTAGTTCAGTATGAAATACATATATCGAAGGTCATTTTTCACATGTATATCGTCATATTTATCAGATGTATAAGAAGGAATGGCCATCTGTAGGACGTATAAAAATCTGAATTCTAGCCCCTTCTAATTACATTAATTTTAAACAAAATAAAACGGTCGTTACTGAAATAATTGCTTTAGAAAAATGTTACACATAAAGATGTGCATACACACAGATGTAATAATATATTCTTTAATAAATATTTAATATGTTCTAGAAATAAAACAACACATTATATATAAAAAGATAAATATCAGTGTTAAAATGATATTAATAATAATTATATTAATGTTTTGGTAAAAAATTAAAAAGTATTTAAAAGTGTAAGGAGGGAAAAATATTCAAAATATATAAGTAAAATAACAAACACATAAAATGTAATTTAAAAGTACATGCATATTGATATATATACACATAATTAAAAAATAATTAATACATAGACAATCCCAATATCAATAATAATCAATAATTTTAAACTGTTAAACCTAGCATAAGTCTAGAGTTATACCAAAGTAATTATGAAAAATAAATATATTTATAAAAAAAGAATTTACATATTGATTAATTAGTACGAATAATTTTAATTGCATGTACATGACTTTTATTATTGTGATCACATATGTAAGGTTTATGAATATTAATACATCACAAACAATCACATCTAAATATGTTAATAGAACAAATAGCAAGCAGATTCCAAAGTATCATTTTAAAATAAACTTGTAAATACAAATCTTTTGTATATGAATGCCAGTTCATTTCGATTCATTTTGACTTTTTTATCAGACAAAATCAACTGGCATTGGTATACTTTATATGCAAGTTTATTTAAAATAGTTCCTTAGAATCTGCTTACAATTCAAACAAAATGAATTGGCATAAGATATATAAAAGAGTTTGTATTTGCAAGTTTATTGGAATCTGCCTGCAATTTGTCCTAATAATGTATTCAGATGTGATTGTTCGTGAAGTATTGATTAATTGATTTACATTAATGCCTGCCTTTATAAATATTTCATGGAACTGCAATCATATTTTTTTAATATATAATTTTTTATTAAGTAGGAATTTATAAATATCGAGACAGAGATAATAAGAATTAGTAATATAATAAATCAATCCATATATATATATATATATATATATATATATATATATATATATATATATATATATATATATATATATATATATATATATATTCATTTTTTGAAATTTGATTTATTTTCATAGCACTGTATATAGAGCTTACTAACATAAAACCTTGTTATTAAAACCAACTTGTGGTCATTCATGTATTTGAGATCTTTACATCATCAAAAAAAAGAGTCAAACATAGTTATTTTATTCATTGAACATATATTAATGGGCATGTTATCTCTTAATGATAGTTGCCATTTAAATTGGCTCCATAAGGACATGAAAACCTTTTTTGAATTTTATTAATTTAATCATTGACCAAGTATGTCAACGTATATTAAAATATCTTCAGAAAATTTTATAATTGTCAACGTGCCACCATCAAAATGATATCAGTAAAAATATTAATTTCAAAGATGGTGACATTAATCAATATTGAAAGGAGAAAAATAAAGACTATAGAAACCAAAAACAAAAATAGAAATTACACAAATGAAAAAAATGATTATATACAATGAAAATTCACAGCCAATATTCGAGAAACATTTGAAGAATAAGATTGAATACACACGAAACATTAATTCTTCGAAATATTAATGATGAAACAAACTTATATACAGTGTTTTCCTGAAGATTTATGATCATGGCATTTCTGATGTGATAATATGTTGGACTGTTTTAATCAATTATCATTAAATGTTGAATGTCTAGAAAATTTTAAATGTTATTTAAGCTTTTCCAAATACAAACAACTATTAGTAATAACACACAAAGACAGTACATGTTAGTAGATTACACAGGTATTATTCTCTGCTTTTTTTCAGGTGTCATTGGACTAACTAGTATCAATGGTAGCATAAGAGTTGAACTTACATCTTTAGATTCTTGAAAGTTATCTTGTTGAAAAATGATTGAAAGAACACATTGCACAATTAAAAAAGAAAAAAAAGATGTGTCTAAAGTAGCATATCATATATGTACTAATGAACATATCTTCAATTGGGAAAATAAAAGAAGATTTTCATATGACAATGGCAAATAATTCTATAAGTGAACCCAGTGTGATAATACATAATATCTTAAAGCTTTTAATTAACTTTACTCTTAAGAAAAATATATATAAAAAAGATGAAAGTGGAGAAATCAGGAAGATTTGAACTGATCCTCATAAATAAGTATATGAAATTTTTACTGACTATTGCTTTTGGAAGAATAGTTCAGATGGTTAGAGCATTGCTTAAAAATTCAACATTCAGGAATCTAAAAATGGAAGTACCCTAGCATTGTCACTAGTCAGGCCAGAAACACCTGAAGAAGGGTAGAGAATAGTAAAACTTGAAATGTTGTGTAATATACTAACTTTTATTGTCTCAGTGTATTATTACTAACAGTTGTTTGTATTTGGAAAAGTTCAAATAAAGTTTAAAATTTTCTAGACATTCAACATTTAATGAGGGAAGATAGAAATTGTCCAACATATTATTACAAAACTATATCCAGATACTTTTAAAAATAGAATGACAGATAAATAAAAATTAATTAATATTCTTGATCCAGTAACACTCATTATTTAAAAAGAAACACATGATTCTCAAATTAATGTGAACACATTTACAAAACTAAATAACTATTGATATATAACATTAATTAATACAAAGATATCTGAAACATTGATATTTTTTACTATTCATTTTATAGATACAGCAAAGAAATTATTATTTGGTTGACTTTCGAATTTAGATTACATTAAGACTCTAAATAAAATAAAACCATTTCATAAAATCAAATATCTTTTATTTTGAGAACATTTTTTAGTCATCATATATTTAAAATTAAAAAGTAAAGTCAACATTAAATGGAAATAAATTTACTATGTTCAAAAGGCTTGAATAATATAATTTTTGAAAGAATATTACATACATTTATGCAGTTTGATCAAAACCCTTTTCCAAAGCAACAGAAAATATGACAACTATCCTGAAATTAAAATGTCCATTGATTAAAATAAGTAATAAAATCATAGAAACAGTTTTAATTTTCAGTTAAGAAATAATAAACAACTGAAGGAAAACCATACAAACTTATAAATGAAAGATTGTCATGAACAGTATCAAATCAAAGAGAAAATAATTGATTGTTCAAAATGCTATAGCATATTCTATCTGTTCACTAAATAAATGCTATTTTTGTAGTCTCATTATATGCACAATTACTATATACATCTTAACCCATAATGGTCTCAAACCTTGTCTAAAGAAAATATTTTCATATTTTAAACAATTATGACATAGTGATAAAGTGTGGTGGGACTTTGAAAGAATTTAAGCATTCTGATAATAATAATTTGCCTTACTAATTGCAAATTTAAAGACATAAATCCAGAAATTAAAAGATTTGAAAATGATATTAATCCCCTTTAGTCCCATTAATGTCAAAGAAATTAACAAATTCTCCTAAGAAATTAAATATTCCATCATCAGAACTATCTTTTGAAGAAGAAGAAAAATCATTTTAAAGAGAAAAACAAATTAATTGTATATATAAAAAAGTCAAAACATAACAATAAAAAACATATAAAATTGTGCAGCAAATGATGAAACAAAACATGAAAATAAGAAACAAAAAGATTCTCAAAACTCTGATGATGAGACAAAATAATTTCAGAAGTCATATATATCAACATTCCACATAATATTCAGTAATGATATAAACTTTGCAACCCTTAATGTAAAGCACTAAATGCCTGATCTAAAAGGTATAAATTCATCAAGTTCTTTAGTGGAATGTCTTTTTGATGCATTTGCAATTACTGAAACAAATTTCAGCCTTCATACCAATACAAATAAATATTTTTAAAATGTTTATTAACTATTAGTATATCATTTCCTTTTTAAATAACCAATCTACAAGAAATATTCCTATCTTAATCTATAAAAATTACTTGAATCAATAACAAAACACAAGACATAAAAACATTTGATCATATCTCTGAATATTTCAAATCATAAAATTCTTGCCTATGCATATTGTTCATCATGGAGAAGAAAAATTTGAATAATATTTAAAATACAATACTATCAATCTGTAAATCATGTTCCATGTACAAAGAGTGTTGTTAATTAAGTGCAGTATTTTCATAGGGAATTCTATCAATATTTATTATTTCATAATATGCATAACTTAATAAAATATTTGTCAAAAAACTCACATTCATTTTCAAATTAGCAATTCATAAATACTAATTTAATCACACTATCTTGTCATCTAATTTCTGGCTAAATTTTAAAGTTACTACACATCAGTGTATTTCATTGACAAAATTATGGTGGAATTGAGTTTAACATCACCCATCATAAAAAAAAAAAAACTTTAATACACATATTAAAAAAAAAACATTTAATTTATAACTAAATACTGATGATTTTAATTTAAGAAATGTTAACAAGCATACACCCAATACACAAATTTATGAGATTTTGAGCCCACTAATCAACTCATGCATAAAAGATTAACAATATTTCATCAAAATTTATAAATTGTTTTATGATATAAAAATTTCAGATAAATTAAAACAAATATTGATTAGTTAACAATAGTGGTTAAATTAAAACTTTAAATATCAATAAATTATATATTGTTTGAGAAGATATGTAGACACTTAAATTCAGAAATATATTTGGATCATCTAACAAGTGGGTCTGTATAACTACATATGTCCAGAGAAAACATACTTGGAGAGGGAATTTACACATTAAAAGAATACAATAATATTCTATGGAAAGTCAAGTGCACCATGCAATTTAGATATATTTCAGATATCTTACTCTGACAATAACTCATCACTGAAAGACTGGTTGGAAAATGCAGATTTATCACAATCTTTTTTGATTCCCTTTGAAAACATGATTGAACAAATAGACAATCTAAAACCTGAAATAACATTAGAATTTTCAAATAGCATATGTAACTTATATAAATCCATAAAATATCTGATATCTAATCACTTGACAAGTTTTTTAATTCATTAACTTTGAAATATGTGAATATGTCACCTATTAACAAATAAATGCTATTTACGGTAGTGAAAAATGTTAATATCATTAATTCATTTATGATTCAATTAAAACCTATAGCAATAGAAGACAGGCATGCTAAAACATTTAGTGAAAATTATTAAATATACTCCAGCCCTTTTTAATTAAACAAATTCCTTCCTGTTTATTATTCTATCTCTGAAAGACACAATTATCATACAATACCAGAATACAATAAGTTGTAACAAATATGAAACAATATAGTCTAACAGATGTAATTCTAATAAAGAACTCAAAAATGCTTTTGACTACTATCTGTTAAACAGATATCTAATATTATATTGAAAACCTCAACCATTATATATGGTCTAATAAATTATAAAAATAGATCAGAAGTGACAAAAAACTTTATAAGAGCCTCAATAATATTTCAGATTACAAAAGGCAATGCCCAAAGATTTCCTCTTTCTCTTGCTTCATTTGCTAGCAACATTGATTCCTTTCAAAAGAAATCAGTGCTTTTATTCCAGGAATATTTTAAGACAAATAAATTTGCCATTAATGATGATGTGATAATTACTAGAAGAGTTTCTAATATTTTTTTTTCATATGTCATAGCATCGGTTGGGACGCGAACCCACAACCGTCTGCAACCAACTACTTGCTTGCATGGTGGCTGCAATACCTCTCGGCTAAAAATATTTTCAAAAATAACTGGAGACAAATTTTCAGCTTGGCAGATATTCCATCAATGTTTACAGCAGTTCCAACTAAATTCCTTGGCATTTCAATAAGTACTTCAATAGCCAAAACAAATAAATAATTAATAAATTCAGCATCAAATTTTTTTGATTAAATTACGAATGCCATCTGGGAATAAAAACTAAAATAGCTCTATTGTCAGAAATCTTTTGGCATATTGTGAATTTTGTAGCTGTATAACTATTATAATATTAGCACATATTAATAAATATATAAATAATTATACATGACAACAGAATTAAAACTATTATCATAGTACTCTAAAAATATCAAATAATGCAATTAGAATAGTTAAAGTTAAGTTGTTTTGTCAATTCATAAAAAGTTAAATCATTTAGAAAAATATATGACCACTATTTGAAATCACCTTTCCAATCATTGATTTTATAAAATTCGGAAAATTATTATATTTCTGAATTGGGGATTAACCTACCTAAATACAAATGATTAAATAAACAACCTTAATATAATTTATACTTGCTAATACATCCTAATTCAACTGTAGTGCAGATTGAAAATCCATTCTTCTATGAAAAGGTAAGAAAATATGTTATTGGATTAATTGTTGGTTAATACTATCATCAAATTTTTTCATGGTATTTTCCAAACTACAATATTTCTCAACAAAATGTATATATGGTTCTTTGCCACAAATTGGAAATTATTTAGATAAGATGAGGATTTTTTTTTTACATATGACTGATAATTGTTTTTTCTCAACAACTTAAGATCGAATTTAATCCTCTCTAAATAACGACTAAGCAAGATTTTGACATCAAACTTTTTGATTGGTGCAAAAAAAAACAATAAAAGCTCCATAATCCCTTATAAAAGTTATATGGCTGTTAATATATAAGGCAATTATTCAAAACATACATTGTAATTCAGTTCAATAATTCCATAAATACCAGTAAAAACAACACTTGCCAAAAAATAAGATTTGTAATGTAACCTCAGAATATTATTAAATTTATGGAATTCACTGTGACTTAAGTGAAATTCGGATTCATTCTACAAATCTTTAGTTAAAATTTGTTTTCATGTAGACATCCATTTAGGTACTTAAAGAGTCAGACAAAGAAAATAATTAACAAAATACATCAATATCTTTGTTGTAAACAAAGGCAAAATTCTCCACACAGTAGTGCCACCCTGTGCCAACCAGAGTAATCAATGAATGCCAGAAGGTTGGCACAGGATAGTACTACTGTATGGAGAGTTTTGCCTTTGTTTACAACAATTATGTGCTAGTATAAGAGATGGTGATCATGTAATATCTTTGTTAAATGTAAACCATTACATTCTGATTTTAAGTGTAAAAAACATTACTTTTACTTGATGTGTAATATTTATTCTATATAGTAAAATAAACTTCTTTTTTTTTAAAATTAAATAATCAAATACATTTTGAAAAAAATAATATGATTTTACTTAATTACAAGCAAAAGAAAATAAATAAATAAATTATAAAAAATGTTTGAAAATTACTGCAATATTTTTTATATTAATTACACTTTTAATTAATTATATTACTTCCATCCAATTTATTATTTGGACTGCATTATGAATACATATTTTTTTATTTAATTTAAAAAGGATAAATTATGTATTTGTATTATTTCCCTATCATAAAAACTACAATTAAAAAATTCCTATAATAGATAATTAATTATAGTGTTACGATTTAGAAGTTTGCCATAAACTTTATTTAATAAAAATCGTATATATATATATTTCATTTTGCATTGAATTGTAAAAAACACATTTAGATATAAGTAATATATCCAAGATATACATTTATAGCAACAAAACTTCGAAAAATTTGCTTCGATTTAAATAGCGTTTAGTACCCTGCCCTCTCTTAACAATCTTTTGAACCATATTAAAGACATAACTCCATTCAAACACATTCCTCAAATAGTCTATAAACATTCATGCCCATCTCTAGCTTGTAGAGCCACATACTATGGGGAGTCTTGAGGAATGTGTTTGAATGGAGTTATGTAACATTCTTAAAAATATTTCAACAAAACATATGTTATAAATTATTAATTTTTATATATATATGAAAATAATTCAGTGCATAACGCTAAACTGAAATAAATATCCAAATATTAAAACAATCCACATAACTAAGAAATTCAAAAATGCCCTTTATGAAATAAATATATTAGAGTTTGTATTTCAAAATAACCAGCCTCAAATGATAGTAGGCTGGCTATTATGAAATACGGACTCTAATATATTTATGTATTTATTTCCCAGAGAGAGTTCCATAATTTCTTAACTATCTGAGGTGATTTAATATTGGGATATATATATATAATGCCAGAAACTAAATTCAATGAAATTAATTATTATATATAAATGATCATTATATCTAATTTAAAAACACATACTGAGATATAAATATATGTAATAAAGTTGGTTTATAAAACCAAACACTGGTCACTCATATTAATACAAAGAACAAAAAAAACTGCAATTGTAATTTCACTGAATAGTATTTTATCTCAAAATAGAACTCTTGTCATGTGATTCCCACTCCCTACAACATATACGCATACAGCTTTTAATATTTAAGTTTAGATATGCACCATTCTTTTCAAGAAAGAAGGAAAAAAGTTAATTTTTGAAAAATGCATATTTAACAGAATAGCCTAATTGGTTGGAGCATTGTCTTAAACTTAATATTCAGCAATGTAAATGTTCAAGGTTTTATTCCTTAGTACTATGACTGTTTCCCACCAACAACATCCAAAGATGGAGGGATAATGCTCTTCAAAACAAAAGATTATACAGTGATCTGCGTACCATTATTAACAATAGCATATTTGAAAAGTTTGAAATTTTCTAAACACATTTAACAATTAACATTACATAATGTAAATAGTCCGAGATATAATTACTACTCAAATATCATCACCACAAATCTTCAGACAAATAATATATTATTTGTAATTTGATGTTTGTCTTTGTGCACACGTGTGTGTGCATAAATATGTATTTTAAAATAGGATAAATCAGATACTTGGTTACCTTCTCGCTCACAATGGCCATTCAACCCTAGTATTCAGACAAAAAATCTCTATTTGGGATGCTCATAACCTGCTATTTCCCACACAAAACTCTACCATTCCTTACCTCGGTGATAACAATCAGGTGGTCATCAGTTTTTCAGGCATCTCAAGCTAGAGCCAAGGTTCCTGGACTTTCTAGTGAAAATCAACCTGAATTCACTCCAGACAAACTGATTGCTGCACTACAGGAGATTCCTCAAGAACATAGATCCTATGTGTCACAACTGCCATAGAACCTGTGAAACCTTTGATCACATGATAAATGATTGCCCAGCATATGACAAAATCAGAACTTTCATTACTCACAATTGTCACATTTCCATGAACAAAATCTTAAATATCAACAGCTGCTTCCTGTCCAGGGATTATGTCACCACAAGACTCTCAACCTTTATCACTTATGCCACCAGGATGGCCAGATGTCGCAACAAGTTTACCATTCATCATCCCAAGCCTGAAGACACATTCATTTCCAAGCTGAAGGAATTTCACCATAAGGACAGAATCATCTCATCCAGATTCTTATTTGACAACATGTGGAGCCTGATTAAGCTGGATTAAACAACACCAGTGACCACATCAGAACATCTGGTTGCCTGAGTAACATAGATAACTATTATTTTTGATTTACAATTGTATCATTATTACATATGGTTTTTTTCAATAAAGTTATTTAGAAAATAGTTTTAATTTTTCTTTCCTTTCTTCTCTCTTTTGAATAGAATCAACATTCCTAATTTAAATATTAAAAGTCGAATATGGATGTACTGAGAAAAAAATGATTATTAATTTCTAGATATATTTGATGATATCTCTATTTTCGAACAAAATACTATGTAGTGTTGAAATTATTATGACTATCCTATGCACATTTTACATGGATAACTAACTATTACTTATTTATTCACTTATGTTGATTTGATTAATCAACTTTATTAATTTAGTATTTTATACAGACATAAACATTTATCTTTTTTCCTCAAGTAAAGAAATATTTAGGCACATCGTTGATATAATTATATATAGTGAACATTGTTAATAAGCCATATTGATGGCAATAATGTATGAGTGGTTTCTAATGATGATTATGTTGATGATATAATTAAAATATATGTAAAGTAAATTCTAAAAAAAAACATTTAAAATAAATCAACAGAATATTATAAAAACAGATTTCAATGCTTATGTTTCTACCGCAATAGCTGCCTAAAAGCCTAAAATATTTATTTGCATAATGTAGAGTGAATATTTTAGGCTCTTATGCAATAATAGAGTGGAAACATAAACATTTTACCAAAATGTTAAAAAATTGCATATAAACATTAAGCAATTTAACTTATTAACATTGTCAAATTATCTAATGTTTATATATAAAACAACTTTTGAAAGTTTTGATAAAAAATGAATGCTAACAATAATTATAAATTACAAAGATCTAATTTAGTAGTGAATAATTTAGAATACTTACTTTACTTCCAAATAAAAGAAATACGACTACTGTGGTTGTTAATTGACTGTGTACAAAGAAAATAATATACAATAAATCAGGATTGGCTGGCGATTGTAAAAATAACCTAAAAACAAAAACAGTTTAATATAGACGTTTTAATATTTTTATCAAAATGAACAAATAAAATCACTATGCATTAATATCATAATATATTAAATGTAAATACATACCAAGTTTATAAAGCTATAACTTCCTTTAAGATATTTTCAAATAGCCAAATTATAGATATATTAACCAACCTCCATACATCCCCATTCTTTTTAAATTCATATAAATAAACATACAATAAAAGTTTTAATGACCCCCCCAAGATGCATTTGGTGCGGAACCAGCACTAAGATTGGATTGAGTTTGACAGTCGTAAATAAAAGTGTAACAATTTACTAAATTATGTAATATTAAAAAAAAAATCATAAATCTAAAATATGAAAAAAAATATTGTTTATTTATAAATTGTATTTTATATAATCTTAATATACTGAGAAAGAAAGGTGGATTTAGACAGAAATTTGCACAAGTTATTTCGTAGAATTCTACATATGGATCAAAAGTATTCTCTTGCATTAAAAATTATATCAGAAGCAAAATAATTGTTAATATAGTTGGCTTTATTTGATCTTTTTTCAAAAATGCTACCGCTAAAACTTCTTGGGTAGCAGCATACCTTTCAATAACTATATTATGTCTTTATTTATGTGTGAATAAAATTTATAAAATGCAACTTATAAAAGAAATTAATATTTGCACATTGATACAAATATTTTTATAGATCAAAAATGTAAAATGACTGTTGGTTCCTATGTAATTTAAAGCGGCAAAAGTTCACAAGATATTACAGCAAAAAAAAAATTTCATTTAAATACCAAGCTATTTGCTTTTTCTATACACAAAATCATAACATGTAATGTCACACATATTTCATGGACAACAAGTATTTTTTATGTGTAAGAACAAAAAGAATATCAGTGAGTTCTGATCATCATCATCACTATGCTTGTTTTTTATTATTCCTTATTAAATAGTTATAATAATACTATAATTATTTAATTCAGGTAAATAATTAACATCCTTAAAACTGAAAATAATAGTGATATTAGAGCAAATGATTATCAACATTGCACAGTATACTTAAGATATACCAATCCGAACCATCCATCAATTGAACTTTCTTCATATTAAAGGTAGATGTCTCAGCTTATACATTGTAAAACCAAATTAAAACTTTTATTGCATATTAATGCATATCAAGGGGACAAATATAGTAAAGGGTTTTATACAAAAAATAAAAGGATTATTGAATTCAATGATTACTTCAAATTTCCTCAATTTGTTGAAATCAAAAGAGAAGCAATCAAGAATGATGATGACTGTTAGAATATATCAATTATGTCATTCTTAGAACAAGTTAATAAGTATTATTGTAAAATAGTGGGGCATTATTATTTTTATATTTTGCACAGATGTTAAGGTCACACTGACAAATGATACATGTTTGATGATGATGAAGTCACAGAATGTAAAATGAATGGTGATAAAAAATGAAAAATGAAAAATAAATGATATGGTGGTATATAAATTAATAAGATGAGTTTATGGTAGAGTCAGAAAAACTGGTAGGACATTTAATTTCACAGAAGAACAACTGATTGAAATGTTTAGAAATATGATATAAAGTCTAAGAATTCGATTAAAATGTCGAGAGTCAATTAACACTGTGCAAACAAATCTTAATCCAGTTTAATCATGATTATTTTCAGTTTATAAGGAACTTATTAATTATAATGTTTCTTTTATTTTTCTACTACTTCAAAATAAAATGCGTTTTAAAAAATATTAATGACATAAATAGAAATTAGCAATTAAATTTCTTTTCGCTTAAAGTGTTCAGGAAATAAATGATATGATACATATAAAAAATAATAAAAAAATTCCCAATTAGTTTACATATTCCAATTTTTTTCTCTCAATACAACCAAGTTTTGAAGATCATGGTAGTATTAGCAAAATCATTGTATTTCTATACTATACTTCTGTAATGAATGAATTGTGGCCACCATTATTTTTGATAAGTTCACCACAAGTGAACAGAAGTCATTCATTCATTGAATATCTATATAACTATTACCACAATGAATTTTTTTCAGGAATATCTGATATTAAATGTCAATTGATGCAGTAATTCAATTTTTTTCTTATATTTACAATATTGAGAGTTCCAGAGAGAACAAATTTATTAAAATTATATGTATTTATAGCATTTACTTTATTGACATTTATACAAGGGAACAGTTTCAATTGTCAAATGCAAAATGCTGAGCTAAATAAACTGTAGTAGGTGTAACCTAATTAACCATAATCCTGTGACATTTAAAAATCACAGTCATAAATCATTAATATCTTCTACTATTAAACCCTCATGATAAATCTATAGCTCAGATAAATGATAAAGTCCACAATTGATGGATGTCACCACAATAGCTTTTATGTAAGAGGATTAAATAAAAAATAATCAATAAACAGGGCCAATAAAAAATCCCCTAATGCCATAATAACATGCAATATTATCTAATGCATGTATAACTGTCTTTTTAAATTTTAATGTCTGGGATTTTATTTTCATATTTTATTTATTTTACTGTCTTTAGTTACTTAAGTTTATATACAGCATGATAATATTTTGCATTAACTATATTAATAGGATTTTATATTTGTGCATCTCTACTTCTATTATTTATTTATATATATATATAATATTTATTTATATATATATATAATAATTGTAACTCTAAACAATGAGAAAGGTTTAAAAAACTAGGAGTTTTAAATTGTAATTTTGTATAATAAGATAAATAATAAAACATTTTGGAATTAAATTTGATTAAAAGTTTAACTCAACAAATTATTGGGTGTTTGGACATTTTTATTAATTTATTCTGCAGTCACTATAAATATAAAAGCATCTAAAATATTGAATAAATGACATGTATCACTTAATATGGTTGTGACACTATGTCTAAAAAGTTTCTCATTTGACTAAAAATAATAATTAAATATAAAAATAATGATGGCAAAAACATCAGGCCCTAATTCATGTTTTTTAAATATAAGTATATAGATTGATAAACATTGGTTGGTGTAGTTAAGACTTGCATATAGGACAGAATTAGTAGTTCAGTATTATGATTGATATAGTACTCTTAGAGAAATTTTCCTTTTAGAAGAGGGAATTTTATTTTAAGAAAAGGGTTAAAATTTATGTATGATTTGATCATCAATAAAATGACTGAATTCTACTGGATTTGCTGTGCAGTATAATTCTTAGAATGGCCTTGATTGTTGTGTATTAATACTTGAATCCATTTTACAAGTATTTATGCTTCAATATTAAATTTAGAATGATAAGATAAAGAAATCTTTTAGTTTTTGCTGAACAAAATTCTTATGTCAAAACTAGTAAAATGTTTTTTTTTTAGTTTTGAACATTCACACAAATATATGCAACAGTAAACTTTCACTTACCATTATTGGAATAGCCTTTAACAAAAGACAATAATAGCATTATGACTTATTAAAAAAAATTTGTCACAAAAATATATATAGAAAGAGATATTGGTATGTTAAACATTAATAAAAAAATAATTTGATAACACACCATCAAAGTATTTAGGAAAGATAGCTTTTTATTATAATAGATGCTAGTTATTAAAACTATCCTGAAAAATAAAATTGACAACCTGATTTACTTTGTTCTAACATAAGAACTTTTTTTGTGAGAAAATATACATAGTATTCAACTGTTTGTGGATATATATATATATATATATATATATGTACACATTACCTTGATATATATATATATATATATATATATGTACACATTACCTTGTGATCCAGACATGGTAGCACATTAAAAATTTTGTGCTGAAAATCTAAACACTACTACTATGAGATAATTCAGTGATTCATAGATGATGATGCAGTCATTTTGAAGTGAGAATAAACCATCAATCACGTTTTCACTGGGACACCATATATATATATATATATATATATATAAAGGACTTAGTTTTGTATGGGAGATGGTGATCTGGACCAACTGATTAGTGCTGGTTCAGCATAAAATATTTATATCGGAGATCATTTATCTTTTCCACATGTATGTTTTCATTTGTATCATTTGTAGAAGATTGATTGAATAGCCGTTGGGGAGTTAGAAGGCTTAAGTTTAAATCCCTTATAATTGCATTAAGTTTAGTATAAAAAATACACATGTATTTAAGTATTACATATTCAACATGTATTCTGCCCATCCCTTTTCTGTATAATTAAATGGACATTTTAAAGTTTCATGTGTGAGAGGGACAGAGTGATTTAAGGTCAACATGGGTATGGCAATAATATTGGTAATAATATTGGTATCAACATGGGATTTGAGCATTCCAGCTTTGGGTTTTCAATGATATGAATGGATAAAAAATTGAAGAGTGAAGAAGATTGAAGCTTGTTTATTAAAGTTTAAAGATTTGCTATCTTAATATAAACTGAGCACTGATTGTATATATATGTGGGAGATGGTGATATGGCCAACTGATGAGAGCTGGGTCAAGATGAAATATGTACATTAAAAATGACTTATTTTTTCCACACGTATGTAGTCATATGTATCAGTTGTATAAGATGGATAGCTGTGATGAAGTTAAAAGGTCTGAGTGCAAGTCCATTATAATTGTATTAGCTAAGTATAAAAAATATACATGTATTCAAATATTATATATATATATATATAAAATACATATTTTGCGGGTTCATCCATGTTAAAAACTTTTAATATTAATATACTGACATTTCGACTTGGTCACACAAGCCATCCACAGAGTTATAAAAGGTAGAAAGATGGTTGTAGAGGCGCTACAATCACTGATTTGAATAAAATGTTAAAATTCCACCAATAGCAAAAAATGTTAAATTTAGGAATGTTTTTTAAAAAAATCTTTCCAAATAGGAGGAAGTTTGCATGTATCATCTCACTTATTGATACAATCTGGCCTTTTAAGTATCTCAATGGCTTCTCTAATTTTGCATTGGTAGAGATTATCACATCTGGATATGATCCTGGTACTAGAAAAATCAATTTTATGACCTGAATCTATAGTATGGAGTGAGAGTGCTGATGATGATGAGTGTTGTTTAACTGCATTAGCATGCTCATCTCTCCTAACACTGATGCGATGATTACTCATACCTATGTAAGAAGCTTTACAATTTTTACATGAGATTTGATAGACACCATGAGATTCAAGAGGGATTGAATCCTTAGGCTTGGTTATTATATTGCTGATCTTTTGATGAGCAGAAAATGCTGTATCTATATTATAGCATTTTAATATACATCCAATACTGTCTGTAGTTCCTTTTACATATGGAACACAAATCCTAATAGCTGATTTATCATCTTTTTGTTTCCTATTTTGTCTATTTTGGGCTTGAAATAAGGCTTTTTTTTATAAATTTGTAATTATAACTATTTGCTAATAAAACACTATTAATATGATTTATTTCTTCTTTCAGATGTGTCTCATCTGAAAGGTTAATTGCTCTATTTAAAAGAGTTTTGGCTACAGAAACTATCTGAGTTGGGTGATGATGAGAATGGAAATGCAAATATCTGTCTGTGTGTGTATCCTTTCTGTAAATAGAAAAAGATAAACTATTTGGTGTTCTGGTGACTAGAACATCAAGAAAAGGGAGTTTTCCATCAGACTCTGTCTCCATTGTAAATTTAATATGAGGATGCATATTATTTAAATGTAAGAAAAAATCATCTAATTTATTTTTTCCATGTTGCCATATGACAAAAGTGTCATCTATGTATCTGAGCCATATCTGAAAGAAGAAATAAATCATATTAATAGTGTTTTATTAGCAAATAGTTATAATTATAAATTTATAAAAAAAGCCTTATTTCAAGCCCAAAATGGACAAAATAGGAAACAAAAAGATGATAAATCAGCTATTAGGATTTGTGTTCCATATGGAAAAGGAACTACAGACAGTATCGGACGTATATTAAAATGCTATAATATAGATACAGCATTTTCTGCTCATCAAAAGATCAGCAATATAATAACCAAGCCTAAGGATTCAATCCCTCTTGAATCTCATGGTGTCTATCAAATCTCATGTAAAAATTGTAAAGCTTCTTACATAGGTATGAGTAATCGTCGCATCAGTGTTAGGAGAGATGAGCATGCTAATGCAGTTAAACAACACTCATCATCATCAGCACTCTCACTCCATACTATAGATTCAGGTCATAAAATTGATTTTTCTAGTACCAGGATCATATCCAGATGTGATAATCTCTACCAATGCAAAATTAGAGAAGCCATTGAGATACTTAAAAGGCCAGATTGTATCAATAAGCGAGATGATACATGCAAACTTCCTCCTATTTGGAAAGATTTTTTTAAAAAACATTCCTAAATTTAACATTTTTTGCTATTGGTGGAATTTTAACATTTTATTCAAATCAGTGATTGTAGCACCTCTACAACCATCTTTCTACCTTTTATAACTCTGTGGATGGCTTGTGTGACCAAGTCGAAACGTCAGTATATTAATATTAAAAGTTTTTAACATGGATGAACCCGCAAAATATGTATTTTATATATTTAACCCGTGCAAATCTTCGTTTTAACATTATTAACCTCTACGGGGAGGAAATTTTTAAACAGCTTCATATATTTGAAAGAACGTGGATTAAGAAATGTAAGTTACTTTGTAATTTATCTTTTTTATTAGCATGCAAAAATCACAATGTTATACCCACTTGCTGTAAAATTGTGTTTCACAAGAACAATTATAATGTTAGTAAAATTCTAAGGAAAACTAGCAATATTATTTTAAACTCTTTTATTAAAGAAACTCGGAAAAATTTAGACAAAATTGATAAAGTATTGCTACATTTACGTTTATTCCTTAGTAATAAAATACATCCTTTACTGTGGACTAGTTTTGATCATATTGCAAGTTTTAGATCGTTTAAAGATTCAGAATTTGTAACAGCAAAGCAAAAGAAAAAATTACAAATGCTAATTAGAACACAATCCCCAAACATTATGTATCCAAATCAAAAAAACCGTTTATAATTTATCTAGGAAAGCCCTCTCTACAGATGAAATTTCGGTTTTAGAAAAAGGTTTCAATTTTGCTTTAACACCTTCCCGGATACCTTTTGAGAAAATTGTTTGTAATGTTGAATCAGCTCTCGATAAAATTGATTCTACATCGGCTGATTTGGCTAGAGCTGAGATTTGTAATATTTTTAAAAAAGCTAAGCTTCCTAAAAATAATATTTCAAAGAAAGAAAGACAAGCATTAAATAATATAAAATCGGACAAATCAATTGTTGTACTTCCAGCTGATAAAGGTAATGCCACAGTTGTAATGGATCGTGACATTTACCATAATAAAATTTTAGATCTGCTTAATGATAAAACTTATAAACTATCAAAAAGAGATCATACTACGTATTTGGAAAAAACAACAAAAGCTATTATTAATAAATCACCTATTGAAACAGAGATAAAAAATAAAATAATCCCTCATGAAAAATCTTGTGTCTGTCCAAAATTTTATGGACTTCCAAAAATTCACAAACCAGATACCCCCCTTCGTCCAATAGTAAGTGCAATAGGTT
The DNA here is from genome assembly GCA_028023455.1 of Epiperipatus broadwayi. NCBI lineage: Eukaryota > Metazoa > Onychophora > Udeonychophora > Euonychophora > Peripatidae > Epiperipatus > Epiperipatus broadwayi. The sequence goes on from JAQFVV010006491.1 coordinate 977,440, forward strand.
CTCCAACTCATATTTTAGCCAGATACTTATCGGATTTCATTAAACCTACAATCCCATCTATTAAATCATATATTAAAAACTCTCTTCATTTTATTTCTGTTTTAAAAAGTTTAAAAATTAATGCTAATGACATTCTGGTCAGTTTTGATGTCGTGTCTTTGTTTACAAACATTCCAATTGATGAAGCTTTAAATATAATCTCACAACGTTGCAATTTACCAGACCATATTATTGCTTTAATTAAACATTGTCTCTTAAATACATATTTTGTATACAATGGACAGCATTACAGACAAGTTTTTGGTACTCCTATGGGCTCACCTATCTCAGGAGTAATAGCTGATTTATTCATGGAATATATAGAAACTCATGCTTTAGAATCATCATCTTTAAAACCTCTCATTTGGCTCAGATACATAGATGACACTTTTGTCATATGGCAACATGGAAAAAATAAATTAGATGATTTTTTCTTACATTTAAATAATATGCATCCTCATATTAAATTTACAATGGAGACAGAGTCTGATGGAAAACTCCCTTTTCTTGATGTTCTAGTCACCAGAACACCAAATAGTTTATCTTTTTCTATTTACAGAAAGGATACACACACAGACAGATATTTGCATTTCCATTCTCATCATCACCCAACTCAGATAGTTTCTGTAGCCAAAACTCTTTTAAATAGAGCAATTAACCTTTCAGATGAGACACATCTGAAAGAAGAAATAAATCATATTAATAGTGTTTTATTAGCAAATAGTTATAATTACAAATTTATAAAAAAAAGCCTTATTTCAAGCCCAAAATAGACAAAATAGGAAACAAAAAGATGATAAATCAGCTATTAGGATTTGTGTTCCATATGTAAAAGGAACTACAGACAGTATCGGACGTATATTAAAATGCTATAATATAGATACAGCATTTTCTGCTCATCAAAAGATCAGCAATATAATAACCAAGCCTAAGGATTCAATCCCTCTTGAATCTCATGGTGTCTATCAAATCTCATGTAAAAATTGTAAAGCTTCTTACATAGGTATGAGTAATCGTTGCATCAGTGTTAGGAGAGATGAGCATGCTAATGCAGTTAAACAACACTCATCATCATCAGCACTCTCACTCCATACTATAGATTCAGGTCATAAAATTGATTTTTCTAGTACCAGGATCATATCCAGATGTGATAATCTCTACCAATGCAAAATTAGAGAAGCCATTGAGATACTTAAAAGGCCAGATTGTATCAATAAGCGAGATGATACATGCAAACTTCCTCCTATTTGGAAAGATTTTTTTAAAAAACATTCCTAAATTTAACATTTTTTGCTATTGGTGGAATTTTAACATTTTATTCAAATCAGTGATTGTAGCGCCTCTACAACCGTCTTTCTACCTTTTATAACTCTGTGGATGGCTTGTGTGACCAAGTCGAAACGTCAGTATATTAATATTAAAAGTTTTTAACATGGATGAACCCACAAAATATGTATTTTATATATTTAACCCGTGCAAATCTTCATTTTAACATATATATATATATATATATATAAATTATACATATATATATATATATATATATATATATATATTGTGCCATTACAATTTAGTCATTAGCTAAATTTATAGTAATGTGCATGTAAGAAAATGTAAAACAAAATCATCATCACATTTTTATATAACCATAAAAGAAGCTGTAGGGCATCCAAGTTCAAACCCTACCAGATCAAAATTTTAAATGCTTTAGACAGAAAGAGAGTGGGACAGCAATTATATGCTTTACTTGTTTGTGTGTTAATAAATCTCAAAATGAGCAGTACACACATTTAATATTTAAATTTTCTGTTAAAAAGCAAAGTTATAATGCATACGTATAAGCAGTGTATGTGTAAGTTATTTAATTGTTTTATATTTCAAATATTAAACACTTTGACTTTATTTAAAACTAATCTATGCTTGATCAATTCTAATATCTTATTCTATGCTTCTATTTTGCTTTTCTTTAATTGTAATTGGGATTTAAAAGTTACAGATTTAATTAAATAATAGGGTTATAATTACTAAGCTAGCAATTATATTATTTAATGTTAGTTTATGAATGATTTGAAATAATGAAGTATGTGTGTACATTACATACAGAAATTTACATTTATTAAATATTGAAAGAAAAGGAAGGGTTAAATCTGTCAAATTATTTTTTTGTACAATTTTATGTTAAAAGAGGAAATCTGTTGAATCAGATATCTATTTTTGTAGCAATTTTGTTTTTGTAAATGATTGTTTGTCACTTTGGGAGCTTAAGCTGGGTGGAAACTCTAATTTTGAAATTGTCTTATCTTAAGATCTAAAGAAGGAAGCTCAAAAATTTGAAATGTTACCTAGGTGTAAGAAAAAAAAAAGGATTAAGTCTATTTTTTTTTAAAACAAAAGTGTCTGGAAAAAGGATTAAACTTTTCAGTTGAAAAATAATTTAGTTGAAAATAAATTAGAGATCTAATTAAAACGAATTTGTCCAAAAATAGCAAGTGACGCTATCTCTGATTGGTTAAGTTAGCTAAAAAATTGGATATAAAAAGCTGTCTGGAAAAATCAGTTGAATTATTATTGTGATTATGATTCAGATTATTAGACTATTAAATTGAATGTTGAAAAATATAAGAAATGAGTGGCTAGAAAAATTATATGTATGTCCCATCTTTGCCTGACCATCTGGGAAGCTGCACATCATATAGGAAAGAAAAGATGTTTTGTCTAAAATAATATTCTACACCTTTCAACTGACCAGAGAAATAAGATGTTCTTAATAGAAGGAAGAAAGCATTCACCTGCATTCGATGAAAGATGAATTAATCTACCGATAAATATTAATCATCAAGTCCAATTAATTGTTCCAACAACTGAGTTTAAATCCGGGAAATTTATAACGTGAAAACAACTGCTGTATTTCATTCACTAAAAAAATAATGCTTGACAGGAAGAGAAGAAAAATTGATAATGATTTCCAAATTATCCACTAAAGCAAATAACCTCAATAGGATCCTCATCATCAAATAATTATATACTTCAAGAAAGTGATTGTTCCAAAGAACACGGAAATTGTTGCTGCCAAGTATAGACAGTATACAAGACAAGTGAACCCTTGGATCGGTAATATGACTTTTATATCTATTTTCTTTATGAAATCAGAGTATTAATAAAAATTTAGTAATAAAGTGACATATTTTATTTAAAGAACTTTTAAAGACAATTCAGATCAATGGAAACCAAGAATGTCTTAATAATAATAGCTTTGAACTACATAAATGATTTTGAATGTATCAAAATTTATTTGTTTATTAATTTTACAGTTATGAAATATTAATGTGTAAAATAATTTTTTTTATGGTATTATGATTTTAGTTTTAACTAATATATTATTATTATTTTGGGATAAAACATGCACATACATAGTAATATTTTATATGTGTATAATTGCGAGTGAATGTGAAATAATAGGTGGTGTTAAAATATTAAATTATTTTGTCTTGAGAAAGTATAGATTTCAGCGCTTGGAAGGGAGGGGGAGATAATGATTTAAAACTCGTTTCTAAGAACTTGATTTTTCTAATTTCTATTAACATTTTTTTTTAACATTCTACTTACATGTTAGATTTATAAAGTATGTGTGCTAATGAGTGGATAATATTTTTTTTTCTTGAAATACTTTTCTCATGGAGTGAAAATCATGGTCAATGTGACATCCAACTTAATACAATATACATTTGAAGGGAAAGGGGGAAGAACTTGAAATTAATCTGAGGATTGTTATATAATCAATTATTATCATTATTATTATTCATGTCAATTTTCATGTTTCTCTAGAAATTTTTATGTATATGTTAGAAATGCAGTAATAAATATTAGTTTGTTTTATTAAACGAGGTGTATATATTTCATTAAGTGTAGTCTTTGTTAAGTGTGATCATTCATCATCATCAGTGGTTGAATATTAGTTATTTAAGATATAAGTAAATATGCTAAAATTAAGCAATAATTATGAATTTCTGTATAAAAATTAGTTTTATGTTTAGGCTTAGTCCTAGAGCGGTAGTTGAAACCCTTGTCATTATCGTTATTATTATCATCATCATCATCAACGTTTTAATTAATGAGCTGTTTAACTGTTTAAAGGCCATAAATAAATATTAATTTCATAATATTTAGTGATTTCTTAGTATTATTATAACCACATCCCGTCATCTATTTCATGCAAGGATGAGTGAATTGCCATCCTAAATTAGTTATATATAATCTGAGCTAGTAAACTTATAAAAATATTGAAACACATTTGTTATGTTAAGATCTGAGAAATGATTTATGTCTAATGAACTCCACTGTGGTTTATAGATGTTTTACTTTTACCTAAATATTAGTGCGTATAGTGATATGGCTCAAAAAGCAAAATCTCCCATTTTTATTAGAAATAAAGTACCAAAAGGGGATTCAAACCCGGTACATGTGAAAAGGTTATTAGATATAACTGTGTCTAGATTCAAATAATCTAGTGGCGCCCTGCTAGACCATATTCACTTAGTATTTGTTTAAACATGCACTTAACATCAAACCAAGAAATGAAAGTGGATAAGATCTACTGTCTGTATACCTGAGTTATAATAGTTGTTATTAATAATTTGTTTATAATTCTTGATATTGTGATATTTTGAGAAATCTAATTATAGAAGTATATTTCATTTAGTCCAATGACCCTTAATATGATTGATAACTCAGTCTGACCTCTTTGGTTTAATAGCCACTACTCATGTTAAATAATTCTTTTCTTTTGATATAAAATCTACAATGCATTTTTCGTTTATTAAGCTAAAAAGATTTATATTTGAATCGTTTCATAATTATTAAATACATTTGGATCATTTGATCATCTTTATTAAGTTACATTTTTTAACAATACTGGAATATTTGAGATTTTAATAATGTTTGAATTCTGACATTTCATAATTACTTTAAAAGACCAGATCTCATTTTGTTACACTGGATCTTTAATCTGTCTTTAATTTTGTTACAATATATATATATATATATATATATATTTATTATATATATATATATATATATATATATATAATTAAATGACTCATTTTACTTCAACAAAAGAACTTCAACTAAAGAGCTACTATAGGTTTATGAGTAAAATTTGCTTAGCCTCAGTAATTAAGAATTCTTGGTAACAACAAACGTTAAATTTTCTCTTTCTATTTAATGGTTATTATCTCCTCATTTCTATTAATTATTATATATATATATATATATACAATAGGTTTTTATTGTTTATATATTGCTTTTTTTTGTATTATCTTTTTTTTTATTTACAATAAGAAAGATTTCCAAGTTCATTATTTTTAATTTTAAAATTAATCTTTTATGAATCAATCCTCTGTTTTGAGATGTATGATTTAAGTTCCAACTTATTTACTTTTAAACATGTAAATTAGAGATTTTAACTGCTAAGTTAATTATTTAAAATAAGATTTCCACAAATTATTTTTCTATTCACCAACTAATATCTGTTCATGAAGTATATCTGCTGTATGCAAACTATATAATACATACAGTTGAAGTACCTTCATTTGGGCTTCCTTTCATATTAGATAAAACTGTGTATATATAAACTATGCTTTTTTTCAGTAAGCTGGCTATTTACTAAAATCTCTAGGTAAACTGGTCCATTTTAAAATAATAGATTGGCTTACTAAAATCTTTAGAGAAAGAGTATAAATCTGGCAACTGTTTCCATCCAGTCACTATAATTTGGTAGACTTCAGGCATGCCATTTAATACACATATATTTATGCTATGAAATGTAAAAATCTGGTCTTTGCTTCCATGTGAATTCCAACTCTACCATTGTAACATTATCAGCAGCTCTACTTTTTGTCTTCAGTTATAACTTTATAATAATAATGCTGTAAAACTGTTGTGAGTATCCTCTGAATGATTCAAATGTACTTTTTATATTCAGTGGTGGAATTTAAAAAACACACCAATGATGCAAATTCTTTATCTTGATTGAAAAAAGTTAATGATTCTTTTCAGTTCACCTTAATCCTTTTGAAAATAACTTTGTAAAATTTTATCAAAATATTTTATATAAGCTTTAATTAGAATAAATTTCTTAATCTAAATAAAATAGATAGTGGGGTTTTATAATTACCAGTATATCTATTGTAACATAAAACAAGCTTGTTTTATTTTCTCTCTTTTTCTTAATGATCAAATTCAGAAAAACAAATTAAATAGACCTTTTTAACTCTCTGATGTTTCTTTCACATTTCATCATTTTTCTTAGTTTTTACATTCAATGTAAAATTTAAGATTAAACAATTATTACTTATCATTAAATAGTAAATTTGAATTTATTTGATAGATATTTTTGTTTATGACTGAAATAAATTTTAAATGTTCAATATTTTCTATAAATATTAAAAATAAGATCATAATCAACACAAAAAGATTGTATGCCATCATTTCTAGAAAGGTTATTTTCATTTTACAAAATCAATGAAATCTTGATTATTTGTAATTTTTAAAAAAAATCTGAATGAATATTTATTTATTTTTTTTATATGTAATGAAATGTATTTTAAAAGTTTAAAAATTGTCAATATTTATAGAAAAATTAGATATTTTCATACACATTATTATAATTAGATTGTTTATGTAGAAAGCTAAGCTTCTAAATAGCTTTAGACCATACTTGTATTGTCTGCTAATATAACATTCTATTTTTGAAAATAAAGTATTTCCATTCAAAATAAGTTATTAATAATTTATATTTTTAATATCTAATAAATATTGTGAAAATTATTGTATAAAAATATCTAGAATTGTAATAAATTTGCAAATAAACATGTTTTTGGTCTCAAATTATTTTCTTTAAATAATGTTGTAAAAATTGTGATGTCAAAAACTTGTCATAATACAATAGGGCTACTTGTCAGGGATGAACTAAATTCTATTGTTTTGAGGAGTTTTTTGATTTTCTTACCATCTATCAAATTTTTTTGAAATTTTTTTTATATTATAATGTATATAGAAAAATATGCATATTACAATATAATGCTTGTGAAAATTTTCACTAGGGGACTAATTAGTGAAAAAATAAAGCAATTCATCCAGAAATGCCATTTGGTAATGTTTGATTTAAAACTATAGTTTATAATAAATGTACATGCAAAAATTATTATTAAACTATTAACTGTTATTCCAGTGTAATATAGAAAATATCTACAAAGAATTTGTGTTTATTTCTACTTTTCCTTTGCCATGAGACACATAATCATCTGAATATATGTATCATCATCATCATCATCATCATCAAACATTATCAATCCACTGCAGGATGAAGGTCTCTCCAAGTTCAATCCATCTTTTCTGATCTTTAGCTTCTTTTCTCCACATCACCCCTGCACACTTTCTTATTTCATCCATCCATCTCACATGTGGTCTTTTTTCTGGGTCTTTTACAATCTCTTAGAATGCAGTTTAAGATTTCAATTGTCCATCTATTATCATATATTTTAGCAATATGTCCAGCCCAACTCCACTTCAGTCTTTTAAATTTTTCAATGAAGTCAGTAACACTTGTTTATTCTCTTACCCATATATTGTGTTTTTGATCTCTTCTTGTTATTCCCAACATGCATCTTTCCATACTTCTTTGAGTGGTCTGAAGTCTCTGTATTGCTCTTCTATTAAGTGTTCAAGTCTCAGATCCATAAGTAAGAACTGGTAAAACACATTTATTAAAAACCTTTCTTTTCAACACATAGGCATATTTCATTTTAGTATCAAGTTATTTTTACCAAAAGCACTCCAAACAAGTTTAATTCTATGATTAATTATATCCATTATGTTTCCATCTGTATTAATAATCTGACTGAGATATTTGTAACTGTCAACTTCTTCTAACTCATCATAATCAATCTTTATTTTCATATTTTGAGAAAATCCATATTACTTTCTCCTCTGTATTAGTATTTGCAATAAATTTTTAAAAAAGTTTTTAACATCCACAGTAGAAAAGGTTTCACTATTTTCTTCTTATGATTTAACTTTATTTCTTAGACACAGTTGAATGCACTTTTAGTGTTGGACACCAGAATCATAGCTGTCACTGATTGGTTATGTATGTTATCCTATTTACTGAGGAATAATTGTGGTAATTATTTAAATTTGATTTTACATATTCCATTTGGTTGAAAGTTGAATATTGTTTTTTTTTATTGTTGTCAGCTGAGTCTAAGAAAAAGTGATTAATTTACATGAAGAATATAATAAAATCATTTTTTGTTGTGGCTGTTAAAACATTTTGCCAATTTTTTAATTAAAATGTTGTAATAAAAATAATAATAAATATAACAATGAATCAAGTCTTACAATCTGCAGAAGTAATTTTTGTTAATCACATAACCTTCAACTGCCATTTAATGTAAAATATAATGGAAGCAAGTATCATTGAGTTATATTTCAAGATTCCCGAATTTTAATGTAAGCAGCTTGTCAATTAATTACAGCATTCTATTTCTATTTATGAAATTTTTTTCTTAATATTCCTTTTATTATGGTTTCATTTCTTAGAAAGAATCTTAATATTTTCAAGAACAAAATTAAAGGTATATTTACATGTCTTTTCATCATCAAAGAAAATTGAAGCTGTTACTAAACCATTTCTATTTTTATTTTTTATATGCTTATATAATAATTGATGTATTCTCCATATTGCATTTCAGTTCATCTATGTATAAAGCCATGCATCCACATAAAATTTAATAAACAGTATTACTTTTTTGTTTGAAAGCATTCACCAATCTATTAACATTATGTGGAACATAAAATGAAACATTAAATAAATCCTTATATATATATATTAAAATATAAATAAAATACTAATTTAATAAATCATTATATATATATATATATATATATAAATAAAATACTAATAAGTTCACTTTTATTATCTGTTGCTAAAATATTTAAAAGTAATATATATATATTAAAATATATAAATAAAATACTAATAAGTTCACTTTTATTATCTGTTGCTAAAATATTTAAAAGTAATATATATATATATATATATATATATATATGAGTAGATAATTGCAGTAGTGAATGTTGAAATGAATGAATTTAATATAATGTTATTTCAAATAAACAACTAAGTAGATTTGGCAGATTAATTAAAAAATAGCTCTAAAAAATTAAAGCATCTACAGTTTACTTTATTAAAAAAAGAAAATTAAAAGAGATTAACATTATAGTATATGTATATATTTTACATAGTTACATTTTTATGATTATTTTTGGAAGACACTAACAGTTAATAATTAGGCAAAACTATAATCTATAATCTTCAGTTTATATTTTAAGAAAAGAATTGAGTTAAGAAGATGATAATTATAAGGAAAAAATGTAAAAACATAAGATGTATGTTTCTTTAGCATAGAATTAAAGCTCAAGGCTATATAAGTGTTAACATAAATCTCAGTAGCTTAAACTTAAAAACATTCACTAATTGTTTGAAATCTACCTTCCATCCAAAGTCAATATTGCAACTTAAAAATGACCCCTAAATAAAAGTTAAGCCTTACTGAAACAAGAAATCTATTACAATGAAGGAGCAAATATTTATCAATCAAAATTTATTAAGTAAAATTTGTTAAGTCAGTGTGAAAACTTTTATTAATGAATAAGTGGCCGTTTTAATCTTGTACTAATAATAAATGTCATAAGAAACTAGAAATTTTTGTCAAGTAACAACTTCATTATTGGTACATGGATGTAAGTTACTAGAATCAATTACATTCTTTAATTATTTGTTTTAAAAAGTTCACATAATTTCATTAACTAACACTGATTTGATATAGATGGACTTTGATAAATGTACATATATTATTTTGGGAACCTTTAAAACTTTTTGCTTTGATATCATGAATGTGTGTATTTGTAAAATTAATACTGTTAATTAGTTACACACACACACATATATATATATATATATATATATTGTACACTGCAAAAATATATAGTATATAATTGAAAACTAAATTTTGAAAATCTATCTATCTATCTATCTATCTATCTATCTATCTATCTATCTATCTATCTATCTATCTATCTATCTATCTATCTATCTATCTATCTATCTATCTATCTATCTATCTATCTATCTATCTATCTATCTATCTATCTATCTATCTATCTATCTATCTATCTATCTATCTATCTATCTATCTATCTATCTATCTATCTATCTATCTATCTATCTATCTATCTATCTATCTATCTATCTATCTATCTATCTATCTATCTATCTATCTATCTATCTATCTATCTATCTATCTATCTATCTATCTATCTATCTATCTATCTATCTATCTATCTATCTATCTATCTATCTATCTATCTATCTATCTATCTATCTATCTATCTATCTATCTATCTATCTATCTATCTATCTATCTATCTATCTATCTATCTATCTATCTATCTATCTATCTATCTATCTATCTATCTATCTATCTATCTATCTATCTATCTATCTATCTATCTATATGTATGTGTGAAAGGGAGAAGTAAATGCTATGTTTTATAATGATTTAAATTTAATGACTTGAATTGCATCATAGTTTAATTTATTTTAATATTTAATCTTAGATTAAAAAAATCAATAACATAACTCTTTGCTACTGTTCCTTTTTAAAGAAAATTACTATTTGTAAAAAAACTGTATAGGTTATTTTTTTAAAATATAAACACGTATTATCCAGAAAAATAAATAGTGCTATAATAACATTTTACATCATGCAATAGTTGTAAGATTTAGGTAGATTATCATAAAAACACAATAAACAGATAGCAATAAGAATATTCTACATAAAACAATTTGAAATAGAGCTTTAAAGAAATAATGTGACCAATTTAAGATCATGCTTTTTTTCCAAAGTCTTTCACATTTGCCTATATACATAAATATTGGTGAAAAGAATAAGATGGTCCATTCTTATCTTTTCATAAGTTTTCCCTTGTGATTTGTATTGAGACTATTTCATGTGCTCAATAAACCAGTGGGAAAAGTTTAAATTTAAATATTTCTTTATTTGGTTGATTATTAACAGGTCTGTAAATTGAAAATTTTTTGCAAATGTTAATTAAAACAATATGAAGCAGTTTGATATATTGTTTTAAAGAAGTAATGTGATCAATTTAAAATCTTTATGTTTTTTCCAAAGTACTTTAGATTGTATTTCAAGTGCTTAGTAAACCATTGTCAGGGTGTTAATCTAATTATTATTAGATTAGTACACTGTACATATATTTATAAACATATATGAATATACAAAAAATGTGAAATGACTAAAATAAAAGATGGCATGGGATATATTCAGTTAAGAAAATAATCTGTCTTATCAGCACAAATATGATGGAGTATTGCATTGTAATAATATTTAGATCCTTGAAACAATCAGAATTGATAATATATACATTTATGTTCGTAAGCTTTTAGTAGCAGTATTTACGAGCTTTGTTTATTGCTATGAGTATACATGCAATATAAAAGAATTAAGTTAGACAAAGAAAAATTAAATAGTACGAATATTGTTGTGAAAAAAGTAGACTCCATGGCTGACCATCACTATGAATTATTAGTTTTTTTGAGAAGATATCAGTTAAGTTGTGTGTAGTTATTATATTTATCAAGATATACGCTGTAGATGCACTGATAAACTAAAGTATATTTGAAAAAGACATGCAGTAACTTACATCCCATATACACTTAAAAGTAATGAGTATTTATTTATGATAATTAATGCTTGATCATATTATATAAAATGCTATGGTTTATATAAATGGCATTTATAGATTTTGAAGTCTTGGACATTTTCTGAGATGATGGAATGCTACAATTATGTCACATATTGTCTTTCTACACATGCTTGTGAAATATAAATTAAGATATAATTTAAAAATAAAATCATTGAAAAAATGTACTGCTTATTGTTAAATTTTAAAGTGTTAGTTTGATAAGTATTTGTTTAGATTAATAAACACAATATAAATTAGAAATGTGCAAGAGGCTCACTATAATTGAAATATATTGAGAATTGAAGGGATAAATGAAATGTCACATTTTAGCTTATATAAAGTGTCAGCAGAATAGTTTCCTTGAGATATAAAATAAAGATTTGAAATGTACTGCAAATTATTTGGTTACTAGTTTGTAAATAATTTATTTAGTTATAAATATTTATTAGATATCAAGAGTTCATTTTATTTTTATTTATTTGAAAGATCACATCAAATAGAAAGAATAATTGCATGGTAAATTATTCTGGAAGTAATTTATGTGATCCTTGATTTAACCAGGTATTATAAATTGAGGGTGATATATTGATCAGGATAAATCACTGATTTTTATGGAAGATTAGCAAGCATCTTGGAAATGTCATGAAAAATATTCATAAACCATGTTAATTAGAGCAGCTAAGTATATTCCTGAAACTTTTTCTGATGGTATTCAGCAGGTGGCACCCAGTTTGTGATGATGAACAGAAGACTGATATGCAGATACACTCTGAGACTGGAAATAAAAAGATGATGAAATTGATATGCCTCCTCTATGCATGAAATTATAAACCATCATCATCAATTATTCAAGTCTGAAGGTTGAAGTAAATATATTATTAAGTTCTGTTTGTTTGATATTTAGAATATTAATATGATTATGTTTAAAAAATTGCCATGAAATAAAACATTTAACCAATATGATTTTTAAATTTTTTTAATGCTAGTTACTATTTTACACTTCAATTTCCACTCCTTTATATTATCACTGTCTGTCCATCAATTCTTTCAAAGTGAGAATAATTTCTATCCACTTTATAACAATCCATGATATGGAAAATATCATACCACAATAATATAAAAGTTACAATCAAAGATAGTGCTGTAGCAATAAGTATAACCAAATAGAATTTTAAAATTTGAACACATCACAATTAGATCTATCTCACATAAAGTGGGAGATAATTTTTATCAGTCTTAAAATACTTTGTAAAGCAATAAATCTTTGCATCTCAAAGAAATTTAAAATATTTAATGTTTGCACTGATAATATTAAATTAATAATATGAGTGTGAAGATTCAGATGTTTTTATGCTTTAATTGAATTGACAAGTAAATATTATTTGCAAAATACAGCTCTATTGAATAAGGATGATCTGAAGTTTATACTGGGGGTAATTGTAATATAATGATATTCAAGATCAATAGGGCATTTACAACTTTTAATTTTTCTTGGCTAAATTTATTTTTTAAGCTTAATCATAATTAAATATTATACACATACAAATGCGCATGAGCACACACCCATACACATCTATAGTAATGGAAAATATAAAATAGAAACATCCTGATAAAGTGACATTGTATCATAAATACCATTATTCCAAACCAAAAATATAATGAACCATTAATAAAATAATGGATGAAAAGCATGCACATATATTTGAGAAAGATAGAAATGTAATGGAGCAATAAAATACTAGCCACCAACAATAATAAATACTATGCCAAGTGAAAACTGACTAACAATAAGAATAAAATAAAACTAACTGTTTACTGAATAGCTTGCGGATTTTGCGTAATCATAAATATAATAGAAAATATTATAACTGAGCAGGGCTAGCTGATTTGAAAGTGCATTATAGATTTGGGTGACTAAATGTAATAAATAAAATTATGAAGCAAATGATTTTCTCCAATTATGTACTACATATTTGGGCAATCTAAAATATATTGAATAAATGTTGTAGTTAGACAATTAAAAAAAGATTAGTAAATAGACAAGTAAAAGAATTAGTCCAAAAATGATTCTATGTTGGACAATTAATAAAATAATGGATGAAAAGCTGCATGACCTATAAATGTCCACCTATTTGAGCAAATTAGAAATGTAATGGAACAATAAAATACAGGTAATCAACAATAATAAATACTATGGTAATGGTAATTGAAAAACTGATCAACAACAATATGAATAAAATAAAACTAACTGTTCACTGAATAGCTTGCAAAATTTGGGTAATCATGAATACAAGAGTGAACCAAAAATAGGTAGACAGTAATAATGAACACAAATCCTATTCCACCTATTGTCAACCTACTTTTGGTTTATCCTGTATAATAAAAAGTGCAGCATAGATTTGGGTGATTAAATATAATAAATAAAAATGTTAAGCAAGCAATTTTCTCCAATTATGCCCTACATATTTGGGCAATCTAAAATACACTGAATAAATGTACTTAGACAACTAAAATATGACAGATAAATAGACAAATAAAAGAATTAATTAAATAATGACTATAGAGTACTTTAAATTTACATCTACAATGAACTCATGGGTACAAAGATAAGCATTTTTGCATGGCAAAGAAAATAAAATTCAACAAGTGCCGATTTATTTGCTGATAAGGTATAGTATAGGATGTACAATTAAATAGTAATAAAATGAATTGTGTAATAAGATGATTTCATATAATAAAATGATTTGTGGGATAGATCAATCAACAGATACTTAAATTAATAATAAATATAAATTTATTAATGCAAATATATTAAATTTATTAAGTGCAAGCAGATGATATAATAATAATGTGAAGGGCTGAAACCTTTAACAGATGCACCTTAAAATGCGTAAGTGTCAGCCAATCAGATAGTAATAATGACTGCACATGGAACTCTCAATTCAAAACACAAGTCAGAGATTTCACGAGAAAAAGATAGGATCCACCTTCTTTTCTACTTAAATTTATACATAAGTAAGCCAGATTCAAGCATTTTGAACTAAGAGCATGAAGCTTTAAACACCTTCACATTTAATTCATTACATATTATATGTAAATAACAACATGGATTCTTTTGATTTACTATGCAGTAATTTTCAAATCTAATGAAATGATCATAACAAATGTAAATATATTAAATTTATTAAGTGCAAGTAGATGATATAATAATAATGTGAAAGGCTGAAACCTTTGACAGATGTGCTTAATAAATTTAATATATTTATATTTGTTACAATCATTTCATTAGATTTGAAAATTATTGCATAGTAAATTGAAACATTTCACATTGTTTATTTATTTATAACATTTAGTGAATTAAATGTGAAGGTGTTTAAAGCTTCACATTCTTAGTTCAAAATGCTTAAATCTGGCTTATTTATATATAAATTTAAGTAGAGAAGAAGGTGGGTTCCATCTTTTTCTTGTAAAATCTCTGACTAGTGTTCTGAATTGAGAGTCTCTTGTGCAGTCATTATTACTATCTCATTGGCTATCATTTAAGCATTTTAAGATGCATCTGTCAAAGGTTTTAGCCTTTCACATTATTATAAATTTATTAATGTAAACATTAACTCATTGAGATGGTTAAAACAAATAATAATTTAATTAATAACTGCAATCTATCATCATACAATGGGTATATATTGTAACCTAATAAATGGGTTCAAATAGAAATAACTAAGTAAAGGTTCATAATATAACACTATCAAGAATTATAAGCAAATTATGAGCAATGTATTATAACTCAGGTATATGGCAAAATATCAAAAATTAAATGATGACCAAAAGATATTATTATATCTGAGTAAAGGAGTCCAATATCAAAATTAAAGGTTGATCAAATTATTAATAACCAGTATTATATGAAATCACGTGAAGTGAGTACACTAGTAATTCAATAAATATATAACTCAGGTATACAGGCAGTAGGTTTTATCCACTTTCATTCCTTGGTTTGATGTTAAGTGCATGTTTAAACAAATACTAAGTGAATATGGTCTAGCAGGGCGCCACTAGATTATCTGAATCTAGACACGGTTATATCTGATAACCTTTCACATGTACCGGGTTTGAATCCCTTCTTGGTACTTTATTTATAATAAAATGGAAGATTTTGCTTTTTGAGCCATATCACTATAAGCACTAATAGTTAGGTAAAAGTAAAACATCTTTAAACCAAAGCGGAGTATATTAGACATAAATCATTTCTCAGATCTTAGCATAACAAATGTGTTTCAATGTTTTTATAAGTTTACTAGCTCAGATTATATATAACTAATTTAGGATGGCAATTCACTCATCCTTGCATGAAATAGATGATGGGATGTGGTTATAATAATACTAAGAGATCACTAAATATTATAAAATCAATATTTATTTATGGCCTTTAAACAGTTAAACAGCTCATTAATTAAAACGTTGATGATGATGATGATGATGATAATAATAACGATAATGACAAGGGTTTCAACTACAGCTCTAGGACTAAGCCTAAACATAAAACTAAATTTTATAAAGAAATTCATAATTATTGCTTAATTTTAGCATATTTACTTATATCTTAAATAACTAATATTCAACCATTGATGATGATGAATAATCACACTTAACAAAGACTACAATTAATGAAATATATACGCCTCGTTTAATAAAACAAACTAATATTTATTACTACAGTTCTAACATATACATAAAAATTTCTAGATAAATATGAAAATTGACATGAATAATAATAATAATAATTGATTATATAACAATCCTCAGATTAATTTTAAGTTCTTCCCCCTTTCCCTTCAAATGTATTTTGTATTAAGTTGGACGTCACATTGACCATGATTTTCACTCCATGAGAAAAGTATTTAAAAAAAATATTATCTGCTCATTAGCACACATACTTTAAAAATCCAACATGTAAATAGAATAAAAAAAAAATGTTAGTAGAATTGAAAGAGCAAGTTTTAGAAACAAGTTTTAAATTATTTTCTCCCCCTCCCTTCCAAGCGCTGAAATCTATACTGAACTTGAAACAAAATAATCTAATATTCTAATACTACTCATTATTTCACATTCACTCCCAATTATACACATATAAAAATATTATTATGTATGTGCGTGTTTTATCCCATAATAACAAAATATTATTAAAAACCAAAATAATAATAATATATCAGTTAAAACTAAAATCATAACACCATAAAAAAAAATTGTTTTACACATTAATATTGTAAAATTAATAAACAAATAATTTTCATACTTTCAAGGTCATTTATGAAGCTCAAAGTTATTATTAGTAAGACATTCTTGTTTTAATCGATCTGAATAGTCTTTAAAAGTTCTTTAAATAAAATATACCACTTTATCGCTAAAATGTTTCTTAAGACTGATATCATAAAGAAAATAGATATAAAAAGTCATATTACCGATCTTTTGTTTGTGGCGAATTTCCAAGGGTTCAAACTTGTCTATATTTCTGCAGCTACTATGTGGGAACAATCTCTTTCTTGAGGTGTATAACTATTTAATGATGATGACTCTATTGAGGTTATTTGCTTTAGTGGACAATTTGGAAATCATTATATTGATTTTTCTTCTCTTCCTGTCAAGCATGTGGATGAAACACAGCAGTTGTTTTCACATTTGTAAATTTTCTTGAGTTTAAAATCAGTTGTTGGAACAATTAATTGGACTTGATGATTAATATTTATCAGTAGATTAATTCATCTTCTTTGAATGCAGGTGAATGCTTTCTTCCTTCTATTAAAAACATCTTATTTATCTGGTCAGTTGAAAGGTGTAGAATATTATTTTAGACACATCTTTTCTTTCCTATGTGATGTGCAGCTTCCTCCAGATGGTCCGGCAAATGGGACATACATATAATTTTTCTAGCCCGCCATTTCTTATATTTTAACATTCAATTTTGATAGTTTAATAATCTGAATCAATCACAATAATAATCTTCATAATAATTCAAGACAGCTTTTTATATCCAATTTTTAGCTAACTTAACCAATCAGAGATAGCATCACTTGCTATTTTTGGACAAATTTGTTTTAATTAGATCTGTAATTTATTTTCAACTACATTATTTTTCAACTGAAAAGTTTAATCCTTTTTCCAGACACTTTTGTTTAAAAAAAAAATAGACTCAATCCTTATTTCCTTTCTTTTCTTTTTCTTTTTTCTTTTAACATCCAGGTAACACTTCAAATCTTTGAGCTTCCTTCTTTAGATCTTGATAAGACAATTTCAAAAATCATAGTTCTGACCCATTATAAGCTTCCAAAGTGAAAAACAATCATTTACAAAAAAAAAATTGCTACAAAGATTGATATCTGATTAAACAGATTTCCTCTTTTAACAAACAATTGTACAAAAAAAATAATTTAACAGATTTAATACTTCCTTTTCTTTCAATATTTAGGAAATGTAAAATTTTGTATGTAATGTACACACATCCTTCATTCTTTCAAATCATTCATAAACTAACCTTAAATAATATAATTGCTAGCTTAGTAATTATAACCCAATTATTTAATTAAATCTGTAACTTTTAAATCCCACTTATAATTAAAGAAAAGCAAAATAGAAGTATAGAATAAAATGTTAGAATTGATCAAGCATAGCTTAGTTTTAAAGAAAGTTAAAATGTTGAATATTTGAAATATAAAACAAATAAATAATTTACACATACATTGCCTATATGTATGCATTATAACTTTGCTTTTTAACAGAAAATTTAAATATTAAATAGTTTAAATGTGTGTATTACCTTTCTATCAACACACAAACAAGTAAAGCATGTAATTGTGGACCCATTCTTTCTCTGTTTAAAGCTTTTAGAACTGGACCTTGTAGGGTTTAAACTTGGATGCCCTACAGCTTCATTTATGATTATATAAAAATGTGATGATGATTTTGTTTTACACTTTCTTACATGCACATTACTATAAATTTAGCTAGTGACTAAATTGTAATGGCACAATATATATATAAAAAGTCATAAATTTCATAACTTGCTTTTTAAGTTTTTATTTAAATGTTCACTAGAGGGAGCTTACCAATAGCTCCTTCTAGTGAATATATATATTATATATATAACATAAATAATTAACGGTAAATGCAATGTTATATATATAATTTATTCATGCCAGAATGCAATCAAAAGATACAATCTATAATTAAAATTATTAATAAATACATTCAAACCATAAAGGTTAACTACAGAGTTTTTCTCCCATAAAAATATAAAATGTAATGAAATTTTAATTTTTATTATTTTAAAGAAAATATTTCATATCATTCAAAATCAAGAAATGCTTTTATAATGAAAATTATTTTATATTTTGAACTAAATTATATGAAATATTCATTATACTTTTAAAATGTTGATTGGTTTAATAAAAGTAATATGTTAATAATTAATTCACATCTACCTTACTTGATTTATTTCTCTTTTATTGATGTGCTTATTAAATGATAAAAAAATTATAGATTGTTTTATAGTTAAGGTTATTAATAAAGAAAAAAAACATTTTGATAGATATTTATCAAAAGTTACTATTATATTTCACTTATTATTGTCAAGTAAAAGCCACCTGAGTAAATAATTCTAAGAAATTTGTCTATGAGCTTCTGTTACCAAGTTAAGCACATATTTAACTTTGATTTAAGCTTCCTTATCCTGCAGCATTTTTTTCCCCTCTCCATTCTAGCATATACAAATGTAGCAATCCATAAACATTTTTAATCATTATATGATATTTAATTATTTATCTGTCAATATTTTAAACCATGGTAAATCTAATGGTTTTAGTTCCATGGCAGTTAAGCATGGTGTTTGTTGTTAATCATTCTATTTTAATCATAAAGATATTAAATGAGGAAAAGTTTGTGTTCTTTCCCTCCTAAGTAATTTTTTTACACAGTATATTATTTCTTTGCTACAAATTCCAAATCTTTTGATAAAAATATATGAAAATAAAATATGAATTTTAAAGAAAAATGTATATATATTTTCTTCTGAGTGTGTTTTATCATTTGTCAACCAACAAAAAAAATGACAAAATCTTTTTACTTTTACTTTTTTAAAACATTAGCTCTTAAACATACGATTATTTTTCTTCTAATCTTAGTAAGGAATTGTCATCATTTGATATAACTTAATGAAAATATTACATTTTTAAATTTAATAAATAAAGTATATTATCACTCTATAATCTTCCCAAGTTAATAGACATATTTATTAAACACAAGAGCTTTAATTGTTTTCTTTATTTAGTTACCCATAAAACATAAAATGTTCTCTCTCTCTCTCTCTCTCTCTCTCTCTCTCTCTCTATATATATATATATATATATATATATATATATATATATATATATATATATATATATATAAGAAATGACTAATTTTAAGCTATTATTATTCATTTCTCTTATTCTAGATTATTTTTCCATGAGATACATAAAAAAAACTAAAAAAGTTTCAGTATATATTTAATAAGTTTTAAAGTATCTTTACTTCCAAATCAAATCTTTAAATAATGTTCAAACTATAGTCAATCTTGTCTCCTAATGTTAGAATTAAATTAGGTATGGATGCAATTGTTTTAATTCAAAAAATTAAAATTCTATATATAAAATTATGAACATAATCTTCAAAAAGTGACATGTAAAAGTATTATCTAAATATCTAGGTGCAGATGATAATACCATCTGATGCCAACTTATGGCCAAAGGATTATATCTTCTGAAATTGAAGGGTGCTTGATATAATGAAAAGTGATACTATTCTGCTGAAATAATATCATAGTTGACAATTGGTGCAAGCACAAACACATTATAGGAATTGCATAGATTAATATTGGTCTCTACTGAAAAGAATCACTTCAGTATGTATATTTAGTTTCACACATTCACTTAAAATCATTATTTTTGCCTGATGTTATTACTAATTAAAAGACTGCTACATTGTCTTCCAAATAGTAAAGTATGTCAATCACAAACATCTTATTTACCTATTCACCATCTAACATTTATGTATAAAACTTTTTGGGCATCTGAAAGTGGATAAATATATAATTGCAGAATTTTGTTGTTGCTGGTGTTTTTCTAAAGGATAGGTAATACAAAATTTTATTTTATTTTTTATTTACAAATTCTTTTCTTTTTCTATATGGAGATAAAAGCAAATTATCTATTATATATAAAATATTTCAATACAACTTAAGGATTAATGGAACTAAGAATCTTTGAAAATTTATTGATTTTATTTCAGTCATTTTGTAGATTCAGCAAGATTTTTCTCTGTTTTCCCCTATTTTTTTGTTTTTTTATGTTATAGAAGCACAAATAAAAAAAAAAGATACAGTTCTTTATAAATTTTTTAATCGGAAAGTTTTTATTAATGTTCCAAATATCAGGTTCAAATAGAGGATTTAATAATTTTAAATTAATGCTTAATTTAATCCATAAATAATTAAATAGTTCATAATAAACAAAATTAAAACATATACTGTTTTGATTAGATAAGTAACCTTTCAAGTTAAAAATTAATTAAATGTTAATAAATGATGTTACTTTTTTAAAAGGTTAATTATAATTTAATTTTATATGTACATATTCATTAATATCTTTTGTAAGCTTTTTTGAAAATTAAATTAATTTTACATTTAGTTTGTGTTATTGACAAATACAAAGTCACATTTTCAGATTAAACATTTATACTTCTGTTAAAAATCGATATGTACTATATAACAAAGTACAGGAAGCACTTTATAAATTTAATTTATTTAAATCACATTTACTGAACTATTACCTAATTTTAATTAAACATTAAAAATAGCTCTTTCTACTACTTAATAACAGTTCATAAATCAAATTCAAACAGTTTCTTTTAACAAACTACAATGCCCACATTTTTATATTACTGCTAATTTATTAGTTCATCATTTAGTACTCATTTTTTTTGAATCTATGTTGATAATTGACTTATCCACTATACAATAAGTATGATGATTAAGTAAAAGTAATTATTTTTTGTTCTCAATAATAAATTAGCATTAATGTGAAAACATGATTTTATAAGTTTGTTAAAATTGCAGCCTGGATTTTATGGTAGTGTATTCAAATTTAGTAGCTCTTTTTATAAGATTATATATTATGAATGTTATATTTTAATAGTATTAATTTACTAATGTGCATATTAAAATAATTTAACAATTTATATTATCACAGTTTATATAGATGTTGTGTACATATATATATATATATTGAAATAAAAATGTATATTCCAAGCATCTGGCAAACGAATATTAATTTAAAGCTAAATATCATGTTGCTTGTGAGTGAAATGATATAGCCAAGTTAATACAATAGATGCTATTCAAATTTAGCATAAATATAAGCATGCACAGTGTTAGATATAAATGTATTAAATAACTTCCACATCACGATAAAATACAATAAAAGACAAAAGACCCCCAATATATATCCTTATTATATTACAATATTTATCAATAGTAAATTGTTATATTTTGATTTACAAGTGACAAACTTTTCCAGCGACAAATTTATTAGATATAGAAAATTTTATTTGGGTTTAAATAAAAATGTTTTATTTTAGGTTTAAATAAAAATTCTTTTAGTTTTTTGTTTTGTTTTGAGTAAAGAAAATAAAGTTTTCTTTTTTGTATATATAACAGTTTATCCTTTATTAAGATAAAAAGATTTAATTAAAAAAAGTTTAATTAACAAATTCCAAATTTAAAAAAAAAAATATTTAATCAGGATATATTAGAAGGTTATAAGATTTTACATAAAATAAATTTAAAATCAGAAGTAAAATTTGTATTATATTTATACGTTATCAGAATTACTTATTCTTAAAATGATGTTTTATCTGTCATCTGTAATTAAGTTCTGTATATATCTTATTTAATATAATAATCAAGTTAAATAAAATTGAAACAACCAATTATATTTACAATTATTTAATTACCAGCTGGCCAGGTCTCAATAACAGCGGAAGGTCGGATTGGTAATTAAATAATTATAAATATAATTGGTTTGTTTCAATTTTATTTAGATTGATTATTATATTCAGTATATATCTATAACAATATTGTGAACAAATAATGTTTTATTTTGGATATTTGACCATTGTATACATCTTATTTACTTGTTACAAAATTACAGGTTGTTTTAAAATAGAAAATTCCTACCATAAATCTGTTTGTAATCAGAGAATTATAATTCTTTAGAAAAAAACTTTTAGTATAAATAGAGTGCAAAAGAATTCAATCTTGTTTCTTCAAAATAATGTGTGACTGAGAGAAACATTCTCAGGCACCAAGAAATTTTCCATGCATTATTAATTTGTACCGAAAAACAACTTCCTAAGTGTCGAGAATAAGCTAATGTTCTTGAATTAATTATAACTAAATCAATCTTTTGCTAACTATATAAAAATCTATAACTATTAGCAATATATCTGTTTTAAATATGTGTTAAATAAATGATAAAATAATAATGTGAAGAATGTGGAAAACCGATAGTGATTAAATGTTTAAACTCAATGAAGAATGCATGCTATCCTGAAATATCAAGTTTAAACTTTGAATAATTAAAAAATATATAGTAAAGAAATAAATATTTTTATTATAAGCAACAGACTTGCTGACTGCTATATACGGATTAATTTGAGATAATTGAATCAAAGCCATTTTTATTTTACAAACATATTTTATAATCTTTATTTAAATTCTAAGATAACTTTTTTGGTTTACCTAAAGACTCATAGTTATTTATGTCACCATCTATTACTTAGTTAACATTTTTAAAATTAATTTTGAACTATATTGTGTAAATTATATTTAATGATTTAAATTATAATGTATTTTAGTTTTAATTATAATGTATATTAGTTTTAAGAGTTTTTAAAACAGGAACATAAATTGTGAGAACTAAATTTCACAGTTACTTGTTGATTTAAAACATCTAATAAAAATTAATAGTTAGACTCACAAAAATTGTCTTTTAAAGTTTCTAAAATAATCGTACTTTTGTAAAACTGGAATAATTTAAATTGGAATGTATATGTCAATGACAATTATTATTCGAAATTAAGATGTACGAATATTATTAGATTTTAAATATTTTATTAGGACCAATATTTTAACAAGGGGCAAGGAAAAATAGTTAAAAAACTTATTAGGAGCCTGTTGAAGCTGATTTAGAATGTGCCTTTCTTTTATTGATTTATTGAAGTATAATTGTCTTGTTAAATAAAAAAAAAAAATAGATTCTACTTATATTTCGATATATATGACAAAAATGCATTTATATAATAAAGAAGATATTGAGTACTTATATGTAGTTAGCAAAATATTTTCAAAATTTTACTTGGATTAATTTTATATATATATATAATTCGATGTCTGTATTTCTTCAAAACAATATAGGTAATTATATAATTGAATATTTATAAATACAGTAATCAAATATATTTTAAAATTTTATCCACTTAGAAGCCCTTTCGACTATGCTTATCTTCAGAGACTATGTCAACTAACACATTGAAAGGCTAACTTTCCCACAATTCCTTGATCTTAACGTTTGCTGCCTGCCTGTTAATTAAGTCATGTTTGCATTTATATATTACCATAGCTTTTTTTATTGTTTTTTTTTTTAAAATAATAATATGATAAAATCATAATATGGATATTGTATTATTCCAGCTATATATATATCATGACAAATCATATTTTAATAATGAATAAATATAACATCATGTGAAATTTACCAAATCTATTTCAAATAATAATTGAACTGCCCTCTAGCTGCCAAGTTTGATAACTTTTACAATAAAAGAGTGGACCACCTCCCAATATATTTTAGATCTTTTTATGTATAGTTTTATTTAAAACAATAACAGCCAGAGTGCTAATTTAAATCAGTCTTTCTATCTTTTAATGTAAATTGATCTTTAAATAACTGATATTAAATCTATAAAGTGGAAATTTTTCACTCACTTCTAAAACTCTATAAGAAATTACCACATGCTATATACATAATGACAAATAACTGTACATAAAAAGATCTCAAATACATTGGGAGGTGGCCCACTCTCTTATTGTAAAAGTTCTCTATCTTGGCAGCTAGAGGGCAGTTCAATTATTATTTAAAATAGATTTGGTATATTTTACATAACGTTTTATATATATATAGATTTGATATATTTTACATGACGTTTTATATATATATGCCTACAGTTTGCAATGATTCACACATCTGGTCTTAAAATTTTGAAGTAAAGTTTTATTAGAATTAGTAATTATTGTACAGACATATGTTTATATGTATTTCAAATATTCTCAAATTAGATATGAAATTAATTTGTCTGATGATGATCATCTCACCTTACTGAATTTATATTGTTAGAAGTATTGCAATATTTATATGACTGATTATCATGAGATGCATAATTGGAGTCTGTGCTAGTATTGCTTGCTACATAAAATTCTGAAGCAACATATATGCAGACACATACAAAACTTGGCTTTAATATGTATAATCAATTAATTTATAAATAAAATGATTTTTTATTGATTTATTATTAAAATCTGATCCATGATAGTATTTAAAAAGATCTTGAAAAATGTTATTTATAAGTGCATACATAACTTAAGTAATTTTATATTGTAAATAGATTGAATATTCTTTAAATTATCTATTATAATAGCTAACAATATTTATAGGGTGTATTATAATATAACCCTAATAAATTTATACTAAATTTTGTTGTTTATTTTTAGTATGATTTTTTTTTTGTTAATCATTATTCTTATCACACTATCTTATACTATAACTAACTAAATATTCCAAGGAATTGCTCATTCTCTATGACATAATGACATTGCTACTATTGGCTGAGAGTTTTGTAGATATCTATGGTTGAATGTCCTTACCAATAAATTGGAAACTTTTTATACAAATATTAACAGTTAAATATCTAATAAAGGGTAATGCCTTAGTGTAAGAAATTCTCGATGGAAAATTTAATCACAGTCTCTAGTTATGGATCTTGGTCTTATCTTCAGATTCTTAGCAGACTATATAACTGTGCCATCATTGGTAATCCCATTGGCCATCCTTTACTCATTTTATAAAATTAACCATTAAATGATGCAACAATATTTTGTTCAATAAAATTTAAAGTCTTCATCACAAAACATATTAATTGATTATCAACTTTCTTCTCCAATAGAGCTTGATGAATTATCTTAATTGAATCAACTCCATCAATAAATCCATACATCTCAGATACATCAAATGATACTATAACATCATCACAATCCAAATTTTAATTTTTAATTTTTTCAACAAAATTAAATGACAACATTACAAAATATTTTCCAAACCCAAGTAAATCCTGTAAAATTTTAGCTATATATTTACTAGTCTTACACATCTAAAATCCAAAATTATTCTAAGTGGATAATCTTTCTTAGGTAATTTTACATTAGCAAATACATATGGACAAATAGCACTTGAAGGATATAATGAATAATACACATTATCATTTATTCCTTTATTCTTTGCCTTTAATAAAATGTTATTAATAAATTTCATTCTTTCTGAATCAACATTATATTTATCAATCAGTTCAAAATTTAATTTTTCCATTTGTAATATGACTCCTCAAACATATTTATTATTTGAAATTAAACACATTCATAAACCTTTATCTTCCTTTAAACAAATCAATTTATCTTTCATTAATTGCCTTTTAAATAATTCAATAACTCTTTTCCATGAATTATTGTATTTACTAAAGTTTTGTAATTTAACATCCTTATCAATTTTATTAAACTTGTCTGCAATCATTAATTTTCCATTATAAGAATTTTGAACTAATGATATAATCTCCAGTTTATAATCATCAACTATATCACCCACATATTTTGAACCAAATCCTAATACATATTTTTGTATTAATTTCAAATCTCATGATTGATGATAAATTAACATAGTTTACACAATGATTTATTTTTGAATACATTTTATTAAATAAAAAATTACTCTTATCAAATTTATTTTTTTCTTTAATATAAAATTTATCATAATAATCTTGACATATCTTTTTAAATTCAAAACAATATTCAAAATCATTCAATCCAATAAAATGATTAATAATCTTTAAATACTTATGATCATTAAACAAATCTTGCTTATTTCTTCTAATAATTTCAAGAAAAATCTTGTTTCACTTTAAAAGTAAAACTAGGCTTCAAATCCAATGATTTATTATATTTAAAGCAGTGGCAATTTGGGAATTTTTAAAATAACTTATAATTCTTCAAAAATTCCAATTGACATTTTATTTTAATAACATTTAAACATATATTCTTCCATTCTTTAAACAACTATATCTTATTCATATATTTGGTATCCATTAGTCATGTAACATTAACACAATAAAACAAAATAAAATGTCCACTGCTATTAATATAATACAAGAACGAAACTTAAATATATTCCAAATAATGGTAAACAACTTATAATATAAATAAAAACTCATAGAGAAAATTTTTCAATTATATTCATAATCATTATCAACTCAATTCAAATTTCAAAATGTCATCTATCTATCTATCTATCTATCTATCTATCTATCTATCTATCTATCTATCTATCTATCTATCTATCTATCTATCTATCTATCTATCTATCTATCTATCTATCTATCTATCTATCTATCTATCTATCTATCTATCTATCCATCCATCCATCCATCCATCCATCCATCCATCCATCCATCCATCCATCCATCCATCCATCCATCTATCTATCTATCTATCTATCTATCTATCTATCTATCTATCTATCTATCTATCTATCTATCTATCTATCTTTCCATCTGTCCACCTGTCCATCTGTCTGTCCATCCATCTGTCCATCTATCTATCTATCTATCTATCTATCTATCCATCTGTCCATCTATCTATCTATCTATCTATCTATCTATCTATCTATCTATCTATCTATCTATCTATCTATCTATCTATCTATCTATCTATCTATCTATCTATCTATCTATCTATCTATCTATCTATCTATCTATCTATCTATCTATCTATCTATCTATCTATCTATCTATCTATCTATCTATCTATCTATCTATCTATCTATCTATCTATCTATCTATCTATCTATCTATCTATCTATCTATCTATCTATCTATCTATCTATCTATCTATCTATCTATCTATCTATCTATCTATCTATCTATCTATCTATCTATCTATCTATCTATCTATCTATCTATCTATATTGAATAGAAATGAGGAGATAATATCCATTAAATATAGATAAACTTTTGATGTTATTAAGAAATTATCAATTACTACAAATTAACATTTCCTGAGGCTAAGCACATATTTCTCATAAACCTATAATAACTCTTTTGTTGGGAATCTTCCTGAGGCTAAACAAGATTTTCTCATAAATTTATAATAACTCTTTTATTGGGATTTCATTTTACTTCAAAGACCCCCAACAAAAGAGGTATTATATGTTTATGAGAAAAACTTACTTAGCTTCAAAAAATTTAATTAGTAGTTATTGATAATTTCTTTAGTAACATCAAAAATTAGTTTATCTCTATTTAATGGATATTATCTCCTCATTTCTTTCTATTCGTTGTTATAATAACAATCCATATAAACATTTAATTATATATATATTATAATGGGGAAAATGAATGATATGCTTGCCTGATGATAGATGAATTGAAAAAAATATGTGGGTAGTAGATAGTGATTTATGTCTAAAATTCTATAAATTAAATGTTACAATCTATTCTAGATTAATATGACAGAATCATAATATAAAAATATAGTCAATCTGTTTTCTACTTGGATCAATCATATAATTGTCATTAATGTATCCTGACTAATTATAAATCACAATTCTTTCTTTCAGAATTGACAAGAGACTCTCAATATATTCAAATATTTAAATTTTAAAGATGATTAATGAATAGATAACTACGACTACAACTTTAATGCATGAGATAATGCTTAAGCAAAATCAAGATAAAATGTCAGATTTTATCTTTTTAATTTTAAATCTTTCCTTTTACTGATTGATTAAGGTCAAAAAAATAATAAATACAATGGTAAGTTATTTATTAGAACAGCAAGAGTAAAGGATTGTATAATATTAAGGTGATATTTATATGTTATGTATTTTCAAAAATTATACAGATTTATAGAAATACATGATGTGTATGGTATTTAAACTGAATATATTTAGTTAGATGATTATTTAAATCTTATTGTAAATTTCAGGCTCTGAAAAAAAGATCTATGTAGTAGAATAATTATCAGATGGAGATAAAACTTGACATATTTGTAGTGAATGCAATTTGCTTTTTGGTGCTGAATATTAGGTGGTACCAATTGTGGCTCTAATATTTGGAAAGAGCTCCATTTTAGACTATGAATAAAATTAGAAATAGAATATGTTAATTATATTAATTACCATGATAATATAAATTTGTAATTCACAGAAATGTAAAATCAATAATATATGGTTTCTTTTCTATCTATCAAGTAATAAATATATGGGTGACATTAATGTTAGAAAGTCATTCTGTACAAAATGAAGGAATTAGTAATATGGAAATTGAGATTGATTTTGATGAAAAAGTAAAATAATTTAGTTTCTAAAAACCAGTGTTTGAATTGTTTAATAATCTGATGGTTATTAAGTTGAAGTATTGTATGTGAAGCATTTCAATTGTTGTTAGGTATGTTATTTACAAACATCATATTTGATTTTGTTTGCAAACAAGATGATGATAATAACAGTGGATTTGTGTATGTTATAAATTATGTCAGATGTAAATAGAGATTGAGAAGTGGAGTATACATAGGTATTTCTATAGTCTCATACATAACTGGAAATAGATTTTGGATGAAATTTAAGACATTAGTAGAACGTTGTAAATAACTAATGAAATGGCAACATATTCTAAAACAATTAAATACAAAATGAATTAATTTTCTCAATAAAATATTTTAACACATTTAAGAGTTTAGGAAATATTAATATGTTGTTAAATAAGACCTTTGAAAATATGGAGAGTCAAGTTTTTCAAAAGAGTTAATTATTATCTTGATTAATATTTGTAACTAACTTTTGAATATTTGTTCTGAGAGGAAGAGATGCTACATGAATGAGATAGCTTAAAAATTTTGTTGGGGAATCTTTATAAACAGAAAGGACTACTAAACTGCAAAATGAGGATTTGTTAATATTGAATTGAAGATAGTATTTTTTATTATAATTATCTAAAATAGTAAAGAGTCTAAATAGAAAATTTTTAGAGGGCAAATAATTGTGATAACAGCAACATATGCAATGCAGATTACTATAATGTTTATAAGTAGCACTTGAATTCCTGGAAAGTCAAGTTCAATTTTTGTTATTTAGAAATCTACATAAGTAATTGATGCAAGATAGCTCAATAGGTGGATCATAAAACATAGTAATTTTTTCTATTCAATGTGATTTATATTTTCTAATTAAGTCTAATATTGTTGATTATATAAGGTAAGAGAATGGAAATCCTTTATGTTGCTGTAAAACATCAATGGGCTTGTAAAAGGAATTGAGACAAAGACTGAAGTTATGACTAGTTGGATAATGTTTGTTGCATTTTCTAATAGTAAGATCTAAAAGGAATGATTACTACCTAAATAGATTAACCATTAGAACATAGAAATTAGTGGAAGAACAATAGATTGTATTTTATCCTTGATGAGATATTGCATAATCAAAAGGAGGTCATGAATATTGAATTGTTGTTCAATTGTAAGAAATATTTTGGGGTTTTGATGAAAGGAACTACTGATATAGGATATATCATTCATTAATTAATTCTATTTATGTGGAGGAGATAATCATTAGATTGAAAATTATGAAAAGATGAAAATATCTGTAGTGTTTAAAAATAAAGATGGGAGCAATTAGCAGATCAGAACAAGTGGACTCTGGGTAAAAATTCAGTTTTAGTGTTGCATCATGTCTGTACACTGGAATTAATCAAGAATATATGTAGCTGTAGATAAACTTGTTTTTGTATTTTAGATTTGAAGTAAAGAAAAGTGATTTTATATTTTTAGCATTCTAAAGTATAGAATATTTTATGATTGCCAAGTAGGATGAATATAGTAAGCTTATATCTCAAGCTCAACATATGTATTCTTTTGATAAGTTGTTAAAGTCTAATTGTTGAAAGATATGTAGTTAGTATTTTCTCTTTCTGTTCATATTTTTATTTTAGATCAAAAGAGAGTAAATGGGTTTGAAGACCTTTTAAAAATAAAATAAAAAATTCTACAATAAAATAATTTTTATATGTGTTACAATATGTTAAAATATTATTTTTTTATTAAAATAAAAGCTAAGAATTAACATTCATAAAAAAATAATTACATTTTAAAAGAAACCTGTAATTCAAATATGTACTAGTCCAATTATAAAAATTTAACTCAAAAATTGAGAAGAAAATTGACTTTCCGGAATTATAATTCCAAGCTATCATCGATATTTGTTGTTCATGATAATTAGATCACCTTCAATATTTATTATTTTTAAAATGCAAAGTACATCCAATACTTATTTCACTAAATAAAGTGTGTTTAAAAGTTGTTTCTAAATAATTTCTATTGCTATTGATCATAAAAGGGAGGAAAGATAATATAAGTGCTTTTTAAAAATTTTATGAATATAAAAATAAAAAAAAAATTGAATATTTTTGACCACTATTATTATTAATATTTTTATTCACATGAGTATAATTTAACTTAATGTTTTATACTTGTATTAAATTATGTTTAAGGATTATATGTGAATATATTACGTAACATACAAATTGCCATTAGTGTTCAAAATTTAAAGAGTATTGTTATTTAAAATCTGTTTGCATTCTTAGAATGTTTAAATGTTAAACACTTTATTAATTACTCAAAATCACTTTATATAAATCCACAACAAATATTAATTAATAAATTATTCTTTATGTGTATTATTAATAATTAGAAGTTTAATCAGAACTTATTAGTTAGATATATATGTATTTCTATATTAACTTAAATAGTTTTTTAATTCCAATAATTTTAAACTTTTCTTGGAAAAATGTAATTTAATTTAAATAATACATACAACACATATATTAACAAAAGCATGTTTAATAGTTGAAATTAAAAATGTTACATACATCAACATAGTATGCTGCGCATGCTGTGTTAGTGTATTTAACATTTTCATTTTGAAGTATTAAACAAGCATTAAACAAGCTTTTCTCAGCATACTTGTTGTATGTATTACTTATATTGAATTGAGTATGTTTTTAATAAATGGATTCAAAAATTAAAAATTTATTAATTACTTAAACTATCATGCAAATTATACGTGTATATGTGTGATTATCAGATATTAGCCTTTTGCATTTAAGCTGAATGAATGAGACTGTAACTCAAAGTAGATACATATATTGATGAAAGTGAAAGAATAACATTGTTTTCTTGTAATTTAAGTTGGGCATAGAAATCGTTTTGAGAGTTTCAAAATGAAAATCCTTTTCATTTAACATTAGTGAATTTGTGTTAATATGAAGCTATTTAATAATAAGGTTAGAATATGTTTTCTGACAATGCATAAGCACTCTAAGCATGTGTTCAGTCATGATAGGAGTATAGACTTAAATAGTTTATCATAAAAAGTAGTATTTCATCATATTTTCAAAGAGGAATGTAATGTCTAAAACAAATGCAAAAAAAAAGAAACACAATTTTAACAAAAAATTAAAAAAAAAAAACAGTTTTTCTTTACAAAGGTGGAAGCAAAATATGTATGTTATATATATCATACAACACTTCCCCCCAAAAAAGGAAATTTCAGAAGACTCTATGACTGTAAGTTTTGATAAAAAATTTCCATTAAAAAGCAAATTTTTTAAATTAGAAATTGAACTTTTTGATAATACATTTAATATTATTTGTAATAGTTGATATTATTTATAATAATTATTATTATTACTACAATGTAATGGAGACACTTGAAAAAATTACACATAGACATTAATATGTAAAAGTCTGACCAGCAACAATATAAATTATCTACACATAATTTTAACTACAGAAATAAACAAGGAATTATAATTGCATAGTAATATATACAATTCATTTCATTTTCAATTCACTTGTTATATTGTTTAGCAATGATTAGAAACATATAAAAATATATTTAACAACAACAAACGAATGTGAAATTTAAATTAATGAGAATATTATTAAAACTCCAATTACCTTTTTATTTTTATATTGGACTATTTCCATCATCTAATTTGTGTATTGAATGTCATTAGAAAAATTTAACTTTATTTGAATATTCCAAATACATTCAATTGTTAGTAATATCACATCAAACAGGTTAGTATATGGACAATGTTTCATAAGGTATTATTCTCTCCTCTTCTTCAGGTGTTGTTGTCCTGACAAATGAAAGTACTAGCATGGGATTTGAAACTGGACCCTTAGATTCTTGATTACTGAAATTAAGGTAACACTCTAACCAACTGAGCCATTCTGCCAAAGGGTCCAGGTTTGAATCCCATGCTAATACACTCACTAGTCAGGCCAGCAACACCTGAAGAAGAGGGGAGTATAATATCTCTCAAAATGTTGTGCATATACTAACCTGTTAGATGATGGTTATAGTCCAATATAAAAATACAACTAGAACACCATCATCACAAACCTTCAGGAAAACTGCAATTTCTTTCCTTATATTTTATATTTAGGCTATAATTTTACATAAGTTAAAATGTTGAAAATTCATTTTCTAAGCAGTCAAGCAATTGCAAACAAGTGACTTGAACTTGAATAGAATTGTGGATATTATCAGGTAATTACAATTTTTGTATATCTAACATGCAGATTTATTTTACAAAGTAACTTAAAGAGGCTAATTGTTTACTCTGTGTATAGTTTAAATTTAGAATATTTAAATTGGAGTTTTAATAATGTCTCAGATAATTTAAATTTCACTCTGTATGTGGCTTCATATATAAATCACATAAAAACAATCAAAGTTTAGATAAACCAATAGAAAACCCCAGCAATTTTTTGTAAAAGAAGCTTCAATGGATAATAAATGATTCTTATTATCCTGGCCTAATATCTTTAAATAGGAGAGCACATGACAAATAGATTGAAATAAATTCTGCCCAAAAGCTTTTTTTTCTTGTTAAATTTGAGTTGTTGTTGTTGTTTTTTTGTTTTTTTTTTTAAAAAAAGAACTTCAGGACAGATCTAATTTCAATCTCCTTCATATATGTGTTTTCTCTCATTTTTCATTTTCCCTGATCAATTAGTTTAAAAACAAAATGACTTGATGTCACTGTAAATCGTTCACTTTTTGTACTAGAATTACAGTTAATACGTCATTTTTAGAAGAAAAAAGATCTGTAAGATGCTGCCCTCTTTTGAATCATTTTACAAGTAAAAATCAATAAAAATGACCATATATGTATTTCAAAGGGAAAATAATGCCTCCTCTTTAATCTGATTGGCTGTTAAATTTTGTAAACAAAGAAAATGGCTGTCAAAAAGTAAAAGTTACGATTTCTTTTAGTTTCATTTCGATAATGATAAACGAATGTTTTAAATGGATTTTAAAAGTATTTTTTGACACAATATGCTAAAAATATGATAAAATATGCTAACAATAAAATTATTTTAGAAAAATAGTTAAGACTTTATCATTGTAAATTGGGGAAAAAAGCACTGACGTCAGCAAAACTTTTTGATTGGTCAGTAAATTTTCATTTGAATTTCCCGCTATCAAATATTTTTATTATTATAAATAAAAATTTCTTTTTCAACAAACTTTCATTCACTTTCATAACCTGACAAATTATTAATATACTTTTTACAAATGAAACTAAAGTCAATATAATATAAAAGATAAAAATATTTTGATGCTTGAGATTGTGGAGTTTGTAAATTGACCAATTAAAAGTTTAGACTTATATTTCACTTGACCAGTAATATAATTCGTGGTTAAAGGGTTAAAGATCTTACTTCAGGATAGTAAATGGAGCCATTTATTATTTTCCCCTTGAGATTACTTAAAAATAGATTTGTAGCGCTGGTATAGCTTAAAAAATCTTTTTGATTTAGTTTTTACTAAGGTTTGTAAATAGGTTGTTATTGTTATTGTTGTTAATTGTTTTTGTTGTTATTTAGTTCATGTTTATTTATTTATTAAGATATGTGCTCTGTTTTATGATGGTGAGATTTTAATAGCCATGAATATATATATATATAAATTCACAAATATGTATGTATGTATAAAAAAATTATCAGCAGTAGCATTTAAATTGCTAATAATAATTAGATTGTACTTTGATTTTTTTTTGAAAATTATAAAAGATGTAATGATATTATTCTGGTTGTTTATTTATTTATTTGTTTTGTAGATTATAAAATAAATTTTTCAATGTTATATATTGTAATGTTTATTTATATATGTTGCAAATATATTGGCATTTGGTAAAAGCTAAAAAATAAAAGTAAATTTAGATTTTTTTTTGACTAATTTTTTTTTAAAAAAAAAAAACGTACAATGAAAGTTAAATTATTCTTTCGTTTTTTTTTTATGTAATTAGAAATAAAACTTAGAATTGGAAAGAACAAAAGACACAAATTACCAATCTAGATAAGAGAAAGTAAAAATATTTCAACTAATTAAAGATGGCAGAATTATGCTGAAAAAATAAAGACTTTGTAACATAAATTTTATAAAGAATATATAAGATTATCCACGTATATTTTGACAAACAAAAGATATGTGCAGAGTCTGAAAACTGGACCTCTAGTATAAAAAGGAGGGATTTGGTTGGATGAACGTCTTGGTTTAGCTGATATTCTTGTGTTTGGTTTTGGATTAGAGAATCCAGACCACTCTACGATGAAAAAGTTATTCATACGAGAGTAGACCAGAGCTTTAGCTGACATCATTACCGATGGACACCAGAGAAGCTTACGCGACTAGCCTATGGAACCAGCACCAAGATCAACTAATAATCAAAGGCTGTGAGCTCAATTCAACCCCGAAAAACTATGCATAGTTATCTACTACTGAATTCACAAAACTTACCGGTAAGTTATACTTCATTACTCCTGATTGTGACCAAATTAAACGTTTTCAAACAATTTCTAAAAGTATGTTTAAACAATCCCGATAGAGACATTAATTTTCTTGTACAAGAGACATTCATTTTTTAAGGAAATTTCTAAAAGAAATTTAGATATGAACAGTAATTGTAAAATTGTTTTTTATTAATTGATTCACGTCTGAGTTGTGTTCTCTCTAATTTACTTGATAAGTAATTTATTTTAAATATTTTTTTAGTCTATTAGAATAAAATTATTTCTAATACCAATTTTCATTTGTGCGTTATTAATAATAGTTATTATTTTTTATTATTAAATCTATTAGTAGTTTAATAATATTTAAAAATGTAATTTACCTTTGCCAATATGTTTGAATAAGCCCAGGAATAATAATCTTAAAAAAATAATTCTCATTATGGTATGATGTAATACCGATTAGTTTAAAAGTTTTTTTATTTGTGAGATGTTATATGATGATTTCAGCGAATTCTTAGGAATTCTGGCACCCAGATTAAATAAATTAAAAGCTGATTTCGTCAATAGCACAATTCTCAACAATTAATAGGCCGAGTTGATCAGGAAATATAGCTATGTTTTTAGAATAGAAATATAACTCTTCTTTTTTGACATAACTTGATCAACTCATGTGCAGTTTATATTAGCATGTAGAGGCCT
Organism: Epiperipatus broadwayi; assembly: GCA_028023455.1. NCBI lineage: Eukaryota > Metazoa > Onychophora > Udeonychophora > Euonychophora > Peripatidae > Epiperipatus > Epiperipatus broadwayi. The sequence continues at coordinate 1,014,272 of JAQFVV010006491.1, forward strand.
AGCAAAATGGAAAATGTTATAATGGCACCCAACATGGGGCTTCGATTTAACAACTACAACCTGAGATAAGTTGTAATGATAAAGAACGTTACAACGATGACCCAAAGAAACTCACAGCCGGAAAATAAATAGTAATTTTTTAAAAAAAAAATTATAAAAACTAACTAACTAATTAAACCCTGATTATTAAAATATAAAAAAATATTTTTTTAATATGACTTCCAGAAAGAAAAAAAATGTATGTATATTTTTTTTGATATGTCTAAAATAAAACACGATCGTGGCTGATGTAGACATAAGTCACAAGTATTTGACCGGGTAGGCGGTTACTGAAGAGGGGAAAAACATAGCCCCGAGTCCTAGTATGCAGTATATTAACATAAGACCACCTTTATATGCCCATCAGACTATTTCTAGCAGGGATCCCAATAAAGGGGAAGGCAGACCAAGTTGCTGCGAGCCTGTAAGACTCAAAATGATGAGCAATGCTTGTTAGTGCTTATAACTTGGGCTTCTTATCATTAATATTACATTAAAGCGGAAAGAACACAGATGAATGTGAAATATTTTCCATTCTCACTGTGTTAGACCTAAAAGTGGGTGTTAAAGCCGAACATCACTTGTTGAATGAGTCTACATGACATATCAGCACACTACTGCTACAAAAAAAAAACAACAACACGAATATGAATTTAAAAAACTTAAGAATAAAATTAGTGTAAACCCCTATTTTATTCTCATCTCCTGGCACTGGTGGTATTGTAACATTTATTTATATACGTTGCAAATATATTGGCATTTGGTAAAAGCTAAAAAATAAAAGTAAATTTAGATTTTTTTTTTGACTAATTTTTTTTTTTAAAAAAATAACGTACAATGAAAGTTAAATTATTCTTTCATTTTTTTTTATGTAATTAGAAATAAAAGTTAGAATTGGAGAGAACAAAAGACACAAATTACCAATCTAGATAAGAGAAAGTAAAAATATTTCAACTAATTAAAGATGGCAGAATTATGCTGAAAAAAATAAAGACTTTGTAACATAAATTTTATAAAGAATATATAAGATTATCAACGTATATTTTGACAAACAAAAGATATGCGCAGAGTCTGAAAACTGGACCTCTAGTATAAAAAGGAGGGATTCGGTTGGATGAACATCTTGGTTTAGCTGATATTCTTTTGGTTGGTTTTGGATTAGAGAATCCAGACCACTCTACGATAAAAAGTTATTCATATGAGAGTAGACCGGAGCTTTAGCTGACATAATTACCGATGGACACCAGAGAAGCTTACGCGACTAGCCTATGGAACCAGCACCAAGATCAACTAATAATCAAAGGCCATGAGCTCAATTCAACCCCGAAAAACTATGCATAGTTATCTACTACTGAATTCACAAAACTTACCGGTAAGTTATACTTCATTACTCCTGATTGTGACCAAATTAAACGTTTTCAAACAATTTCTAAAAGTATGTTTAAACAATCCCGATAGAGACATTAATTTTCTTGTACAAGAGACATTCAATTTTTTAAGGAAATTTCTAGAAGAAATTTAGATATGAACAGTAATTGTAATTTTTTTTTTATTAATTGATTCACGTCTGAGTTGTGTTCTCTCTAATTTACTCGATAAGTAATTTATTTCAAAAATTTTTTTAGTCTATTAGAATAAAATTATTTCTAATATCAATTTTCATTCATGTGTTATTAATAATAGTTATTATTTTTTATTATTAAATCTATTAGTAGTTTAATAAGATTTAAAAATGTAATTTACCTTTGCCAATATGTTTGAATAAGCCCAGGAATAATAATCTTAAAAAAATAATTCTCATTACGGTATGATGTAATACCGATTAGTTTAAAAGTTTTTTTTTATTTGTGAGATGTTATATGATGATTTCAGCGAATTCTTAGGAATTCTGGTGCCCAGATTAAATAAATTAAAAGCTGATTTTGTCAATAGCACAATTCTCAACAATTAATAGGCTAAGTTGATCAGGAAATATAGCTATGTTTTTAGAATAGAAATATAACTATTCTTTTTGCATAGCTTGTCAACTCCAGCAGTTTATATTAGCGTGTAGAGGCCTAGCAAAACGGAAAACGTTATAATATATATATATATATTGACATTATTTTTTTTTTGTTTTGTTATTTAAAAAAATATTTTAAAATCAACTGTGTTAAAGTTTTTAGATTAGTGTGTAAGTTATAACAATGGGAGAAAAATTACTATGGAAACCAGAAAGAATCACCATTATTAATTAATAAAATAGAAGAAGAAAGAAGTCATAGCTTTATTTGTCTATTCTACAAATTATTCTTTTGGATCATAATATAATAATTTCTGGACAAAGATAACATAAAAATGTTTGTCTAAGTACACTTTATTATCCAGAACTTTTTGAACATTTTGCCTGTCTTATTTCATTATTAAAGTCAGTAAAATATACAACATAAAATTATACCTGCATTTGCAAACAAATTTCAGAAAAATAGCTATCTATATATTTTTTTTCAACTTTAAATTTTTTTAGTGATCTTAAGTAATAGTCAAGTTTAATTATTTCTATAATTGAAATATAGAAAATGATTGGAATCAATCGCTCCAACAACAGAAAAATCTATAAATTCATTAATAATATGTATACATATTTTAAAATTATTTCGACCTACTCTGGGATGGATAAAATAAAAGAAAAATGCCTGAAATAATTAGTGGACTCAGAAATGAAAAGTCATTAAAAGAAATTAAATGGTAATTAAAATTTGTCTTATTTTTTATTTTATACATCTATATTTTTTATAACTTTTAAAATATATCTTTTATAAAAGTGTATACAATTGTGATATTTAAAACTAACCTATAAGTTTTTTGAGTGTTGAAACTTATTAATAATAATGAAAGGCAATTTGAAATATATATATATATATATATATATATATATATATATATATATATATATATATATATATATATATATATATATATTTGTTTATTTATTTTTCAGAAATTTTATATCTTAAATTGCATGAATATATTATTAGATACTAAGGTAAAATAATGATGATAGTAATGTATATATATAAATTTTTGGGTACAAACCATGTATTATTTTGCATTACATTCTGATATTTTGACTGACTAGACCACATTATCAAGGTTAACTTTTGAAAGAAAATTGTTCAATCTCAAAAATAACAGACTCAGTGCAAGATGATAAATGAGATTTAATTTGAAGTAGTTCAGCATTCACAATAGAGGCTTATCAAAATGTTTATTTCCTTCAGTTTTTTCATTTATTAATTTCAAGTAATATTAGATAAAATGAGAGGTTTCCACATAGCTGGAATACATTGTCTCATCAGCCCTATTTAAACCAGTAGGTCTCTTTAATATTTCAATTGACTTTCTCATGGTTCATAAATCATATCTTTCCAAATTAGCAAGTATTTTGGTATTGTCAAAATCAGGTTTGTGACCAATTTCTAAAAATGGGAGGTAAAAACTGGTGCTAATTTTTGATTAAAAGCATTTTATGTTCCTTAATTCTGACATTTATTCATCTATTAGACTGACCCACATAGCTTCTTGAGCACTCAAACAATTCATAAACTATTTGGTGTTCCAAAATATTCTGTCTTTAGGTTTATATAAAAGATCACCATTTTTTTTGCCAGTAGAAAAAGTAGTCTTTATATTAAAACAAGATAGTCTTCTACTGATTTTATCAGTAACCCTTTAATGTAAGGTAAAATTACTCTATTAAAAGAAGAATTGTCAATTCTATTCTCTTTTTCTTTTAGTATTAATATTATGTAAAGTTATATATGATGTTTATATATATATTGTACCTATATTGATATAGGCATATAATTTTTATCTAAAAATTATTAAAGTAATCTTTCATAAAAGAAAAATAAAAAAAGTTGAAGAGTTTATTGCAGTTTGTTTTAGAAAAAAGATAAGAATTAAATAGTTTTCTAGCGTTAGTTTTTGAAATGAAAAAGCTACAATTAATTAATCCTAAGGGGGAGAGGAGTGTCTTCTTTTGAGACATGAAACTAAAGGTTTACAAAAGGAAATAGATGGTTTTTGTTAGTATTCGTAGAGGTATAGTTTGGGGGGTTAAAGCATGCAAATCTCTTTTCATTCAAGTTTAATTAAAGAAAAATAATGTTAAAACTAATATATGACCGTATATATGTGTGATTGTCAACAATAGAATAAATGTTATTATAAATAAATGAAAGTTAAAAAAGATTATTATTAAAAAACCGGCAATGGTTATTAATTAAAATATAAAACAACATCTCTGCATGGCTATTACTAATTAAGCAATCTTCCAAAACACGTTTATCAAAGGATTAATTGATAAGGAATTTGACAACAGATCTTTGCCGGAGATATCAGAAAGACAACAAGGCGCAGGTATAAATAGACTTTTTATCGGACAGAAAGGCATTCCACAGATTAGTTGAGACAATCAGTTCACAAGTTATTGAGAGAGTGCAGTTCGGAAATTAATTGAGTCAGTTAAAACAAATGCAGTGCTGAGAATATTTTAGAACACACGTTCACCTCCAGGTTGGAGTTAACGTGAATTTCTGTCTTAGTAAGAAAAATAAATAAATAAATCATATAGTAAATTTAGTCTAATATAAGCACTAGTTTGAAATAAAATATTGTTTTAAAAATGGAAAAAGAGAAAGAAATGTCTGAGACGCAGATGCTGAAAATGATGATAAATATGATGGAAGAAATGCGTCAAGAATTCAGGCAAAGTCATCAAGAATTCATTGCGGGAATAAGAGAAATAAGATGTGAAATTAAAGGAATGAGGAGTGAAATAATAGAGAAAGTAGAGGAGAACCAAGAAGGCAGAGAGTTAGATTTAGTTAAAGAAAGTCAGGAAGTTGAGGTCATGAAAGATATAGAAATTGAGGTAGAACTAGATAGTGTTGAAACAGAGAAGACTGAAATAGAAATTAAAGCAGAACAGGATAGTGCTAAAACAGAGGAAAACATAGATCAAGAAATAGAAGAGAGACATAAGTTCAAGGTAGAAGATAGCGTTGAAAAGTTTTACAAAAATTTAAAAATGTTAAAGTAAAAGTTCGTGTTCGTTTTAAACGGAGATGTAAATCAAAGAGAAAGCGCAAGGAAAAATATTCACGGTTAGGAAAAATACGGAGGTCTGTGAAGCTTAAAAGTTTTCTAATTTACAAGGCAGAAAATAGAACGGAGAGAGAAAAAGATAAAGCAGCAAACTTTATAGATGTGAGGATATGGAGCATAATTTATGTTAGTGAATTAGTAGAAAGAAAGAAGGAACCACCGGACATATTTAAAAGATAGTAAACGGGCGGAATAGTAAAGGAAATAAACAAAAAGGACCGGAAATGGACAATGAGCAGGAATATGATTATTCTAATGTCAATAATTTAAGAAGTTTAAATCTGAAACTTCTATTTAAAACTAAAATAATAAAATTAAAAATAACTGAATAATAAATTAAATGTTTGAGAAAGCAATAATAATAACGGAGGCTTCGCAAAATAAAAGATTTTTTTTTCTCCATGCACATATTAATTAAGGAAATGTTCGTAAATAAACAGAAATAAATAAAAATAATAAAAAAAGTTAAGAAATAAGTATAATATATCTGTAGAAAATAAATAAAATATTTGTAGTAAAATAAAATAGTTTTTTGAATATACGCATGTTAAAACAAAAGTTTGTTTTGAATACCGTAAGTTAAGAAAAGGATGTAAATAAACTCTAGTAAAATAATAATGAATGAATCATAATAAAGCAAAATAGTTTTTTCTGAGTACACGCATGTTAATATATAAGTTAAAGTAATGGGTTAAAAGTAATATCGTAATAGAAATAAATATGTAAATTGAGGTCCATGATAGTTTAAAGATAATATTATAAGATTAGTGTAAAGTAAATATTTAAATAATGTTCGTAATGAATTTAAAAATAATATAAATGAAAGTCAATCTAAGTTGTATTAGGAACGTATAAGGTTCGAATCTAAAGGGATGAGGGTAGTATTGAAATAAGTTAGATAAGGATTAAGTTTAAAGTCTCGACTGGATAAATTCTAGTACCTGTAACGGATTGGCGGGATCATTCCTCTTTTAAAAAGCGCACTGGCAACAACCATAGTAAGTCATAGGTCACTTTTGGGGAGAATCCCCATATCTCGTACCTCGTTTTCCAAAGCATAAGTCGGAAATGGACAGTTGAAAATTCCTGCCATTGTAGCTGCTTAGTCAAAGTCCGATCAAGAGAATCGGCAATCGTTTTCCAGGGCGTAAGTCGAAAATGGACAGTTGAAATTCCTGCCATTTGCAGCCACCTTTTCTTAGTCAAAGTCCGATCAAAAGAATCGGCAGCCGAAGCTTCGTTTACAAAAGATCCCTGTGCCACAAATTTAGTTTGTCCTCATGGTCATTATCCAGGACAAACATTGTAAGCAATGTTACCAGCATAGAAAGAAGAAAAGCATAATTGGAGATTGCCCTTAGTATGGAAAGGAAAAGATACCAAAAAGCAAACTTAGAAAGAATAATAAATTAAGATTTAATGTTGTCAGAGATAAAATGGTCAAAAATGACGCATTTTACTCTCAAAAGGAAGGGCGGTGTAATGTACCTATATTGATATAGGCACATATAATTTTTATCTAAAATTATTATTAAAGTAATCTTTCATAAAAGAAAAACATAAAATTAAATGTTGAAGAGTTTATTGCAGTTTGTTTTAGAAAAAAGATAAGAATTAAATAGTTTTCTAGCGTTAGTTTTTGAAATGAAAAAAGCTACAATTAATTAATCCTAAGGGGGGAGAGGGTGTTTTGGTTTGAGACTTGAAACTAAAGGTTTACAAAAGAAAATAGATGGTTTTTGTTAGTATTCGTAGAGGTATAGTTTGGGGGGTTAAAGCATGCAAATCTCTTTTCATTCAAGTTTAATTAAAGAAAAATAATGTTAAAACTAATATATGACCGTATATATGTGCGATTGTCAACAATAGAATAAATGTTATTATAAATAAATGAAAGTTAAAAAAGATTATTATTAAAAAACACGGCAATGGTTATTAATTAAAATATAAAACAACATCTCTGCATGGCTATTACTAATTAAGCAATCTTCCAAAACACGTTTATCAAAGGATTAATTGATAAGGAATTTGACAACAGATCTTTGCTGGAGATATCAGAAAGACAACAAGGCGCAGGTATAAATAGACCTTTTTTATCGGACAGAAAGGCATTCCACAGATTAGTTGAGACAATCAGTTCACAAAGTTATTGAGAGAGTGCAGTTCGGAAATTAATTGAGTCAGTTAAGAAACAAAATGCAGTGCTGAGAATATTTTGGAACGCACGTTCACCTCCAGCCCAGATGTCCAAGAAAATAGCAGATCTGCCCGTGAAATAATGTCAGCTTAACATCTTAGAAAATCTCCATCAGTATCTATTTGTCTCCGATAGCAATAATCGTGAAAATCAGGAAACTCAGCAAGGAAACGTCCCAGCCGGCTGGTAAGCATTTATAATGGAAATATCCTCACCGAAAGCAGCCTCCAAAGAACAAAATTCTACGTCAACATTCAAAATCCTAGGTAAAACATTTGCTTATTTTCGTTTATACTGTAATAGCCATTGCATTTCATTAATTCGTGCGAATCCTCCAAGAGTCTAATTATATGAACTCGATATCATACATAAATGAACTATTGATATGTGTGTGATTAAATTTCAAATGCTATGTAATACTTTAATATTATTATGTGTGTGCATGAGTTAATATGTGCGTGATCCTTATATCAATATTATTAGTTAAATTAGATAAATACCAGTGTTTTATGAAAGTAAACAAGAATATTTAAACTAGTTTAGAAATATCAATTTAAAATATGCATGTGTTTTATTTGAATTATAAAATGTTTAAATTTAGAAAATAAATGTTAGTTAATAAATTATCTTTAAAATTAAACTTTATTTGTCGGTCAATTCTTTTTAACAAATTCTTTATCAAGTCTTTTAACCACTAATTAAGTATAATCTATTAGTGATTACAAACAGCTGAGCTAGTCGTGGATTTAGGCATTGAGTTAGTGGCCATTGCTTAAAGTGCGTTATTTATTCATCCTTGAATAGATAGCTGGCGCCCATGTTTATACACAAACAAAAAAGTGCTTTGAACTTGGTGTTGAACTCAACAGTCGAGAAGAAGTTATGTCCTGGAAATGTAACATTAGTTATATACTTTATAGCTATAGTTTGGGCATACATACTCTCCGAGTATGTTCTTCTCTGCCTAAGAGGCCGGTGTTTCGAATACACATATTTGAACCCGGTTCAATATATATATATTATAATTGAAATAATAAATTTAACCATTAAATTTCAATTATAATTACAATTTTGCTTTTAATTAACTGACATTTTATTATATATATATATATATATTGTAATGGTATATAAAATGCCATTACATTATTTTAAAATGAAAATAAAAAGATCGTAAATAAAAATTGATTTATTAAAAAAAAAAAAACTTAACTTAAAAACTGAAAATTAAAAGTTGTTTAACATATATATATCGCACAGATGGGAAACTTTAAAAACTATTTTAAAAATAAAAGTATTTGAAAGTATTTTTTTTTGTAAAAAAGTAAAGATGTAAAGATTTGATATTTTTGAAAATAGAAATAGTGTTGATTTCTATAATCTTAGAAAATGGAAATGATTGTTTTATTAATTAAATGATTGTTCTAAAGCACACTAGCCCTTGGGGCACTCAAATAATTAAATGGTCAGATAAAAGAATAAAAAGAAATTAAATGACCAATGCAAGCACAAAATGACAGCATGGACCATAAATGAAACACGAGAGGATTAGTGACGTCTTTCTCGTTGAATCCGAAGATTTGATGATAAGAGGCTAATAAAAATAAAAAAGCCAAATGATTATTATGACTATGAATATACCATTATAACTAGCTATATTGCAGATTTTCATGATGTTGAAGTCTGCAATAAATTTAATTTTCCAGACAACCATCTCAGGCCTCTGGATGACAGTTCCTGACCAAATGCATGGCAAGTAGTGGTTTCATTTCAAAGAAGGACAAACAATCTATGAAAGTGATCATGAAGATGGACCTCTAAATCTGCTCAATCCATAAAGTATGAACTCTTGTGTTTATCTAATAGGAACTTTTCCTAAATTTGCAATTAATAGCTGAAAATAAGAACTATTATCTGGCCTAAAGAATTCAAAATCAATTATTAGTAATTTTTTTTATGCATCTGTTTAAGCAATCATTTCCATTTCTCTTTTTTTGTGTTAAGTGTTAATTAAAATGTATCAAATTAAAGTTGGGTGTAGATAGCTGCATGGATAAAAATTAATAACTATGTTTAAATTCGTTTATGTTTATTTTAAGGGGTTAATTTCAGGCTATTTGTTTCATAGTTAGGACGATGCTTGTGGAGGGATATATGGGTGTTTATATCAATGTAATGTGAAGCATGTTTAGCATACAGGGCAATGTGCCCAACTGAATGCATGACCCCAAAGAGGCAGTCATATCATTGCAATGGTCGCAGATGTATTTCCTGCACCATTGACCCCTTCTAGCTCTATGGACAGGGATTTATAAGTCGGCAGAAAAGACCACTCTCCCCCATACGTAGCACTCTTTAATTAATTTATATACATGATTCCTTCACCAGACAGATGCCCATTCCTGTACTGGATGAGGATCATGTCCTTCAAATAATATCATGCTGTCAGATGCACATTCCTGTCAGCGTGATTTTATGCTAGCATCTTCATATTGCATTGGTTGCGACTATATATCTGGAAGCAGGCATTGGTTTGGCTATGAACTTTTAGTCTGAGATTGAATGAGTGTTTTGATAAGTTTTTTTTTAAAGTGAGAAATCTATGTAGCCTATCTATACTCAACATGCTAAAGTAAATATTATTAAAATGTCCATCTGTGTGGTCTATTTAAAATAGTAATTTAAATTTAAAAATTAATGTTAAAATCTAAATATAAATTTTATTCCTCAATTTTAAATGTGCGTTAATAAAATCTGTTGTGTTATTAGTACTGGCAGTGATCTAGTTTATTTTTTTAATAAATATAATTTAAAACCTCTGCTACTCCATGAGCTAGTGGCAAGGGCAAATGGTCAATAAAATAAAAGTTGGATTTTTAACAGCGCATATCTGCCTACTCTATAAATTTTTTAGGTTCAAATGTCCTAGTGGCACGCTGTATGGCAGATATGGTAAGACTCTATTGTTCACCCATTCCGTGGCTATTATAATTGGACTCCCAACATGGCATGATGTATAATAAACCACGAGTGCCCTGAGTAAATTTTTTTTAAAGTGAAATATTTTTATCTATATTATATAAAGTTATGGTTTGAATATCTTGAAAAAGTACTGCCAGTAAGAAAATTGTGCATATGTAGAAATAAATGTGAGGAATAAAAATGTAATAGCTAATATAATTTTTTTTTTTTTTTTAAAAAAAGTCTTATTCGAAATCCAACCATTTAACTTGCCTAAGTTAATAATGAAATGTAGGAAAAAGGGAACTCTTGAGGGAGGAGGTGCAATCTTAGCTGGGGTCGAAAGGAAAGAATAGTCAGCATTTTTTTTTTCTTTTAATTACTAACCAAAGTTTTGTCTTTTTAATTACTAACCAAAGTTTTGTCTTTTTTTTAAAAAAATAGTCTAGTATAATCAATTTGTGAAACGTCATTACTAACACTAAGTAAATTCTTTTTTTTTTTAATGTTTTTGTTTTTTGAGGAAGTTTACTGATATGTAATGGTATATAAAATGCTGTTACATTATTTTAAAATGAAAATAAAAAGATTGTAAATAAAAATTGATTTATTAAAAAAAAAAACTTAACTTAAAAACAGGAAATTAAAAGTTGTTTAACGTATATATATCGCACAGATGGGAAACTTTAAAAACTATTTTAAAAATAAAAGTTTTTTTTTTTTGTAAAAAAGTAAAGATGTAAAGATTTGATATTTTTGAAAATAGAAATAGTGTTGATTTCTATAATCTTAGAAAATGGAAATGATTGTTTTATTAATTAAATGATTGTTCTAAAGCAGACTAGCCCTTGGGGCACTCAAATAATTAAATGGTCAGATAAAAAAATAAAAAGAAATTAAATGACCAATGCAAGCATGAAATGACAGCACAGACCGTAAATGAAACACAAGAGGATTAGTGATGTCTTGCTCATTGAATCCGAAGATTTGATGATAAGAGGCTAATAAAAATATAAAAGCCAAATGATTATTATAATTGTTATCTTAGAGCTGACTATGAATATACCATTATAACTAGCTATATTGCAGATTTTCACGATGTGGAAGTCTGCAATAAATTTAATTTTCCAGACAACCAGCTGAGGCCTCTGGATGACAGTTCCTGACCAAATGCATGGCAAGTAGTGGTTTCATTTCAAAGAAGGACAAACAATCTACGAAAGTGATCATGAAGATGGACCTCTAAATCTGCTCAATCCATAAAGTATGAACTCTTGTGTTTATCTAATAGGAACTTTTCCTAAATTTGCAATTAATAGCTGAAAATAAGAACTATTATCTGGCCTAAAGAATTCAAAATCAATTATTAGTAATTTTTTTTATGCATCTGTTTAAGCAATCATTTCCATTTCTTTTTTTTTTGTGTTAAGTGTTAATTAAAATGTATCAAATTAAAGTTGGGTGTAGATAGCTGCATGGATAAAAATTAATAACTATGTTTAAATTCGTTTATGTTTATTTTAAGGGGTTAATTTCAGGCTATTTGTTTCATAGTTAGGATGATGCTTGTGGAGGGATATATGGGTGTTTATATCAATGTAATGTGAAGCATGTTTAGCATACAGGGCAACATGCCCAACTGAATGCATGACCCCAAAGAGGCAGTCATATCATTGCAATGGTCGCAGATGTATTTCCTGCGCCATTGACCCCTTCTAGCTCTATGGACAGGGATTTATAAGTCGGCAGAAAGACCGCTCTCCCCCATATGTAGCACTCTTTAATTAATTTATATACATGATTCCTTCACCAGACAGATGCCCATTCCTGTACTGGATGAGGATCATGTCCTTCAAATAATATCATGCTGTCAGATGCACATTCCTGTCAGCATGATTTTATGCTAGCATCTTCATATTGCATTGGTTGTGACTATATATCTGGAAGCAGGCGTTGGTTTGGCTATGAACTTTTAGTCTGAGATTGAATGAGTGTTTTGATAAGTTTTTTTTAAGTGAGAAATCTATGTAGCCTATCTATACTCAACATGCTAAAGTAAAATATTATTAAAATGTCCATCTGTGCGGTCTATTTAAAATAGTAATTTAAATTTAAAAATTAATGTTAAAATCTAAATATAAATTTTATTCCTCAATTTTAAATGTGTGTTAATAAAATTTGTTGTGTTATTAGTACTGGCAGTGATCTAGTTTATTATTTTTAATAAATATAATTTAAAACCTCTGCTACTCCATGAGCTAGTGACAAGGGCTGATGGCCAGGGTAAAATATCTATGTAAAAATTGGATCTTTAACAGTGCGTATCTGCCTACTCTATAAATTTTCTAGGTTCAAATGTCCTAGTGGCACCTTGTACAGCAGATACGGTAAGGCTCTATTGATCTCTCACACTGTAACCATTATAATATATATCTATATAATATTTGATTCAAATTATATATATATATATATATATATATATATATATATATATATATATATATATATCATCAACCATTATCAATCCACTGCAGGATGAAGGTCTCTCCAAGTTTAATCCATCTTCTCCAATCTTTAGCTTCTCTTCTCCACAACACCCCTGCACATTTTCTTATTTCATCCATCCATCTCACATGTGGTCTCTTTCTGGCTCTTTTACAATCTCTTGGAATCCAGTTTAAAATTACAATTGTCCATCTATTATCATCTCTTCTAGCAATATGTCCAGCCCAACTCCATTTCAATCTTTTAATTTTTTTAATAAGGTCAGTAACACCTGTTTGTTGTATTATCCATACATTGTGTTTTTGATCTCTTCTTGTTACTCCCAACATACATCTCTCCATACTCCTTTGAGTGGTCTGAAGTCTCTGTATTGCTCTTCTATTAAATGTCCAAGTCTCAGATTCATAAGTAAGAACTCGTAAAGCACATTTGTTAAAAACCATCTTTTTCAAACACATAGGCATATTTCCTTTTAGTATCAAGTTATTTCTACCAAAAGCACTCCAACCAAGTTTAATTCTATGATTAATTTCCTCCATTATGTTTCCATCTATATTAATAATCTGACCAAGGTATTTGTAACTGTTAACTTCTTCTAATTCTTCATAATCAATCTTTATTTTCATATTTTGAGCAAATCGATTAAACATTACTTTAGTCTTTTTAACATTTATCTTTAGTCCTACTTTTCTACTTCCATCTGCTAACTCCTGAAACATTTCCTGCAGCTCTGAAGCATTATTTGCAAAAAACAACTACATCATCTGCGAAATCTAAATGACTTAAATACTCTCCATTTACTTTCACTCCTTTAGTTTCCCATTTTAATCCACAAAATACTTCTTGCAGCACTGCTGTAAAGAGTTTCGGAGATATGGAGTCACCTTGTCTTACACCTTTCTCAATGTTTTTTTTCCAGTATCATTATGTAATCTAATTGTTGCTGTTGCATTTTTATAAATATTCTTTAAAATATGACAGTATCCTGGATCTATACCTTGATGATCCAATGCTTTAATCACTGAAGAAATGTGTATAGAATCGAATGCCTTTTCATAATCTACAAATCCAAAACATAATGACAACTCATATTCGTTTGTCCTTTCTATGACTTCTCTCAATACCTGGATATGATCTATTGTACTAAAACCACTTTTAAATCCAGCTTGTTCTCTTGGTTGGTGGAAATCCAAAGTTCTCTGTAGACGAGTTGTAATTATCTTGGTAAAAATTTTATATAAAACTGATAAAAGGCTAATAGGTCTGTAATTTCTAATATCTTCTTTATTACCTTTTTTAAATATTAATATTATTACTGCATTCTTCCAATCTTCCAGTACATCTTTATTATTTAGACATTTGGTATATAACTTTGCTAAAATTGTTTCTATTTCTTCACCTGCTTCTTTTAATATATCAATTATAATTCCATCATTTCCTGGAGCCTTTCCTTTCTTCACACACACACACACACACATATATATATATATATTAAATAATAAATGTCATGTGTCAATTTAGATTGGAGAACAATAAATTACATTTAATTGCATAAAAGTTGTATTTAATTATACAAATTTTATGGAATTGTATTTACAAATTATATCTTGATTTAATAATTATCTTAACTCTTCAATTATTTTAATTGTATTATTATTATTATTATATGTATTTTAAAAAGATTGGGTCAATTTATAGTATTAAATATTGACGTTATATATTAATATCCCCACATTTGTATTTAGAAGTTGTCATGTTATATGTATGCTTTTACTTACACATAAGGGCTTAGTTGAGATGATATTTTTTATATATATTATGCTAGGTTTAATAAACCCTAAGTTAATAAAGTTACTGGATAAATGTTGAACTTTTCAGGCTAGGATATAAGCCTTATATTAATAAAAAAGTCAAAATAGTTGATGTTCCTAATTAAAGATGTGGTTTAAAATAAAGTGAATAAACCCTTATAGCATAGTGGGAAGGAGCTCTTGATATTGTCTTCTGTATCATTCTGTTTGTTGATCCAACTTTAAAAAAATATATCTATAACCCAAATTATTAATTTAACAAGATATCATCAATTTATTTATTTATTTGTTTATTGATTTAATTTCACAACCGTTTTATACACTTCCTATGTAAAATATAAACTGCAAGTAATGTTTATTATAGATAAAACTTTTGATTTATATTTAAAAAATGAACATTTGAAAAACAAAACAGTTTTTATGTTTTCCACACACACACACACACACATATATATATATGCTATTATAAAAATATAAAATCACAATCTTGGAAAAAAGCTTATATCATTTGTTTTATATAATAGTATGACTTTGAGTTTTTATTTGAAATTTATTAATATCTGTCTTTTCTCTTTTTATTACATCAATTATTAATTGGTTGACAAATTCATGCATTTGACTAAATGATAATCTTGTATAGTAGTGGATTATTTTTATAAGCCATCAGTAATGGAAATATTAAATTACATGTAATCTTATTTGTAAACATATATATTTTGGATTCAATAAAATTCCCTTTGTTCCAATTTATATTTATTAACTAATTAAATTGTTAGTTAAGTTCACCCTGAGAATTAACCAGTTAACATGCCTTAGTCAATGCTCTGTTGTATTTAGGTTAATTTTGTATAGCTAGCCGAAGTAACAATATAAGTAGCAATTAGAATACATTCACTTATGAATAATATATTTTCTATAGTGTAGATTTTTTTTTCTGTAACTTTATAAATTAGTAATTTGTTCAAATAAAGTTTAACATCATAGCCTGATTTATTGTAACTCATATTCAATGGCTGGAATTAGTATATTTTATTATATTTATTTTTCAGGCAATGTATTTTCTCTTTATATATATATATATATATATATATATATATATATATATATATATATATATATATATATATATATATATATATATATATATATATATATGGCATGTCATAATAAGGACTATTATGTTTGTTGCTACCAATTGGGGCCATTTCAATTATTAGGACCTTTCTTTATATGTATATTTTACTTACTATTATACATTTGGTACTACCAATTGGGGCAATCATATTTTCTATTACATTTTAATTATGTTTAAGGCAGGTATATCTTTTCATATGTATTTAATGCATACTATTGTATTATATTAAATTTATCCTTTCATACATAGTATCATATGCAGTATTACATTTGCCTCCCAACAAATTGCTATATATATATATATATATATATATATATTGTAATGATATATAATATGCCATTACATTAATTTAAAATTAAAATAAAAAGTTCGTAAATAAAAATAAATTTATTAAAAACTAAAAGCTAAAATTAAAGAGTTGTTTAACATGTATAATATATCGCACATATGTAAAACTATTTTTTTTAAAAAAAAGTATTTAAATGTACTTTTTTATAATAAAAAATACAAGATCTAAAGATAAAATATTTTTGTTAAAAGATTCCTATGTAATCTCTGTAAATGGAAATGATTGTTTTATAAATTAAATGAAAAGCAAACTAGTCTTTGGGGCTCTTATATAATTAAAAAGGTCAGATAAGAGAATAAAAAAATGGAATGTCCAATAGAAGCATTAGTCAATGCTCAGACCTAAATGAAAATCATTGGAACAGGAAACTAACTATGTTCAGTGAATCAGGAAGATTACTATAAAAAGAAAACAATTCAAATTAAAAGACAGTTCCATCTTGATTTTTTTGAGAAGGTTGAAAAGATGCACCTTTCACTCTCTCTCTTATTTCAAATGAAGTGACTGTTAATTTATGAATGGCACTATTGTAGACCCAAATCATATGGGTCCTACAATAAAATAGTACTAGGATTGAACCAGCTAAGGCCATCTCCGGAAAAACAAACCAGTCTTCCATGAAACTATGACCAATAAAGACTGCATGGGAATTGGAAGCAGGAACTGGGAGCTCTTCTACTGTAAGATATGAACTGAAAATTTTTAAAAAAGTAATTAAGAACTTTCATCAAGATTTGACAAGCTTTTAATAATCAACTAAACCTAAGTTTTAAAATGAACTTTAATCTGACTTTTAAGATTTCAAAATCAATTATTGATGTTTAATTTTAAATATTTGAGTTTTTCGATTTAATCATTTCCATTTTTTTTTTATTTTTAATATTTATTGACTAAATTATTTAAATGTATTAAATTTAAGTTGGTTGTAGATGGCTGCATAGATTCGTTAACGTTTAATTATTTTTATTTTTATATTGATTAAAATATATAGATATCAGTAAATATGACACCTTATTCTGAATGTCCAAACATATTTATTTGTATATATTTTTAAGTTATTGGTGTCAATGTGGCATCTTATGATGAATACCATTGGGTTTATTGTAAATTTCCCTCTGCAATTCCATCAATAACTTTATATTTTAATTGTTTATGTTTATTTTAAAGGGCTTTTATTTCAGGCTATTTGTTTCATGGTTAGGTCAATGGTGGTGGAAGGATATGGGTGTTTATATCAATATAATGTGAAGCATGTTTAGCATGCAGGGCAACATGCCCAACTGAAAGCATGATCCAAAGATGTAGTCATTGTGTTGCAATGGATGCAGACATATTTCCTGCACCATTGGCCCTCTTTTTTAGCTTTATGGATAGGTACTATAAGTCAACAGATAGACCACTTGTAGATTAAATTAAGCCTTGTGTGTAAACTCAAAAATGCAATTCATAGGATGTTAAACCATAGAGCACTGGTAAGTAGGTTGAATCTTGGTCAGACCAGGGCTCCAACCATCCCATTTCAATTGACTTTACTGTATTTTACCTGGACTCTAGATTTTGTTTTGTGAATGCTCAAATCTGACCATTACAATATAAAGTTAATTCTGAATTGGTTTTCTTCAATTATTAAAAACTGTAAATGTTATTTGCAGCTTAAAATTAGTTATCTTCAAACTAAAAAAAAAATATTTCACAGATGAATAAAGACTGATAAAAAAAGTTGACTTCTGTATGTCTATATTATCTCAAGTCTTTCTATTATTAAAAAGATATTGTCATAAAAATAGACTACTTTATTATCAACTTATATTTGCAAATTAAAGTAAATATTATTACAGAAAACTGCATAATCATATGTTATTGATTAAAACCACAAATTTTCAAACAATTATCTGAAAATATTTAGTGTCAATCATTTAAATACTATGTTTAATAAATGCTATTGAATATAATAATTGATAAAATTTTGAAATAATAAAGTTTTATATGTTTCATTATATTTATTTGTATTATAATAAATTGCAAGTGATTTTTTTGAAGTTCTAA
Organism: Epiperipatus broadwayi; assembly: GCA_028023455.1. Classification (NCBI taxonomy): domain Eukaryota; kingdom Metazoa; phylum Onychophora; class Udeonychophora; order Euonychophora; family Peripatidae; genus Epiperipatus; species Epiperipatus broadwayi. The sequence goes on from JAQFVV010006491.1 coordinate 1,032,460, forward strand.
ACTGTAGAGAGCATTTAAAAGCAGCAGTAATACTATTAAAAAAATCTAACTAAACATCTTAGACAATTTATAGTTACAATAATATATCACTATCATTTAATAAAATAATAAATAGAATTAAAAGTACATATTAAAAATATATAAGTAATCTGAAAATATAAACCATAAATATAATTTTATTTTACATGAAATTATTAGAAATTTGAAGTTTTTATGTACATCAAGTATAAAAAAATACGAAAATGGAAAACTTATTTTTACAGCTATGAGATATGAAAGATACATATAGTATTTTTAATTATTTGGTATAGCATCTGTTTCAGAAATGATTGGATAATATTAAAGTAATAGAAATAAGTGATAATCTGAGAAATGAGCTTCATAGAATCGTGGTCAGTGTGTTTACCTGCCATTCATACGACTTGTAATTTGAATTCATGGTAGGTAAAATGAAAAGATTATTAAGTTTTAAACGATTAGGAATTAACCATATAATCATTAATCAGTAAATAGAGTGCAATTATTTTAGTTAAGGTTGAAACAAAGATAAGTTTAAAAAAACCCATAACTGTTTAGTAGTTAGAAAGTCTCCTGAGTAACAACCTCTTTTTAACTATTTCTCTTTGGAAGATTATCGGAGAGGATTTTGCCATGGAGTTAATAAAGATTATTTATCTTTTACATCTAAAAACAAAAATATTAATATGTTTCGTTTTAACAGTATTATATGTTCTTACTTTTATATTTTATTGTTATAAAAAATAAATGAATTTACTTTTTTGGGAGTAAATATTTTTATTAATTAAATTTACCGCCTCCCCCTAATAAGATATCATAATTTAAAATAGCTGATTTTAATTGTATTATAATGAGTCAATAAAAGTTTACAAACTAAATAGTCAGTTTATTAAAAACTTATACTTACATTGAAATATTTAGAAACATTGATAGAAGAAATTCATTATAAATTGCCCAACTGATGAACTTGCTTTCATTAAATTCAGAAGGTGCTTTTCTTACAACAAAGCACAACCGAATTCCCCATAACAGGAAACAAAGTTCTCCTATAAATAAAAGGAAAGAAATAAAATTAATGCATTACAGATCTATATAGTATATATTGAAATGATGTAAACATTTAATTTGATTATAATTATTTGCCATTTTATAGCAGGCTGAAATAGGGGAGGGGGTTAGCACAGCAAATATATTTATTTTGGAGAGAAGCTAGAAAAGGCAAGCCAAACATAGTGCCATTTAAGCATCATCATCATCATAGTAATAATAAAAATAATAAACATAACATCACATGATCACCATTTCTAATGCTTGCACATAACTGTTATTAAAACATAATTTGAGAAGTAATTAGTTCATAATACTGACAGATATATGCGACATTGTTTACATATATGGGTGCATGCATTGGTGTATAATATTTATTATCATTTATACACTAACAATAAAAATATATTTATTTAAAATACTGTATATGGTAATTTTACTATTAGGCAAAATAATTTTAATTATTAAAATGTAATAATAATAATATTAGTTAATATTTTAATTTTATATAGCATTGAATAAAAGTTTGTTAATTTTATAAGTACATTGACATTAAAAATGTATTAATGTGATATAAACATTGCTATTACTTTCAAAAATAAATAACTCTTAAAAAATTATGCTTGGGGAATTAGACAGTCTGCTTATTTAAAAATAAAAAAGAAACTATCTGTAACTTGGAAGAAACATGGATATAACTAAAATCTTTAAGGTAAATTTTACTTTCAGGGCTATGCTGGGTACTTGCAAATATTGTTATTAATTATTAATAAATTGTTATAACTTTGTCAATACAGAATCAAACATTTTATTTCTTTAGTTATTTGTTTATTTTGTTTATGTGTTATTTAATATATCTATGATGTAATTTCTAAACTAAGTTTAATTAGACAAAATCTGAACTCAAACTTTTAAGTTCACTCTAGATATCCTCTACATTTTATACACCCAATACACATAACCACATACATGTGAAAAAGATAAATGATCTTTATTCTATGCCAAACCAACACTCATCAGGTGGTTTAGATCAACATTTCCCATATATACAATCAGTGCTCAGTTTATATTAAGATAGCAAATCTTCAAACCTTAATGGACAAGTTTCAATCTTCTTGACCCTTCAACTCTTCAGCCATCCATATCATTGAAAATCTGATGATGGAACACTCAAAGTCCTTGTTGATGCCAATATTATTGTCATATCCATGTTGACTTTAAGACACTCTGATTCCTCATATATAGAAACTTAATATGTCAAATTAAATATATAAAAGAGGGCTGAGAAGAATGCTGGCTGAATATGTAATATTTAAATACATGTATGTTATTTATACTAAATTTAATGTAATTAGAAAGGACTTGGACTCAGATCTTCCTCCAGATATTCACTACATCTTACACATATACTGGAGAACATCTATCTTAAATGTGTGGTCATGGGTTTTGGTTGTATAAAATATAATAGCTTGAAAATCTGAGTTCAAGTACTGTCTAATTACATTAAATTTAGTATATACAATATATATGTTTTGAAATACTACATATTCAACCTGAATTCTGCCAAACGCCCTTTATTCAAATGAACATATTTAAGTTCCTATATGTGAGGGATCAGAGTGACTTAGTGTCAACATAAGTATGATAGTAATATTGACATCAACCAGGACTTTGAGCATTCTATACTGGTTTTCAGTGATATGAATGGCTGAAAAGTTGTAGAGTGGAGAAAATTAAAATTTATCCACTAAAGTTTGAAGATTTGTTATCTTAATATAAATTGAGCATTGGCTGTATATAAATATGGCAAATGGTGAACTGGACCAATTGATGAGTGCTGGTCTAGCACAAAATATGCATATCAGAGATCATTTACCGTCTTCATATATATGTGGTCAAGTTGTATAAGATATAGTGGATAGTTATAAAGAGCTTGAAATTCTGAATTATATATATATATAAAGTATGGACTTCAAGTTTTAATTTTTTTTTTTATCAATGCAGTATTAGTTATATAAGTAAATATCAATAAGCTTAAGGTATTTTTGCTTTCTCCATTATCAAATACTTTTTTATTAAATTTAAAGCTGTTGGCATTTATATTATATTGTCTAGTCGATATGCTATTGGGAATAAAACGTTTGAATAATAAGGAGGCCATAGCTTAATAGTAATTTCTATAACTAGTACAATTATAGTAAATTTAAAAAAAATGATTCCATTTTTGTATTTTTACACGCACACACATATATATAATATTATGAATAGAGATTTTACTAAAAAACAAAAAAAAAGTCTTAGAAATTACTTTAATCATTAATTATAATAATACTCGAATTTGGAACTAATAAAACAAAACAAAATTTTAATTCTAGGATAAAAATATTTTAAGGTGACAATAAATATATATTTTTACAAAGATAATTAAAAATGAAAAAGTAAATGCTGAGAAAAATATTTTAGATGCTACATGATATAACAGCTTTAACAGTGGGAGAAGAAAGATTAAAAATGGTGCAACCATAGACTCACATCGATGCTAATTAAGACACATGATCTACTTCTGCTGAAATATATACAATTATAAACAATCTGACCAAGAATATTTCAACGAAAAAGTGATTTTTTAATACCATAGTCAAAAACCATCGATAAACACTTTTATTATAAATTATTTAGAAGTTAAAGACAAATATTGTCAACAATAGTTGGTTCAAGCTTGATAATAAATATTATTTTGTTGTCTGTCGTAAATACACTTTGTCTAGTTAGATTTCTGAGTTATCAATCATCTTACTAAAAGTTTAAAACAACCAAAATTCATTCCATGCAAAAAATTACATAATTTAAGATATTAATTCTTTTATTTTTAATCATATTTTATGTTCCCTCCTCTCCTTGCATTAGGTAATTATTTAGAGTTGCACATTTTATTGTTTTACTAAAAAAATTAACAGCTAATTCGTTTTAAGATTTCTTGAATTAAAACACATTGCCTTGAAATAAAACAAAAACAATAATTAAATTCTACATGAAATGTTTCAAAATATAATGCCAATTGCCATAATTTTAAAATGTAAATGAGTATTTCAACTATAGTTAAAAAGTCCACATATTATTATATAAATAATTTATTTAGCCTAATTGATAACAACATATTCATCCACGTCCGAATAAATTTTAAATCTGGATGCAGCCTGTTGTTCATAATACTCAAACTACTTCCAAAACATCATTAATAACAAGCAATATTAAATCAGCATTCAAATCTTTGAACTTCAACTATGTTTACAAAGATGGCAAAACAAGTCCGAATTTTTTATTACAAAAGCATTTCCTGTACATAGGAAGTCTGAATACTAAAATTTCAATATGAATTTGCATTTCTATTTTTTTATATACATATATTTTCATGAAAATTCATTCTTTTTCATTTTATGTGAAGATAAGTCTCTGAAAAATATTTTTACTATTAAGATGAATATTAAATTCATTTTTTTCCTTTTTCATTGTATGTTAAAATAAAAAAAAACAATAATTAAAAAAGTAAAATAAATTTAAAAAAGATTTTTAAAAAAAGTTGTTTTCTTTTTAATTAATTATATATTATAAAATAGATGTCATAATTTATAAAGTAAATGCCATAGCTATTTAAGGACAAAAATATTTTTCGACAGAACTTCTTTAGTAAAAATGTAAATATTTTGCTGCTAGGACTTAAATAAAAAGTTTTATTTTATTATTACAATATATATTATTTGTTTACAATCTGCTATAAAGACAGATAGAAGAATATTTGTACTAAAATGATGGCTTTAACAGAGAACATACAAGGAACCTATATTACAATATTGAGAATGTTTTAACTGTTATTAAAGTAGGTTACTAATTTTATTTAATAAAAGTAAAATACAAATAGAAAATACTGACTTTATAATATATTTAACTTTTTAATAATTATTATAATTTATTAATGGATCATTTAAAAAAATCTTTCCAGATCTTTTCTTGATTTCATCAGAGTTAATGTTTCTGATTATTTTAATACTCAAATAATTATAAACCAAATAATATTTTTTTATGAATATTAAGTTAATGGCAGACAAATTAAACAAAGATGCAAAATATTGCAATGATATGATGCGTCTTATTTATGTAATATAAAATTTAGTTTTAAAATCAAAAGCTAAAAATATAACATTTGCTAATAAATATGCTCTTACAAAATCAAGCTAGAGATAAATGTCTAAAAGTCCAGGAAACTGGTCCCAAAAAATGTTGGATATATTCAAAAATTAGGAGTCTAATACAGATTTTATTTATGATCCACAAAATAAATATAATTATTTATATCCAAACTTTCTGCTATACTAATTTAATGCAAACAAACAACTAGTCTCTAGTTATCATTGCATATCATACTATGAAAGATTAAAATAATATTTTGTGATGCACTTTTGCTTCATAATGCTATCTTTTCTATACACAAAGTCACTTTCACACATTTGAGCAGGTTACAAATTGATTTTAATTCTGAATTTTATGTTTTATTGTTATCTCCGCTCTACAAAGATATGTCACACATAGTGAAATTAATGGATGATGATGATGATGATGATAATAATAATAATAATAATAATAATAATAATAATAATAATAATAATAATAATAATAATAATAATAGTGTATTATTGAAATTAGCATTATGAGCAATGTTTTTAATTATGGATAACTGAAATTGTGAATGTGCAAATTACTGAAACAGAAGAATGTTGTAATATGTCTGTAGCATTATATATTATATTAATAGATGCAATGAATCTAACAGTAATAAATATGAGATATGTCTACTGCTTCCAACTGCAAATATAAATTTTAAGATGTGCACTAATACACAGCAGAAGAGAAGTTTATTCTTTATAATTGAAATATCAAAATAATGCTGAGTGCATTTGAGAGTTACACTATTCTCATAATCATAGCTGTGTTCAGTTATAAAGTGATGAAGTAGAAGTGTGTGTCAGTATACATATATATTGTTGTGAAAATTTAAATTTATGTAAAATAACAAAAAAAAAATCAGAAAATCCACTTCAAGAGGGGGTGTACAAAGCATCAACACACTTATAAAAGCACAGCCACCAATCTGGATTGCAGTTCAGCCTTTTTTTGAGCATCAGAAATTAACTGGGAATTTGTTTACACTGTCTTCAGCAGAAATTCAATTTATTAAAAGAGACTACTCAAGGTGGAAGAATAGAAAAGCATATTGCGTAGCTAACTCCACACATTCTATTAATCACAAAGATTCATCCTTTTCCCTTTTCCAAGAAGTGGTCTCTGATAATTTTTTTGGTATTTTACATAAATTTAAATTTTCATAACAATGTATATACTGATGCACACTTTCACTCCATCATTTTATAACTTAACCCATTTATGATTATGAGAGTAGCATAATTTTCGAAAGCGCTCAGCATTATTTTGCTATTTCAATAACAAAAAATAAACTTTTCTTCCACTGCATATTAGTACACATTATTTGCCATGAAGTAAAACTATAAACATCAAATCATTAAATATAAAATTTAGAATATTTTTAATAATACTGATGATTATTAAACAGACTAGTTTCTTACAAATGCTTGACATAAAACTTAATTTCATTAATTAAACCAAAGATCTAAATATTTGTTCACTGTACTAAAGCAGATGTCAGAAGTTTATATATAACTAGCTTGATGTGATAAATTTTGTTTTTAAAGAGTGAAGATGTTTACATATGGCCACAATAATAAACTGTGTTTAAACTGTTTATATAATATTTAACTCAATGCAAAATAACGATAATTATAGAGATAAAACTTAGCATTATTTAAGATATCCTAAAATGTAAATTTACAGTAGAAAGTGCTATATAAATTTCATACCTAAATATGACACACATGCGTACACACACACACACACACATATATATATATATATATATATTCCAACCAGTCAAAACCTAAAACATTCACAGTAAATATAGTAATCAATATTTTTCATTGCTGTCAAGGCAACCTTCTCACCTTTTTAATAGCAAGAATGGAAATCATTCTTACTAATGGTCCATTGAATATATATGGACACTTAAAGATTGCAACTTGACTACAGAGTATGAAATATTGTTACAATGAAGTTTAAATAAACCTCTTTAAACACGAATAAACATGTCACTATAATGCAGACTAATAAATAGTCATCTATAACATTACTTAATGCAATACTTTTAAATTGCCCATGTATTATTTAGAAATAAGAAGCGAAATAGTGCCTAAAGCTAATCCAAGATAATGATGTAATTAGATTCCAACCAGTCACCAACTAAACATTCCCAGTGAATATAGTAGTCACTATTTCTCACTGCTGTCAAGGCAACCTTCTCACCTTTTTAATAGCAAGGATGGAAATACATTCTTACTAATATATATATATATGAAAAGAAAGTTACTGTTAACACTAACTGAAATAATTATAGAAAATATACAAACCATTATACAATTACAAATATCCAGTAACGCCCTCTGTTTAAAGATCTATATCTCAATAATAGCAAACCTTAAAATGATACCACTTTAAGGTTGTATGCTAAACGATGTTAAATATTGAAATACAGACCTACTCAAACACAGAACATGAAATTTTAAATAAGCAAACGATCTTAAATTTTTGCTAATAAACTAACAAGTTTACAAAGTTATTAAAGACAAACTAAACATTAGATTTTAATCTTTAAATTCCTCCCAAACTATAAATGAAAAGAAAGTTACTGTTAACACTAACTGAAATAATTATAGAAAATATACAAACCATTATACAATTACAAATATCCAGTAACGCCCTCTGTTTAAAGATCTATATCTCAATAATAGCAAACCTTAAAATGATACCACTTTAAGGTTGTATGCTAAACGATGTTAAATATTGAAATACAGACCTACTCAAACACAGAGCATGAAATTTTTAAATAAGCAAACGATCTTAAATTTTTGCTAATAAACTAACAAGTTTACAAAGTTATTAAAGACAAACTAAACATTAGATTTTAATCTTTAAATTCCTCCCAAACTATAAATGAAAAGAAAGTTACTGTTAACACTAACTGAAATAATTATAGAAAATATACAAACCATTATACAATTACAAATATCCAGTAACGCCCTCTGTTTAAAGATCTATATCTCAATAATAGCAAACCTTAAAATGATACCACTTTAAGGTTGTATGCTAAACGATGTTAAATATTGAAATACAGACCTACTCAAACACAGAGCATGAAATTTTTAAATAAGCAAACGATCTTAAATTTTTGCTAATAAACTAACAAGTTTACAAAGTTATTAAAGACAAACTAAACATTAGATTTTAATCTTTAAATTCCTCCCAAACTATAAATGAAAAGAAAGTTACTGTTAACACTAACTGAAATAATTATAGAAAATATACAAACCATTATACAATTACAAATATCCAGTAACGCCCTCTGTTTAAAGATCTATATCTCAATAATAGCAAACCTTAAAATGATACAACTTTAAGGTTGTATGCTAAACGATGTTAAATATTGAAATACAGACCTACTCAAACACAGAGCATGAAATTTTTAAATAAGCAAACGATCTTAAATTTTTGCTAATAAACTAACAAGTTTACAAAGTTATTAAAGACAAACTAAACATTAGATTTTAATCTTTAAATTACTAAATCTAATGTTTAGTTTGTCTTTAATAACTTTGTAAACTTGTTAGTTTATTAGCAAAAATTTAAGATCGTTTGCTTATTTAAAATTTCATGCTCTGTGTTTGAGTAGGTCTGTATTTCAATATTTAACATCGTTTAGCATACAACCTTAAAGTGGTATCATTTTAAGGTTTGCTATTATTGAGATATAGATCTTTAAACAGAGGGCGTTACTGGATATTTGTAATTGTATAATGGTTTGTATATTTTATATATATATATATATATATATATCACATCATCTTATACAATGCTTAAAATGAAACATTGGAATATCATAAATCTGTTATCAAATAACAAATGGAAATACTCTTATTATACTGACAATAAATGGATTTCTATTTATTATCTGAATTTTGCCTTGACAATAAATTGTTGATATTCTATTGGTTAATTTTAAGCATTAGCTGCGATTATGTGATTTATTATTATATTGGCTGGATCTCACCTGCCATTATTTGGCTGAATAAAGTAGTTGTTGCTAATGGTACTAATAATAGAAAAGATATTACAAATTACTGGTCATGTGATTTAATCCCCCTGTCTTTTAATCTAAGTTATTTTGGATAAAATAATCCATAAATAAATTGTGTGACAGCTAATGCATTTTCTGTTATCAGCATTTTAGCAATAATTGCTTAACTTTTCAGTGAGATCTGATTAAATGCTTGCATTAGTATACTAATAATAAGCAACCACACACATGGATAAATCTAAAAACTATGTTTATATGTTTCCCCTATGAAAACTCTTCATTTTAACATAAATATACAGTATGAAATATTATTAAAATAGTCATTCGTAAAGTTGAAACGGAAAACTAAAACTAAAATAAAAAATTCAACATCTAAACAGGCTTTCATTCCTTATTAAAATGTTATCAAGATGTTCCTCTTTTTCAATCACATAATCAACTGCTCTATAGCAATTCCACCCAATGGACACATAAAGAAATAAATAAATTTAGAAACTTATGACAATTCTATTTTTTTTCCACACTAACAAATTTATCATTATAAAAGTCCAAAGTTTCCAATAATAAAACAATTCTCATTTCGCCCTATCTGTAACATATTTACACATTTATTTAAACTTTCTTGAATATATAATGTTTCATAACATTTTTTTATATATTTTTCAATACATTTTATTATATGGATATTTTTTTACAATTCATTCTAAGACCAGTATTCAAAAAATGAATATATGGGCCTGATTTTATATTCTTTATATTAATAGTTTTACTATGCTCTGCACCTCTTTCAAAGACATTCTTCCCTGTCTGAGCTATTTATATCATATTGCAAGGACCACTATTAATTTTATAAACAAACCCTATTCTATTTTTAATATTATCCATATTTTTCCATTACAAATCCATTTTTCAAAACTTTTAGTATTTGTCCATCCTACTTTAATATCATCTAATAATTTTCTTTTTTCAATATCTTATATACCCCTACTGAATATAAAATTGAAACCCATTACTTGTTTTTAAATTAAGACGTTGCACTATTTATTGTATTATTATTATATTTATTACTGACATTTTTTTAAATATCTTTTCTTTTGTATTTTTCCTCAACATTCATTTTTTAATCAAATGCTTCTTGTGCATTCAATGTTAGCCTATCATTTTTTAACTTAAATCCTTTCAAATCTTCTATTTTGTGAGAACATAAGTAATAAGAATTTAGATCAATTATAACTATTATTAAACATTATATTAAAGATAAAAAAGAGGTATAATTGATTTAAATTTGTAACAGCAATCCTCTCATAAAATAGCAGTTTTGAAAGGATTTAAATTAAAAAATGATAGGCTAACAGTGGATGTAGAAGTGTTTGGATGAAAATTGGAAGTTGAGCATGATTATATTAAGGATTATAAAAGAATAAAAATGTTAAATAAGATTTTAAGTCAGAAGCATAATAATAATATAAAAAATAGTCTGTGCATAGAAATAGAAAATGGTCTTCAATTCTATATTCAGTAGGGGTAATAACACATTGATAAAAAAAAAATACTTGATCATATTAAAGTATGATAAAAAATGATAAATCTTTAAAGAAATGGATTTGATAATGTAAAGAGATGGATAGTACTAAAAATAGAATAGGTTATGATTGTAATATATATTCAATTTATATGTTATAAAGAAAAGATCACTATTGAAAGAGGTAAAGAGCTTGATTGGGCAATTAATAGGAAGATTATAAAATCAAAACCACATATTTATTTCTTGAATATAAGTCTTATAATGAATTGTAAAAAAATATTCAGATAATAAAATATGTTAAAACTTACAAAGAAAAAAAAATGTTATTAAATTTTATATATTTAAGAAAATTTAAATAAATGTGTAAATATGATGAAAGACTGTGCAAAATTAGGGGCAAATGGACATTAGTGAATTATTGGAAATGTTTGAATTGTAATTAAAATATTATTTTTTATAGATGGTTTTGTAATTTTGAAAAGAAATATTGGATGGTAATAAGTTTCTAAATTCATTCATATAATACTATTTATTATAGCATAATGTGAATAATGCCCACTGAGTGGAGTTGCTATAGAGTAGTTGATTTATATATAAAGGCCATAAAGTTGACAAATATTATGTTGTGGAAATGAGATGGAGTGGAATATGGGAAATCATAGAATGAGGAATGGAAAATAAAGTTGCTAACAGGTTTCTCTGGGTATAATTGCTCATAGATTCCTGACTCCATTTAATGAGAAGCCACAGTACATCACATCATATCACATCACACATGATTGTAAAAATGAAACATCTTGATAAGGTTCTAATAAGGAATGAAAGCTTGATTAGAAGTTAAATATTTTTTTATTTATTTTTAGTTGTCTATTTTATTTTATTTAAGATTAAGTATTTTAAATTTTATAAAAAAAATAACAATACTATGAACAAATTTTTTAAGACTGAAATTTGACCATTTAACGTATATTGTGAAATATTATGTATAATTATTAATGTTAAAGGTTTTTTCAATGATTATATAAATATCATATAGTGTCAATTAAATAAAATGAATATCACTTTATCTAAAGCCACAAGTAATTAGATGGAAGATATCTCCAGTGAGTAGAATTTCTTTCTCTCAGTGTTATCTAACTTCATTCAAAATCTTGGAATTTTGAACATAGTAAGACTGATTTTATTTAATAGTTGAACATATGAGGTTTTAAAACAATTTACATCATTTGTAGTGACAAATAAAAGAACTTTCAGAATATATATATATACGTACGTGTATGTGTGTATATTCAATAATAACTGTATATGGTTTGACTCAAGACAACTAAAAAATTTTGGAATTATCTGTAAAATTTATTCATTTCTTCACAGTTGTATTTTCATAAATCAATATTTTAATTTATAGTTTTTTTTTTATTACATTATTATATGGCTTTAGACATTTATCAAAATGCAGCAATAAAAATTAGATTACATTGTAGCATTAAAAAGATTAATACTGATAAGAGTACACCCTAAAATTATTATAATGATAAGAATATATGACAGGCGGATTCAATATCATTAAAACTTTAAAAATGATTTTACAGAAACTATTTTGTGGAGTAAAATAAGAAACTAAGAAAACAAAAGAAATATAGTTTATTCAAGTTATCTATATTTTTCAAACGATATGATTGTTTTTGCAAATAATGTTCATAATATTAGTAAATGTTACAAAAATATATTCATGAATTAGAAGTAATTAATATCTAGAAATGCCTTTGTTAGATTAGTATACAAATGGAAATATATAATATCAATAATTATGCGCTTTTAACGCTCGTTGAATGGAGTGCTTCTGATGAAAATAGTATTGAAAAGAAATATGTCTATGCATTTTAAAATGGATATTTTATATTGAACATATTTTACCAGTTCTTAAATATGAAACTGAGACTTGAATATCAATGATAAACAGTACAAATATAGAGAAATGTACAATGGGTGCAACTATGAGCAATCAAAATAAAATACAAAGATGAAGAAAAAAAATAGTTATTTTGATGTCTTTGAAAATTTAAGAGATTAAAGTGGGACTGGTTGAACATATTTCTAGAAGAGATTATAATAGATGAACAGTTGAAATTTTAAAATGAATCCCCCAAAAAAATACCAAAATGAAGATGGCATATGTAAGATGGTTGAATAAAAAAAGTTGCTAGAGTCATATAGATAAGGGAAGATGTGAATCAATGAAACTAGATTAACCATGCATATCTTTTTTCTGAAATGTATCAATATTGGCTAAAAATAGTAATGATTGCACTTTATATAATTATTTAGTATAACTTTCTGTCCAAATACTCCAAGCAATAAAATATGTAAGTTTAAATAAAAAGAAAAAATATCTTTTTAAAATTTGTTTTGTCTATTAAGAGAACATTAATCTATAGTGTAAATTCATTCTTTTACCATACCAAAAGTATAAATATTATATTTGTTTTACTTAAATGCTAGCTTATTTAAAAATAAAATATTAAATTTGAATTATATTAATATTACAAATTTTTCAACAAATATTTGTTGTTATATTTAGGTTGTATATCTACATGTGAGTGTTTTCATGTAAATGTGAATAGACTGTTATAAAAACATTTTGAAAGTTATTCTAAATTAATTTCAAAAATTTAACATTTAAATTTGTTTAATTAGAAAACAAAATAGATTGAGATTTTTATTAGCTACAATTTCAAATAATCTGGAATACTGGGGTGGGAAAGGTATATTATCTGCAAGTGAAAAGGATATGAATAGATTAATAAAAAATATAGAGTTTAAAGCAGAAGCATTATAAAATTTAAAAACCTAAATAAATAATATTTATTGCAAGATTAATCAAATATCTCATTAAAACTCAATAGCAATTTGTACTAAATTTTTGTTTATAGGTTAGAATAAAAATTAAGAAGTATTTAAAAACAAAAGTAATAATGTGATATAAATAAGAAAAAAATATTGCTATCATATTCAAAATTAAACCTGTGAAAAGCAATTACTATTCTAGATAATATGTATATATACCCCAAATTTGCATATGTGTTAATCTGCATAACAAAGTCATTTCTTTCTACTTTATAACCTAAAGCAGAAAACACTTTTAATGAAGTTCACCATAATCAAAATGCACTCAGCATTAGGTTATAAAAAGAAAGAAACCACATCATTACACAGACGAACAAACAAATGCAAATTTGAATACAATTACAAACAAAAAGAAAAGTCAATATAGAAATGTACATACAGTAGGGTCATTCCAATTTCTTGTTTAAAAAAAGGAAAAAAAATTGCTCTAGAAAAAAAGTTTTGTTGACTATATAAACTAATCTGTGTACCTTGAATACATCTGCATATAGAAAACACTGTTTTATTTTTTGTTTATGTAATATTTTAAAATGCAGACTTTTAATTTCTTGAGCAATAAAAAACTTTTCTTTGTGAAATACTTTAATATCATATCTAATTGTAATTCTCCAATGTAATCTATTTTTTGCAATATCTTCCTAATGGAAACATTCAATATTGCACTTTTTTTAGAATGACTTTGAAATAATTCTTATAATTTATATCGGATCTATCTCTTCTATAAAGACTTCATCATACAACATCCTTTTAGATAAATCTTATATTGTTTATTTATTTTACATGTCCAATTTGATGAAGATATGATTTTACAATAGTGGCTGTTATAGATAGGATCATATTCAGCAGATTGAAGAATATATTAATTCGTTTTATTAACTTGCCAGTGCATTTTAAAATTTTTACTGAATATCCTTAAATAAAAGTATTATAATGTCTTTATATTTTCATTAATAATGTGTTTAAGTCTACCTTCCACACAATAAATTAAGTAAAATAACAGCTCCCTATATAATTTAGTTTCCATAATTATTTCCCTGTGATAAATACCCTGTTTTGTAATTTTTAAAAGCAGCAGCTGTATATTTGGCATGTAAGTCTACCTACTTTTCTAGTTTTAAACTAAAATATTTAAATTGGTTTAAATTTGCTGAAAGATTTTTATTTTGTCATTAATTGATAAAAAGACTTGATTTTTTTTGAACATTAACTATTAAACCAAAGTTTTTATATAAGTATTAAATTTTTCTATAGGCTGTCTTTTGAAGTAGCAAAATCCAGAATTCAAAAAGAAATTCTTGTTTTTTTCGTTTAATCTGTTTAAGTTAAAGCTATATAAATTATACATAGTTTATAATTATATTGTACAACCATGTGGAAATGATAAATTGATTGTTTTTTCATACATAAAATATGTTATCTCAATGAATTATAAATTGTTTATTATCGATAAATGGTAAAGTTTAAACTATTTTGTTAAAATTTAGAAAACAAAAAATTCACATATTCACAGCTTAATATAAACCATATATGCAATAAAAAGATGTATTGCTTAGAAATTCATAAGACGTTTAAACCATATACCGTGAGTTCCCAAGTACGCTACTCTACAAGCATTATATCACATAAAGAACAAAAATAATTAAATGGTTTATTACTCAAAAGTTTATAACAAAATTTAAGCACAAGAAGTGACAGGGCTAGAGCTACAATAGAGTTCACCACAATAAAATTATATAAATCCAGATAATCAACTTCATGAGAGGTATCTGTATTTATCTAAGTGTTGGTAAACACAACAATTACACTTCCTACACCAAATTGGATTTTTAAAAGAATTTCTAACTGTAAAAATATAATCATGTTTTTGTTACTCTAAATCCTATCTTGTAATGAAATTTGCATTATTTGAAATTATTTAATTCAAAATATGTATACTATAAAAATAAACAAAATGTAAAGCTAAAAAATGCAGTTTTAATTGCCTGAAATAATCTTTTTTTCTTTGCATACTTTAAATGGATTTTAAAATACTTTTTAAATCATTGATATTTTTACATTTTTAAAATTATTTTCTTTTGTTTAAAATTTTCTTTAGTTGATAAAGCATTTCTAAGAATGTGATAATAGGTTGAACTATTTCCATCATCTGTCATTAAATGTTAAATGTAAACTTTAATTAAACTTTTTCAAATACAAACAACTGTTAGTAATAACTAATGTACAAAAACAGCAGAGATTAGGAGATAACACAATATTATGAGTGATATTATTTTCCATTCTTGACCAAGTGACAATGCTAACATAGAAGTTAAACTTAAATCATTAGATTCTTGAATATGATTTTTCAGGCTTATGCTCAAACCAACTGAGCTATTTTGTCAAAGACAACAATTATAATCTAAAGATGTAAGTTCAACTCCTATGTTAGCATTGGTCACTAGTAAGGTCAACAACATCTGAAAAAAAAAAAACAGAGATTAATACCACTCGAAACATGTAATCTACTAACCTGTGTTGTCTTTATGTGTTAATACTAACAGTTGTTTGTATTTAGTAAAGTTTAAATAAAGCTTAAAATATTGTAGAGAGTAAACATTTAATGATAGATAATGAAAATAGTCCAACATATTATTATATCAAAAATACCATCTTCATATATATTCAGAATAGTGTGGTTAGTTCATCACGTTATTTTTCCCAAAATAGGAAATGTAAGTGTTCAATAATTTATTTCATATTCCTAAAAAAAGTGTAAACTTAATTAATATGGCATCATTGACACATTAGATACTCTAAATTATCTATTTTTATGATTATTTTTATTTAATTAATTCCTAAACTTAAAACTAAGAAACAATTTAAAACAAATTGGACATGTATAATTCATATGCAAAATATAACTTTTTATGTAAAAATAAATTTTTATAGCTGATAACTTACAATTTGATACTCTAATATTTATTTATTTTTTATTTTTGAAGTGTTTAAACATTACTTTAGTCTTCTTGGATTTGTTTATCGTTCTACATTTTTGTTTTTATTTGTCAGTTCTTACAAAAACTTTTAATGCTTTGAGGCATTATTTACAAAAACGTAGACGTCATATTCAGAAATATATAGAACGAAAATAAATCATTTAATTTTATTTCCTTAGCTTTCCATTTTAATGTATAAAATAGTTATTATAAAATTGCTGTTAAACATTTTGATCAAATAGAAGGAAGCCATGCAATCCTATAAATATTATTTTTAATTAATTTGTTTAATAATTTCAAACTTTGGGTAAGTAAAGGGTTCGTTCTGTATGTTAATTTTATTAACTGTAGCTGAATGCACTTTTGGCTGGTGAAGATAAATTCATAGCAATCATGGGGTGGCTAGGTATGCTATAGCATTTCAATGTACAATGCTAATTTATTTAAATTAATAATTTAAATATTTCATTCTTCGGAGAGTTGGATACTATTCTCTTTTTTTGTTAATGGCCTGGTTGTTATATAAGCTTTCTTTTTTCTCACTCCATGCAAATTATTTCAACATTTATTAGATCAAAAATGTGGCCAGACTTTTGCTTTTGCTAATGTTCAAAATGTTTAAGCAAACGAATTACAAATAGGATAAGCAAAAGGACAATAACCTAAATATTAATTTTATTTTTACATTTACACAGATGAAAAACTCTTCTTACAGTAGCACCAATCACTGATGAAAGCCATAAGTAGAAACTAGTATGGGTTTATTGGCTGAGTAGGCACTAGATAGAGATTTTGTATACAAATCTTCCTGCATCCATTGATTACTCTGGCTTGCACTGAGTGGCGCTACTGCATGGAGAGTTTTGTCTCTATGTAAATATTATTATTTTTATTATTATTATTATTATATAGAAAAATATTACTAATAAATTTTATGACTATTTTTCAAGATTTCACAATATCCTGACTATATATTTTGATAATTATAAATTTTAATTACCACAGAAATGTTTAGTGAAATATCTTTTTATAAACTGCAAATATTATATAAATAGCAATTCATAGTTGTCAGTTCTTGCTATACCTTTTTTTAATCTTTGAATGTGATATTGTGCTATAATCACAATTAAATCCAGATTGCTTTATAATAAAAGAAATCTTACATAAAATTGAGAGAAGTCTAACATTTTTAATATTTCATTACTCATCTTTAGTAAATATTAATATTACTAATAAATGCAAAATGTTTAAAGATGTACTTATTTATTCTAAATTTCTTAGTTTTTTTTAAAAAAAAGGTATTCTTGTTTTATTAAAAACGGTTTCATTTGGAAATTTAGTATTAATATCAGTTGTATATTTAATTATTTTATTAAATTTTATTGAGAACAAAGTTTTATAAGTACACATCAAAATAAGTAAAGTGAAAGCATATTATACATTATAGAAAGTTTAATGTACATGATTTAATAAATACACAAACTTTTAAATACATAAAATACTCACATGAGAAATTATAATTTAATATTTTATATATCAATTCTGACATACTTATTTATTAATATTTTTGACTTATTATTACTTATAGAAAAACTAGAATTATATTAATGATATTTTTTTTAAACTTCATTTCTCATAATACAGGTCATAAAGATGCTACTGTTTTCAGTGTTTTGTGTCACAAAATATGTTGGGAAAGCATTTGTTATCATTGAAATTAATGAAAACTATACATTAGCTTTAGTTTTGATCAATATATGAATTCCTATAGTCAGTCAAACAACTGTTTGTATAATGGCAAACAGAAATGTAAATAGAAAAACAATAGCTTAGATCAGACAAAATGACAGCATTAGTAGAATATTTTACTGAAATAATTAAAAAGGTAGATAAATTCTGTTTTATTTTTATTTAAAATATTTATTATATAATATTTTATAAATAAATCATCAGTATACAAAGACTTATGATTATTTTCATAAATAATTTGAGATGAGAATATGTAATTTTATTGTTTTATTTTATTATCTAAATTTCACCCCCCCCCCCATATATATATATATATATATATATACAATTTTAAAAATAATATATTAACTGAAACTTTGTAAAAATATTTAATAGGTTTTTATTATCTGTAACATTTTTAAACATTTATTCACTTCAAATTATTCTTTTATCATTTCTAAAGGTCAGTATAAAAATTTAAAAATTGCTATAAAATATTTTTATCTAGAAACATTCACTAATAGATTTCTTTATTGAAGAGCCATATACATATTGTAACTACAGAAATTGAATTCAATTTCAATATATGATGGAAGATCATGTATAAAATTTTTTTTGATACTTTTAAAAAGTTATGCATTAATAATCTAGAGAATGTTAAACTAGTCACTATGACAACAAAATGTTAGAGGAAGAAACATATTATGACATAAAGTTAGTAAATTAATCTTATTTTTTAAAAACACATATAAATAAAACAATATGTAAAACAATAATATGAAAAATAATAAAATTACAATTAAATTCATTAATATTTTTTTTGTTCTTTCTATTTTTTTTATTGCAATCATAACTGGTGTTACATTGACACTACAAGTAAAATATTTAATATCTTAAACATACATATTTTATGTTTATATTATGTGTGATATTTAAGTTAGGATAATATATAAATTATATATTTTTGACACAATATTATGAATAGGTATATTGAATTACTTTATTTTGTATTAATTTAAAGGTTGTCATATTTATTTTCAAAGTGTAAATTGTTTTTTTTTATAGTTAATTATTTATGAAATATTATTTTATTGACTCCATCATTATAAAAGAAAAACTTTGATTTTGGAATGCAGGACAAATCTAACTATTTTGCAAGTAAAAAATCAATAATATTTAAATTTTAAACTATAACAATGGTAGAAGTCAGACTTTCCAAGGCACTAATTTTGACAGCCTCAAGTTCTTTGTTTTGATTTTTAAAATGAAAATTAATGTTTTAGAGTATTTTTTTAGATTTTTTTTTACATATTATAAATTATTTTAATAAAATATGCTGAAAATATAATTGTTTTAGAAGAATAGTTAAGATTTTAGTAAAAATTCTTTACTTTTACATGAATGTAAATTGAAAAAAAAAGTCAAGGATGTAGGTCACATTTTCTTAGAGATTAGGAAATATTTAAGTTTTCTGCTACAGATTATTTTTATAATTAGAAATGTATTTTTTTAAAAAAACTTTCATTCACTTTAATAATCTGACAAATTATTAATTTGCTTTTTAGAAAGTAAAGTAAAATGAATATAATATTAAAAGACAAATATATTATTACTACTCATTTTGTAATTGACCAATCAAAAGTTTACAGCTGTAACTGACTTGGCTAACTGGAATTTTTAACAGTGGAAATGTTAATAAACCTTTCCACCTGTTCTACTAGCTTCTTATGGAATGGACTCTCCCAATTGCAGACATGCTGAAACTTCCAAGTGTGAGAATAATAAAAGTAGAATTTTACAAATGTATAAAGTAAAAAAAAACACATAATAATTTTGATTTTGTTCAAATTGTCCTTATTAAAGACTATAATTTAAATATTAATGTCTTTCATGGATGCATTCCATTCTGATAATCCTCCATTGTTTTTCAGATTCTCTGGAAAGGCACTTGGACAAGGTTGTTTCCATTTTGGACATCACTCTTTTTTGGAATACACTCAAACACTTCAGATAAGGTGTGAGACATTTTTCTAGGCATTATTGATATGAATGAGTTAAATCATCACATTTATGGCACTTAAGACAGCATCCCAGTCTTACAGAACATTTATGTAGCTAGTACACATTGTTTGGTAATTTATAAAATAAATTAAATTTCATTCAACTTATTATTTGTTGTTCAATAAATTTACACACAAAAAAATATTACTTCATTGTTTATCAATATTTGCTGGCTATAAAACATTTCTTTTTCTTCATGTTCGATTGATAGCATAATCTATTGTCTTCAAATATTGGTATAATTTTTTTTTTATTATGCTGCTGAAGTTCATTAATTTTTACCATTTTAAATGGTGATGACAATTTGCTTCAACTTTTTATACAAAAGTGATAGTATTTTTGAACACATTGTCCATTTTATCCTTTGTTGTAGTTTTCAATATTAAGCTATTTACTGCTTGCAGTTGTCATATAACTTGCTAAAATATGAAAGAGAATGGAAATGAATTGGGATTGTTTTTATACTGGAACTTAACATCCATTGTTCAGCAAACTCAAATTTTTAATTTCCTTTTATATTGATGTAGGTGCCTATTGTTGTGTAAATTAATGGTTGTTATTGAAATTATGTAATAAAATTCCATAGTAAAATTACATAGTAAAATTCTATTCTCATTTTCCAACATTTGGTTGCTTAGATATTGACTTGACCTCAAGTCATCACCACATCTATTAAGTTACTGTCTTACATTGTGACATCTACACATTAACAAATAAGTCATTATTGGTATAGATATATATGAAAGGTTTCTAAGATTAAGTTTTTATTTTCCATTAAAGAGAAACATTTACTTCATTTTAGCACTATTTTGGTTTGGTACATGTTAAAACAAACTCCAAGTGTATGTGTATTTATAGTATGTTTGCATATAGAAACATAATATCATGTATCTAATTTATTATATAAGCTTAGGCATTTCCATGGGTTTAGTAATACTTTGGCTGTATAAGTGTGGGTTTAAACTGAATTGAAAGCTATCCTTCAATGCAGGATCAATTATCCAATATAAAAAAATATTTGTCTACAATTTGGATTGATTATTATATTAAACATTTACTATACCTCACCATGACTTTTTTGATGATGACAGTTGGCAGTCAGATGCAGAATGGTCTCTGAAAATAGTATCTATTAGTGAAAGCATGTACTACAATGCACTATTTTTTCAGAGAACATTATTGGTTTTTTTGGTGACCCTTATAATTATATATGTATAAATATTCCAAAAATGACATACCAAAAGTATAACATTTAGCAAATAAACTAAATATTGATAAATGTAATTTTTTTAAATAAAAAATTTGATATCATTAATAAATAACTAAAAAGAAATTGCCTTACATTTTTTGACTTATTTTACATTCCATAAATGTAGATTAAAAATAAATGACTGAAAATCCATATTATATAGTGTACTGATTGAATTATAGTTTCATTTTATAAGCAAATAGAATATATCTCGATCCAATCTATATAATATTTTTTTATATATACTCTAAAAATATTTGCTTGCTATATTTAATAATAACATTACTTTACACATAGTAGTTTATTATATTTGAGAGACTTGTTTAAATCATTTGAAATAATCATCCTAAAATATCTTATTTGAAGTGAGTGGTAAACTATCCATAGCTTATTGTATATTTAAAAAAAATATGTTTCTGCATCAATAGCAATACAAGAATTCATATACAAAATAAAATAATATTGTGTTATTCAAGTAAACTTTAAATATACATCTGACTTCAATCATTTGGTCTAGTTAATCGAATGTTTTAAAAAAAAATTCCTGAATAATTTTATATAGCATAACTTCAGAGCAATCAAATTTTTTTTCCAAATCTGTCTTTAGTTATGCGTGTTTATTAAATGTTACTGATTCCATAACCAAAAGCATGAAAAAAGTTTTCATGAATCCTGTGTTGTAAATGGCAAGAAATTTATTTGATATATAACAAAATTATTAGCTACTAACTTTAAACTTTTCAATTATATATATATAATCAGTGTTGAATAATATTTTAACTGGGCTTTATTTTAATATTTTTAAAAAATATATATTATGTAATGTTTTTTTGATTTTTATTTCCTTAAAAATATTTTTTCTCGTCTAAACATAGATTTATTTTATTACTGATTTTATTGTAAATAACATTATTTTTATTATTTAATAAGGATGTTAATTTTTATCAATTTATATCCTTCTAAAGGCACTGTAAAATGATCAAGAATTAAACAAACTCATCTTTCTTTGTTACTGTCATAATGCTTATTTGATTTAACTTCATCACTTTTACATTTTCAATTAACCAGCAATCTTTTGCAGGGTTATAAGATATATGTAAAAGACATAAAGAAATGTGGATTGCTTAATTCTTTGTAATTTTATCAATGCAATATAGACACTTTTATAAGTTTATAATACATTTTATATGTTGATAATATTTCATAAAGAAGATAGAACAAACTGAAAATTAAGATGTGTATAATATATATATATATATATATATATATATATATATATATATATATATATATATATATATATATATATATATATATATATATATATATATATATCTTATAGCTTTGATGAAGGCTATTGATCAATTGAAATTGTAAAGTAGATGACGTTTAATAAAATAAGTATTGTAATAGTAATAAAGAAAAATGGACTTGTTTAATATCAATTATTTATTATATTTATTATTATTAAATACATATATGTGTAAAAGAAAAACAAACTTCAACAGGTAGTTCAAAAAAAATTATCATTATATAATTTATATTTATAAAATACTTGTGGATAATTGGTTAATTAAAATTTCTGTAATTACATGATGTAACTTTCTTATGTCTCAAAGTTTACATAAAATTTCTGGAGGATAATGACAGTGACAGTTTTTTTTTTTTTGGTTTCTGCATTATAAAGGAAGTTCAATTGATGATATTTTGCCCATCAATTTTTTATTTTTAAAAATTTAATAAGTTTGTTATTCATTAGCAGATTCATTATTCAGAGATGTACTGCTGTGGCTAAAAGTTTATTTCAAATAATTACTGTTAACTGCAGTTTTCATGTATCATAGACTCTACTAGGAAAAGTAGTACTTAGTTGTTTTTTTTAGTTTTTAAAATGAAAGCTAATTGCTTACTTATATTTTATAGTTGAGATGCTAGAATACATTATTTTGAAAAGAAGATACACTATCATTCTGTGTGTGACCAAGTATTATTTCTTTTTTATGGTATCCATTTATCTAATAACTTCAATATATACCATAACATTATTTTTTTTGGTTTGGTTTATATCTCTATCACTTCATAAATATCCACTAATGCAAAAACTCAACACACCATTTCATGAAATGCATGCTTAATGAGAGATGTCTGAGTTTCTGTGCTGGTGCATGGTTAACATATAATGGATTTGAAATACAAAAGCCACTGGTACAAACCAAAATGTTATATTTACAATGTGAAGATGGTTCATCCTTATATATGATGTTAAAAGAGTGTAGATATCAGTCCCTATCTACTGTGAGAGTAATGTAATGAAAGACATTAAGCTGTCAACGCGCATGTGCAGATTCAAGAGTTTAATAACTCTAGATTACTTCAACAATGAAAGTTATTTATTTGTGAAATGTAGGTATAGTAAAGAGAAGATGTCTGCATTTCTGCAACAATTGCTAATTGCAATGGTATAAAATTGAGATGACAGATGCATTAATAAAAACAAAAAAAATATCAAAAATAAATAGTACATAGTGTAACATTTTTTATTCCATAGCATAAACCCTTTTCATTAAAAAAAATGTAGTATTTAAATCGATGTCTTTTTAATATATAAAAACTAAGGACTGTTTTTTTTTTCTAAGCAAAATTAAAATCTTGTTTTGATTGAAAAAAAAAAAGAGATTTTAAGACTTATCAAGTTGTCGACATTTTTCATCTGTCCCCATAGATTTCAAACTTATTCTAAAGGAAGTAATGTCTGGTTGAGCTTAAAGAAGGGTTAAAAAAAAAGAAAAACTCACTAATAATTTTAAAAATATTTTACCAATTTTATATATATAGAAATAAAAAGAGATTCAAATTTCAAATATTATTTTCAATTAATATTAAAGCAAACAAAACTTTTCTTTTCATATAATTGCATTTAAAACTTAATTTACTTTTAGGCTGCGCGGAAATATTATATACCAAAGCTAACCATAAATAAATAACGATGGGAGAAAAAGTTCAATATTATATTGCCTGCCAATATTGTATTAATTAAACGTAGGTATGCACAGAAAAGAATAAATAACAATTGTATGTGGTAAACTTAGCAAAGTAATTGAAACTCAGAATGAATCTGTTTTGTTTTTAGCTATATCTAATTATTTATATAAACGTATTAATATTAAAATGATGAAATTTCTAGCAATATATATATATATAACAATAAAGATAATAAATATAACGATATAATAAACTCTAATATAACAATATAATTAACTCTTATATACAGTCTTTCAATCAGCAGAAGTACTTTCAGTTAATCTTTTAACCCTCCTCAATTGCCGTTATTTAACAAAAAACATAATGGAAGCAAACATCAACAAATCAAATCCCATGAATCCCGAATTTTATGGTTAACAGCTTGTCTATTAATTATATTCATTTAATTTCTACTTATTAAAATCACCTTCTTAATTTTTATGTTATTATGATTTTTTTATCATGAAGAATCTTAACACTTTCAAGATCAAATTTAAATTTATATCTACATATCCTTTGATGATCACAAAAAATGGAAGCAGTCATTAAATCCTTATTATTTTTAATTTTCACATGCTTGTATAATAATTCATGCTCACTAATCTTTTCTCAACATTGCACCTTTAATCTATATATGATGATATACATCCACAAAAAAATTTGATACACAACATTACCTTTTTGATTGACAGGCATGACACTTTTAGAATCATTCACTAACTTATTATTCATTTTATATGTTATACAAAATGACACATTCAACACATCCTTATATATATATATATATATATATATATATATATATATATATATATATATGTCATCTAAGTATCCATATATATATATCTATATATATATGGATACTTAGAGATTGCAACTTGACTACAGAGTATGAAATATTGATACATTGAAGTTTAAATAAACTTCTTTAAACATGAAATAAACATGTCACTATAATGCAGACTAATAAATAGTCATCTAAAACATTACTTAGTGCAATACTTTTAAATTGCCCATGTATTATTTAGAAATAATAAGCGAAATAGTGCCTAAAGCTAATCTGGGATAATGATGTAATTAGTTTCCAACCAGTAACCAACTAAATATTCACAGTAAATATAGCAACCAATATTTCTAACTACTGACAAGGCAACCTTCACACCTTTTAATAGCAAGAATGGAAATCCATTCTTACTAATAGTCCATTGAATATATATTGAAACAGACAGATCGGAGAACCGATCTTCGTTTCAGGTGTTTTTATGTACGGTAATTCGAACCAATGTTCGCCCGCAGTGAGATTTTGTCTATTTTAATTTATAATAAAAATTAGTTATATATTCTATAGTTTATAAATAAATATGTAAAGTTTCCGTATATAAATGTCGCAAACCATGAAATAATATTTGTGTGTGCGTGGTTTGTGGATTTATATCATTTAATTTAAAGTTTCAGTGCGGGCGTATTTGTTTTAAATTTTAGTTTTAAAATTGTATAAAGTCGTTTAAAAATACTGATCAAAAATCACATTCCTTTGATCAGTGTTTTTAATTAAAATCTAATTGCACAAATGTTCAGAGCAATTAAGTTGTATTCAAAATTAGTAAGGAATTTTTATATGTAATTATTATGTCAATTTAAAAATAGCGTATTAAATTAAAAGATTGCTAAAAACAGATAATTGATTGTTGGTCAAGCTGCATCGCTAGAGGCTAGAGAAAGTAGGCGGAGCCTAAAACAAAAACAAGTCGGAAAGGTCAGCAGTGGCTATTTTAGAAAAAAACTTACATTCTAACTTTGGTCGTGTGTGAGAGAAGTAGTCTCGAGACAACACAGCAGTTGAGTATAATTCAAACATTATTATTAAGAAGTTTACCAGTGAATCGCAATGTTGATGGGCTAAGTGCCAGGAGCTGGTCTCTGCCCGCCAATATGGATCCTCGTGCCGCTGTTTGATCATGTTTCATATACTTCAGAATTTCCAACTTCCAATCTCAAAATTTACTATGCCTTACAAATAACTTTCAAAAATGCGCGCCTACGTTCGTCACAAGCCAAGCTGGATGAAGAAAGAAGAGAACTTTGTTACACGAACTTTAATTTTCTTCCGTGCTTAATGTTATCAATCAAGTGAATCATATGTAAGTTTTTATATCATTTATAATGCTATTATTTAACCTGTCAGTAAATTTTCTTTTCTTTTTTTTAATCCTCTGCTCTAGTCTTTAGAAATTATTTATAAAATTGTAATTAATAGTAATAATATTTCAACTGAATGCATTTATATTTTCTTATGTTGCTTATTTCATAAACAAACATTGCCAATAGTAATATTTCCAACTATGTGTAAACTAGTGTGTAATAATGATCAATTTAATTTAAAAGTAATTCCATGTTCTGAATTAAATATTCTTTCACATTCCGAGTTAGTAAATGTTAAATCACTTTATTATTCTGTGTTAAGTTGGTATAAAATTACAATCTAAGTTTCAATATTAAATATATATAATAGTTTCAAAGTGTTATCGTAATGTCATGTCTGATCTGAGAAATAACTCCCTGTATAATTTAATACTGTCGCTACCGCCTGTCAACCTGAAGGGTTAAGAGTCCCAGAGTAAAATTAACTAATTATTGTTTTTCACCTTCAGTTTAATTTCGCTATGTTTTTATTGGGATAAGGATCTCAGCCTGTGGCGTAGAAACAGACTAATAGTTTCCAGGTTTTATATAATTTCTTTTAAAAAATCCATTTCAAGTTCTCGTCCGTGATGTCTGTGGCAATGCCTTCCCTTCGCTGAAGTTAGCGTCTCGCCATTCTACCATTGGGGAATGAAAGCAGTTTTTCTTTCCCGGTAATCTCTTGGATCACCGGGGTTCGAAATGATCCCGGCTGGTTGTCGTGTCCCGGAGCTACTTGGGGGCATTAAGCCTTGTCAAAGTACAAGCCGCCCGGTATTCCGTTAATGCACCGCAATTGATTACTGTAGGGCTCTTGAATATAGGCAACCACCAGTTCATCTATCTTCCATGTCGTATTTATATAAAACCACCAGTTCATCTATCTTCCATGTCGTAATTATATAAAACCACCAGTTCATCTATCTTCCATGTCGTAATTATATAAAACCACCAGTTCATCTATCTTCCATGTCGTATTTATATAAAACCACCAGTACATCTATCTCTTATGTCGTATTTATATAAAACCACCTCCACTGTTCGTCTACGTTCCGGCTCGAGCCTATTCTAATAAAATAAGTTAATAAAAATCTTTAGATAAATATTTTTTCCAATGCTCTAATACTCTGATTCTTTTAACCACCCGTCAATCCTTCAATCACACAGCTATTGGCATGAGTTTGTTCATTAAATAAAACGTTCACTAAAGACTAGTAGCCAAATACAAGAGGATTTATGAAGTCTTACCGTACTGTATAACACTATATTATATGCTGTCTATTGTTATTATATAACACTATATTTATGTGCTTTATATTTTGCTTATTAAACATTTTACTTAATCTAAATTTTTGTGTCCTCCACCTTATTACTCTCTAAGTCTATTTAGCCACTTACTGTCTGTATTGGCAACTTAAATATATACGTTACATGAATGACCGTTCCAATATCTATAGTCTAACAAACCTATATATCATTAACTGTAAGAATTTAGTCCATGTTCTAAGCTGAGCTAGAAAAGGGATAACCCTGTGCTGGTGTAAAGTCATCATCGGTTGGTCATGCCGGGGTTTGGGTTTGAATTCAGTTGGCGTTTTGGGGATTTATTCTTAAACGTGGACTGGGTTTGAACTCGGGTACTGTGTATGAGTAAGCGTGGTGGATTTATACCGGTACAATATGGACACTTAAAGATTGCAACTTGACTACAGAGTATGAAATATTGTTACAATGAAGTTTAAATAAACCTATTTAAACATGAAATAAACATGTCACTATAATGCAGACTAATAAATAGTCATCTAAAACATTACTTAATGCAATACTTTTAAATTGCCCATGTATTATTTAGAAATAATAAGCGAAATAGTGCCTAAAGCTAATCTGGGATAATGATGTAATTAGTTTCCAACCAGTAACCACCTAAACATTCACAGTAAATATAGCAACCAATATTTCTAACTACTGGCAAGGCAACCTTCACACCTTTTAATAGCAAGAATGGAAATCCATTCTTACTAATGGTCCATTGAATATATATGGACACTTAAAGATTGCAACTTGACTACAGAGTATGAAATATTGTTACAATGAAGTTTAAATAAACCTCTTTAAACATGAAATAAACATGTCACTATAATGCAGACTAATAAATAGTCATTTAAAACATTACTTAATGCAATACTTTTAAATTGCCCATGTATTATTTAGAAATAATAAGCGAAATAGTGCATAAAGCTAATCTGGGATAATGATGTAATTAGTTTCCAACCAGTAACCACCTAAACATTCACAGTAAATATAGCAACCAATATTTATAACTGCTGTCAAGGCAACCTTCACACCTTTTAATAGCAAGTATGGAAATCCATTTTTACTAATGGTCCATTGAATATATATATATATAAACAAAATTTAAATATATTCCAAACAACGGTAAACAATTTATAATACAATATAAATAAAAACTCAATAAAAACTCATAAAGAAATATTTATGATTATATTCATAATCATTTTCAACTCAACTTTCAAAATGGAATCATCTATTACCAACTGGAAACACATGTCGATTTAAATATCCCACAATTCATTAATCCTAACATTTGCTGACTGTCTGTTTATTATCGTATTTTTATACCTACTAATAAAAACTGCCTCTTTAATTTTTCTTTTTTCATTATCTCTCTCTTGTCCTAAAATTTTTATTTTATTTATATCAAAATTAAACTTAAAATTACAATTTCTATCATGATCATAAAAAAACAGATTCAGTATATAACTTGACTTCATTACTATTATCATTACATATCTGTACATTTTTCAAAACTCTTTTATATAACAATTTATGTTCTTTAATTCTTTTCTCTATATTACATCTAGATTCCCCTATATATGATAAGTTACACCCACAAAAAATTCTATAAATTATATTACTCATGTTATTTTTTTCTAACTTATCTTTTGAATTATTAACCATTCTATTTAAATTACCTGATCCATAAAACGAAACATTATATATACCATTATAAACTTTTTTCATAAATTTTACTTGATTATTATTATAAAAAGGCAAAGAAATCCACTTCTTACTCTTAATTTCTTCATCACCAGTATTTCTATTAATTTTCTTACTAAATTGACAAACCACTTGATAAATTTCTTTTATATTATAACCTACACTTAATAATTTACTTACATAATTTTCAATATTTTTCTTTTTATCACATGCATATTTACACAAAATATTATTTCTATACAAAAAAGACCTAAAACCAGCCATCTTATAATTATGTGGCACATTAGATAAATAGGGAATATACCCTCTAGTTTCAATAGGTTTAATAAACAATTTATAGTCAATCATATTATTGTTCCTTGAAATTATCAAATCTAAATATTTAATACTGTTGTTATATTCTTTCTCCATAGTCCAGATAAGATCTTTTAATTTATATTCATAGAATAGATATTAGAAAGGAAGAACACATTTTGACATTCAGAGAAAAATCCAATTCATCAGCTATTTATTCTCATATAAAATTAACTAATGATATTAATTTTGATTAATCAAATATTCTAGCAAACACTGAACAATATGACTAGAGATTGCTAATAGAAGCTATAGATATTTTTAAAAGGCCCAAGATCATAAATGAAATGTGTGAATTAAAGAAGATTAATGACATTTGGAAAAAGCTATTGGAAGAGAAAATAAAATTTAAAACTTCTCAACCAATAGAATTTAAGTATGAGGAGAAACAAAAAGATAAAAACTCTATCAAACATTTTTGCACATAAAAAAAACATCCAAAAAGAGACAGGTATAACACACTCTAAAATATTTGGTACACTGTTAATATTCTGACCACTTGATATGAAAATACATGTTAAACCTATACATAAAATCTTTCAGATGAACATAAATAAATATAAGACATATAAAATAAAAATGAATATTAAACTAAATATTTTATACCCATTTACCAATAAAGTAAATAGTCCTTAAATCTTCATGTTCATGC
This sequence comes from Epiperipatus broadwayi, assembly GCA_028023455.1. Classification (NCBI taxonomy): domain Eukaryota; kingdom Metazoa; phylum Onychophora; class Udeonychophora; order Euonychophora; family Peripatidae; genus Epiperipatus; species Epiperipatus broadwayi. The sequence continues at coordinate 1,063,450 of JAQFVV010006491.1, forward strand.
TATTATATCAGATAAAGTCACATAAAAATTCTTGGATATACTGAAGTTTGTATAGGATATCCAGATGACATTATAAAGTTAAACAATAACAGCAAATCAAAATATGAGGTATGTAGAAATTTTATGTCATTGATACAAACATAAATATAACCATTGCAAATGGATTAATATAAAATAAATAAGTAGAACGATAAAGATTAAACATTTTCTAAATTTATAATAGTGTGTCAAATAACAATACAATGAACAATGAAAAATTTTAAGTATTACATTGGATAAATGAGATTATTTTTGCTTTGAAAAGCACAGTTTATAAGATTTCTGATGAATATGTATGAAGAGTAAATATTCTATATAGAGCATGGTGAGAAGCTTTTATATTAATATTTCCAAATAAAGCATGGTAATGACCTACAAATGAAAACAAATTAAGGATATACTTAATTTTTTTTAAATACTACAACCACATATTTTTTATAAAACTTACATTTGTGAAACACATTGACAGATAAAGAACAAGTTCTTGCAAATATGAACAACAATAAATAAAACTTAATATATTCTTAAAAATAAGACATTTCCTAAATAATATAGTCTATTTAATAACTATGTCTTTATTAATAGTAAGCAGATTAAATAGGCATTAAGTCAACCTCTGGTTATATTTTCCTTTTGAAGTATAATTACACTTCAAATAAACAGATATTTTTGCTATAACATTTAGCAGAGAAAACTTTATTAATAGACACATGATAAATAATGTCTCTTATATTAACAAAACATTTAATAGCAAATTGTTTACACTTTTTTTACGTCTGGCACATATCACATTGGTGGCCTAGTGGTTAGCATAGCTGCCTTCCATGCAGCTGGCCCAGGTTTGCTTCCCGGTCAACACATTTGACATAGGAATAAAAAAAACTCATTCATTCGAAATAAATATTATTAATAAATATTTAGGCGATAGTAATTAACATTTTTGGAATTTCTTTGCCATTTGTCTGGATGCAAGTTCAGATTCAATAATAATATTAAATTAATCCAAAAGAGACCCCTCTGAAAAAGGATAACAAAATACATATTCAAATAAGCATTGCTTTTAAGGTTCTTTAAAAAATATCAGATAAGTTATTTTCAGAATTAATAAAATAAATAGTTTAAAAGTTATAGTAATTAATTTAAAATTTATTTTCCTTAAACTATAATTTGAATTTAGTAAAACAAATAAATTTTAATTAATAAAAATTCTTAGCTGCATACAGCTGTCTTAATTAAATGGTACAATATGACATTCCAGGCAATGTACATATGAGTTGAAGAGCAATCCTCCATAGTGAGGTTGAAATAGTTTGTAGCATTGAAAGTCTAGATTAAAAGAATACCTGAAATAGATTATTATTTTTAACCCTACTTTATTTAATATAAAACAGCAAATAAAAAGTAGTTTTTAAAAAGTTAAACTTGAAAGCATGAAATAAGAATCACTGGTAAGTGTAAGTATGATAATCAAAATTTTATAAAGTAAGTCACATAATGGAAATTGATTGGATGATTGACAACTGAAATTTTCATCCCAAATGACCTAATTAACTGAAAGTCCAAGTGTTTTTGTAACTGAAGGAAAATTTCTAAAAATAAATCTAATCAACATATTTTAGAAAATTCCAGAGCTAATTGTCAAGACAACATCTTTCTTAAAAATAATTACTTAACGAGTTATTTAATAAATAAAATTAATGATAGTAAGTAAATAATTGACAAAGATAGAATTAAGATTGTAAGCTAATAATTTAATTTAAATAATGTATGAGCATATTTACAGATGTACATAGCCTATATAAGGTGCATTAAAATAATAGTGACTTGCATATAATAATCATAGTATTGCTTTGGGATTCACAGAGGCAGAATTCTCGGACTTACATTAATATTAGAATAGATTCTGAGGATTTATAAACCCCTCAAGACTTCTAGAGTCTTTACAAACATTATCAAATTTGGTGTTTTACATACTATATATGATTTTTTTTATTCACATGGTATTTTTAACATACCTCAGCATATACGGCATTTTTTACAGTTCTCTGATTTTATAACACCAGCTATGCAACTCTGATCTAACAACATTGCTACATAGTAATAGTTACATTGCTACACATTTATTGTTAAATGGTTATTTATATAATCATTATATTATATAATTTTACACAATCATTATACATAACTCTTGTACAAAGTTATTATTTTTATTCTACCCAATTATTATACATTAATTGTTGCACACACATCTATATACCATGTATGTACCTTACTTGACCTGGAGGACTGCACTTCTCCCCCATTCCAGAAGTATTGCACTTCATCTAATATAGCCTTTGAAATGAGAGTTTCTGATCTTTGCTAGATGCTTGCAGTCATTGCTATGCCTCATAACTATCTCATTTTCAGAACAGTCTCTGGCAACAATTCTTTTTCTTCAGGGTTGTATATCTCTGGACTGGTTGCTGTTGTACTAAAATTGCTATCAATTGCTTTTTTATTGTATCCATTATTTATGGCTGAGCATCTTTGCAACAGATTTTTTATGATTCCAAAGACATATGTTCTCTTCAGTTTTCATTTCTGTCTGTTGATTTGCAATATTTCTCACGATGGTTGCTTTCTATCAAGTCTTTTAAATTTATTCAGTGACCAAACATTGTTAACTATTTCAAACATTTTTCCTACCATTACTCAATCATTAATTCTTTGTTGTGTATGTAACAAGATTGACAATTCATTTCCTTATTTTTCATTGAATCAAAAGTTTATCTGGGGTTTTGTCAATGGCATTAAATTATGTACAATGTTGATAAAATGCTATTTCAAATAAGGTTTCATTTATATTATTAATTTTAACCTTTCTTAAGCTTTTTTTCTATGTTTTGGACCACCATCTCAGCAATTCCATTTGACTTGGGGTGGTGTGTTGGTGATTTTATGTTTTATTCCCCATTCATTAATAAAACTTTTGAATTTCTCTGAGCAGAAAGCAGTACCATTATCTGACATGAGAACTTGTGGTATTCCATGTGTATTGAATATCACTTTAAGTTTATCAATAGTTGTACATGAACTAATATTTTTTATAACTCGGTATTTAGATGAACAACTATATGAATCATCACTATTAAGTAATAAGATCTTTTCTATGGAACAACATTGTCAGTGTGGATTCTTTCCTGAGCTTTCTCTGGGATAGGCCTTGAGATATATTTCTTTGGTGGTTGATCAGCTGCAATTTGACACTTTTTGCACTTTTTAATATACAGTTCAGGATCTATATTTATTCTTGGCTACCATACATAGTTGTGAACCAGGAATTTAGCTCTAACTATTCCTGGATGATCTTGATGTAATAATCTAAGTACCCTTCCATGACCATAACAGGTACAAGTACTTTGTCATCCATCAATGTACAGCCTTTATTTATGGACACCCTATCACATACTTTCTACAGTTCTTTATTTAAGTAGAGAGAACATCTAGTGAGCCATTTGCTTTCTATCCAATTTATAAATTTTGTAGCCAGAGTCTGACATTCTTCTATTGTTTAACTATAGTTTATGAAGCTAGCTGATCTATGAAATTTACATAGATTTCTGTTCTAGGCAAGTCAGCATTATCTGGTCATCTAGATAATGTGTCCACATGTGATATACTTTTACCTTGTAATTCTATATTGGATTTTCTTAATGACACATATTCTTATGCCTAGGCGTGCAAATCATTCTCAGCCTATGATAAGGTTAATTTCCTCATTGATTATGTTTAGTGGTAGTATTTTTTTACTCTTTTTTGTTTCTATCTATATTTACTCATAATTAAGTTTCAGTAAGAATGACGTTTAGTAAATTCCAAATAATTACACCGATGTCATTCAGTCAAAAAACATCGTAAATAGTAATTTAAAGTGCGAATCTACTCATGCTTTCTTCAACAGTTCTTCAGATTTGCTCATATAAAAGAATTTGAGTCATAGGAATAAGAAGATTCTTTTTATTCCTGCATAAATACTATATCTTGGATTGAAGAGGAGAGTATTCATTTATTTAACACTCTCAAAGGCACATGCTCAATTAGCTTGAAAGGCTGATATTGGAATGAAATATCTTTACTTTTGCAACTTATGGGAAATTTTTTTAGCATCCCAGACCTTGAGATGAGTTTTCTCTAATTTTGGGGGCAATTTTAAATTCTTAATTAGATTTTTCCAGTCCTTGTTTTTCACCAGTGATATCCCTATCTCACTGACAATTTCCATGGTTATTGGTTTGCTGATTATTTTTAAATTTATCATAATTTGATCCAATTCAACTATGGTAGTGTTTTTTATGTAGCTACTTTCCACTGCACTTCTCTCTTTCAGGGTTATCAGAGCATATTGCAATCCTGGCTTTTGTGACTGATTTTTCCACCTCTAAAACATTTTATTTGTTTGTTTTATATTCAACTTCCAATGTTTTATAAATTGTAGCTTGAAATGGTCCTGATCTTATGAAATTTCTGAACTTTGTTACTTAGTCTAGTTCATGAGCTGTTCCACATCTGATTGCTTTCTCATATGTTAGGTTTCTTACTACTACTAATATTTTTGCCTAAACTGATCATACATTAGCCCAGATAATAGTTGCTAGAGGAGATCTTCTTCTAAAAATTTGTCATAAAAGCATGGTTTTGCCATCTGTCTTAGACTCATATTGTAATCTTTTATTTTTTCATTTTTCCCTTGCCTTCTGCCTCTAAAATGTAAACAAACAATGCAATTGGATGGCTAGAGGTCAAAATAATTATTTAGCTTTGTTACAAGCTTGTTATATGAATCTTCACATAGTTTGTTAATAATATTTTATAAAGTGTAGACGGTATTGAAAATTAAATTGAGAGAGTGCAAATTTCTCAAGCGCTTGTGACTATTAGTAACCAATCAGATCTTAAGCACTGGGACAGGGAATTTAATAAGAAAAGAGTGGATTCCACTCTCTTCTTTACTTGTCTTTTTATATATCCAAGCCAGTCCAAAGTACTTATATCTGAGAGTGTGAATCTTAAATATCATCACACTTAATTGACTGAGTTCAAATTATAATCATACAGCATGAAATCTTTCGATTTACTATGCAGCAGTTTTTCAATGTTATAACTTTGCAGCAATATATGTAAATAATATTTTATAAAGTGCAGACGGTATTGAAAATTAAATTGAGAGAGTGCAAATTTCTCAAGTGACTATTACTAATAGTGACTATTACTAATAGTCACAAGCGCTTGAGAAATTTGCACTCTCTCAATTTAATAGTTTGTTAGTATCCTTTGGCTTGTGAAGCAAAGTAATGAGGCTACTTTTCTTGATAATAGTATTTAGTGTAATTTTTTATCCTCTGGACATACACAGACTTGTGATATACCCATCATTTTTTCTGTTAGTTCAAATCCAGTTATGAAGGTCCTATTTAATGTTCAGACAATTACTTAAGATTCAATTCCTATGATGATTGTGTCAATTTGCTGTGTCCAAATAATTTATAATGGCAAAATTGAGATAGTAAGCTAATAATTTAATTTAAATATGGTATAAACATATTTACTAATGTACATAACCTATTTAAAGTACATTAAAAAAATAAAGGGTCATGGTGACTTACATATAATAAACCCTAGTTTTGCTTATGGACTTACAGAGGCAAGATTCTCTGACTAACTTAATACCAGAAAATATACATCAGGTTCTGCATATTTATATACCCTTCAAGACTTCTGGAGTCTTTACAAACTTTCCAAATATGGCATTTTTAATATACTTTACCACACATGACATGTTTTGCATACATATGGTATTTTTACATACCTCACCATATATAATGTTTTTGACAATTCTCTGATCATATAAGGCCAGCTTTGCATCTCTCCATAACGATATTGCTACACATTGATAAATACATTGCTACACATTTATTGTTACAGTTTTTTATATATAATCATTATAAATATATATATAATTATTTCACACAATGATTATACGTAATTATTGTACCAAGGTATTATTTTTATTCTATACAATTATTATACATTTATTGTTGCACACACATATATGTTTTTTGCTTGACCTTGAACACTGCAGTTGCATAAAAATGTTTTTTGTTTTTTTTTGCTTTTAAATTCTAAAACAGACTGACTTTATATTGTATCCATTTTTTTAAAAAAAATAGATACAATTTAAACATTAGATACTTAAATTAATTTTAAGCAGTCCTTTTCCCAAACAGGAACTATTTTCTTTAAATAATTAACAAATTTTAGGCAGTCGCTCACACATACTATTATTTAATTTTTATCTAGAAATAATAATTTGAATACATTATTTAGCTATTGATAATTTTTATTAGTCATTCATTAGATTAAAGATTATCCAATAATAAATATTTCTAAACTGTAATTTTCATCTTCTGTGGTGTAATTTTCACTACACTACCCTCAAGCAAGGTATGGACTGGATTCTATCCACTTCTAACACTTTTTGTATGGGTGAAAACTTAAACATATGACATGGAAAAATCTGATCCCCAAGATGCACATTTATCAGTTAAGGCAGACCACAATCTTTTATACATATCTTTATCATTGTTCAGTATATATGTAGATAGCAAATGACTACAGTTTATTTTATAAATGTCAATTGTGCTGCATTCACAACTTTGATGCTAGTCACTTAATAAAAGCATATTAATAATTTTATTAGTCATTTATTTCTGTAGTCTAATTTTCAAATACCACTCTCATACAAAGTAGGGACTGGCAATTACACTACATAAATATTAATTATTATTAGCTAACTAATGGTTTAAAGACAACTAAATTTTTAATTAGCTAAACTTCAAGTTTTTTTCTGAATAAAAATTAGATTATAATACTATTATAAATCAGCATTTATAACACACTTTAAATTAATCTATAATTGGATTAAAATTAAATTACACCCTTTAATTAAAACGAGTTTAAATATTTAAGACTTTTTCTTGAATTCTAAAGCTATTTTAGAGTTCTTTTAGAATATTTTAATTTAATAGGAAGGATATAATAATTAAGCTGAGATTATTTGAACTTTACTACTTTAGCATGTATAAAACTAAATTATTATGCTTTAAATAAATAATAATTTTATAATTAAGCACATAATTAAAATATGTTTGAATTAATAAGCTTAAAAAGTAAAACACACTTATATAACATTATTTTTAAGTTAATACTATCTTATAATAGCAACTATGACATGACTAATAAATTACAGATGCACTCCAATTACTGTTATTATAATAACTCTTACTGCATGAGAGTTAACTATATTTTTTTACAGTATGTCACTACAACACTTGACCTGCGGTTCTACAATATTTACAATTTTTCAATCCATAGAAGTACTTTCAGTTAATTCCTTACTTGCCTCAACTGTTATTAAATTAAAAAAAAAACATAATGGAAGTAAACATTATCAACTCATATCCCATTAATCCCAAATTTTAATATAAAAGTTAGTCTATTAATTATATTCAATTCATTTCTATTTATTAAAATTGTCTCCTTAATTTTTCTTTTATTATGAAATCTCTCTACATGAAAAATCTTAACACTTTGAATATCAAACTTAAATTTATATTTACATATCCTTTCACAATCCAAGAAAACAGAAGCAGTCATTAAATCATCATTATTTTTACTTTTCGCAGCTCATACAATAATTCATGCTTCTTTAGTCATTTTTCAGTACTGAACCTCAATTCATCTATATATGATAGCATACATCAACAAAAAAAATTGATACACAAAATTACTTTTCTGCTTGACAGGTATGACATTTTTAGAATTATATACTAACTGATTAACATTATCTATAACACAAAATGAAACATTAACCACATCTTTATATATATATATACATATATATATATATATCCTTAAAAATTTGACTTGAGTATTTGAAATATATGGAATAGATATCTCAAGCGCCAATCTTACCAATTAATAAGAATTATACCCCTCGAAAACAAAAGAAAAAGTTCCAGTGAATTTTTTTGGTTATCTTATCCAGAATAGCTCAGACTCAAGGTCTGGGAGACAATGTCTATTGGGAGAATGAAGCCAAGGCTATCTTACAAAGAAATGTCATTTATATACTTTTGTAATTTTCCTATCTTCCCTATGAATCTTATTACTTTATTTCTTTTAAAAATATATGCTCATGAATATCGCTAAGCTTTTAAAAATAATAACCCAGAAGTTATAAAAATCTCATAATTCAAATAAATACACAAGTTATAGTTTAAATTCTAAGATTTATTAATACATGTATATATTAATATCTCAAACATATGACTCATTTATTCTGATACATATATATATATAATATCAATATACACATTCACGAAAGAGTGCAACTATGCATCAGAATTGTATTTATTAAATGATTTAATCTATTTCTATAATTACTTTTTTTAAGTTGGGATAAAGCACATATTTCTTAATTTATTATTATATGTTTATTTTATATATATAAAGAAAGTCAAAGTTATCTCAATTGAGAGTGAACATTTGCATGTTTAAGACTGATGATATGTAAGCTTACAGAATTACAATGGTGATTGTCCTAGCAAGAATTGTTGGTCTGGAAAATGATGAAAGATTTCATAACATTTTCACATAAGATAATCCATCCTAAAGATTCGGTAGATGATTCTAAAATTGATTGCAAGAAAGTTCTTGCAGTTTGGAGTTTCTTGATCATTTCACTTGATTGAAATAGATGACTAAAATCTCCATAGATTAAGGTCAGGCAGGTCACAAAATAGCTGTACACTGGGCCAGGTTACCCCAACATTTCACTGGAATCCATTGTTATTAATTTATATTAATTAATAAAATAACTTTATTATAATTTACTTTCCGCGCTTCTTTCCTTCTAACAGTAATTTTTCTGAATAACTCCAAAATCAAAAAAAAAAAATCATTTCTTTTATCTCTCTTTCACCTCACTTTTTTTTATCCATACACTAATGAATATTAGCTCAAGAATGCTTTTAGCCTGATCAGGTTTCCATTGTTCCAAAATACTTAATGGCCAGTTCTTGGAATTCTGACAAGTGTCATTAACAGAAATCGCGCATGGCACAAATTGCAATCTCTTTTGTTACTCTCCAGCATTATATTTTAATTTGCTTTTGTTAATAAACATGCACTACTAATGACATTATTTAAATAACTATAACTTACGATAATAAACAACAAAAATACATAAAACAGAAATATAAAATACAACTCTGCACATAACTGCTCCTCTTCATCTTCACATACAAATCTGTTAGTAATTACTTCTATACATCACAACAACACATGTACTAAATATATATGTATATGTTCTTGCCTTTAAATGGTTAATGTATTTCACTCACACTCTTTTGTAACAGGTTCGAATTTACATCTATAAATTTTCTCACATCTATTAATTCAATCCGTACTAACAACATAATAAACACCCTTTTGTAATCATTATTGCCATCTTTGTTTATTACCATATATATATATATATATATATATATATATATATATATATATATATATATATATATATATATATATATATATATATATATCATCAACCATTATCAATCCACTGCAGGATGAAGTTCTCTCCAAGTTTAATCCATCTTCTCCGATATTTAGCTTTGCTTCTCCACAACACCCCTGCACATTTTCTTATTTCATCCATCCATCTCACACGTGGTCACTTTCTGGGTCTTTTACAATCTCTTGGAATCCAGTTTAAAATTTCAATTGCCCATCTATTATCATCTCTTCTAGCAATATGTCCAGCCCAACTCCATTTCAGTTTTTTAATTTTTTCAATGAGGTCAGTAACACCTGTTTGTTGTCTTACCCATACATTGCGTTTTTGATCTCTTCTTGTTACTCCCAACATACATCTCTCCATACTCCTTTGAGTGGTCTGAAGTCTCTGTATTGCTCTTCTATTAAGTGTCCAAGTCTCAGATCCATAAGTAAGAACTGGTAAAACACATTTGTTAAAAACCATCCTTTTCAAACACATAGGCATATTTCCTTTTAGTATCAAGTTATTTCTAGGCAAAAGCACTCCAACCAAGTTTAATTCTATGATTAATTTCCTCCATTATGTTTCCATCTGTATTAATAATCTGACCAAGGTATTTGTAACTGTTAACTTCTTCTAATTCTTCATAATCAATCTTTATTTTCATTTTTTGAGCAAATCGATTAAACATTACTTTAGTCTTTTTAACATTTATCTTTAGTCCTACTTTTCTACTTTCATCTGCTAACTCCTGCAACATTTCCTGCAGCTCTGAAGCATTATTTGCAAAAACAACTACATCATCTGCGAAATCTAAATGACTTAAATACTCTCCATTTACTTTCACTCCTTTAGTTTCCCATTTTAATCCACAAAATACTTCTTGCAGCACTGCTGTAAAGAGTTTTGGAGATATGGTGTCACCTTGTCTTACACCTTTCTCAATGTTGATTTTTCCAGTATCATTATGTAATCTAATTATTGCTGTTGCATTTTTATAAATATTCTTTAAAATATGACAATATCCTGGATCTATACCTTGATGATCCAATGCTTTAATCACTGAAGAAATGTGTATAGAATCGAATGCCTTTTCATAATCTACAAATCCAAAACATAATGACAACTCATATTCATTTGTCCTTTCTATGACTTCTTTCAATACCTGGATATGATCTATTGTACTAAAACCACTTTTAAATCCAGCTTGTTCTCTTGGTTGGTGGAAATCCAAAGTTCTCTGTAGATGAGTTGTAATTATCTTGGTAAAAATTTTATATAAAACTGATAAAAGGCTGATAGGTCTGTAATTTCTAATATCTTCTTTATCACCTTTTTAAAATATTAATATTATTACTGCATTCTTCCAATCTTCTGGTACATCTTTATCATTTAGACATTTGGTATATAACTTTGCTAAAATTGTTTCTATTTCTTCACCTGCTTCTTTTAATATATCAATTATAATTCCATCATTTCCTGGAGCCTTTCCTTTCTTCATACACTTAATTGCATGTCTCACACTTCTTCATTTAAATAAATATATATATATATATATATATATATATATATATATATATTTAAATGGTTTTTAATGTGTATATATATATATATATATATATATATATAAACACACTAAAAAACAGTCAACACTTAGACAATCCCATTATCAATAACAATCATTATTACTCTTAATATATACAGGAGTATCCATAAATAACTGGCATTTTTGTAATAAAAATTGTTTATTTATTTTTATGTGTTATAAATTTAATGTCTTTTAAATTACTATCCACATGATGAAATACATTGGTATAAACATATTTTTAAGCCAATAAACATCACATGACCACTACGCCTTATGCTTGTGTATAACTGTTGTTAAAACATTATATCCTAAGATCTAGATGCAGTGCTCTCAAATCCAAGGCTCCTCATTGATGAAGGCCATAAGCCAAAAACTAGTCTGGGGATATTGGATGAGTAGGCACTAGATGGGGATTTTATGCACAAGCCTTCTGGCTTCCCTAGCTTGTGTGTTGCAATATAT